>QMIH01000007.1:513330-643314 GCA_003987875.1 Clarias batrachus | reverse complement strand
TATATATATATAGACTAACATTTTATTAGGTTTATGTAGTATGTCAGGAGAAAAACTAACCGGAGATAACCTTGCAGTAGAGGCATATTTAGACTCATTTTCAGTAAACGCTTTATCCAGATCTGGGTCTCTGTGAGTCTGGAGCCCATCCCGGGAACAACAAGAGTGAAGTAGGAATACACCCCGATAAGTCACCAGTTCACTAGAGCACTTAAGCTATATTTACTGTAGAAATAGTCCCACTGGATATCTTCACCTAACTGCCAAAATAGATTACGTTAAAGAAAAATGTTAAGGTATTTCTGTTTAAATTAAATTAAATGGGAATGATTGAGGCTGAGTTGAAAACGTTCTCTTTTCAGAAACGATCATTATACGCATTTTTCCCCACTGGACTTTCACAGCTGCACACTATGATTAAATGTTTAGTGGGCCAGTTGTGCGTGAGCTCAGCGTATTCTTAGTCACGCTACTCTGTTCTATATCTGAGCCATTTGGAGAGAGAGAGAGAGAGAGAGAGAGAGAGAGAGACTAGGACTGGAGAACACACTGTACTCTTGCCAGAGCATCAATACTCACTGCAGGTTTTATCCCTGTACTTTTCTTTGGTGTTTTTTTTTTACATTATATAAAGAAATTGCATATTCAGTCTGATATCAGAATCCTTTAGTTAGGGGAAACTGAATGAATGGATAATCATTACGCAATCATCATCAGTGAAGAATGAATGAGCCTTTTTTCAAGATATTTTGTTTCTGTTAACAATTTCTTGGGGTTTTAAACCCTAAACAGTGTAGATCTTTGTGTCCTTGTTTTCTATTCAGTTGTTCATTTATAGCACATCGTCAGTAACTACTAGGAATTATTAAGTAATTACGGTGAAACTGATAGGAATGGTGTGTATGGGAGGAATGTGAGTCTGGGACTCCAAACTTAGACTCTAAGATGTTAATGAATGAAAAGAACAGGATGTTAAATCTCACTTGTTATTAGGTGTAATTACTGTTGAAACATTAAGAAAAAGATTTTGGGATATTTATTGTATTATTTTTAATCTGGCACGCATACCATGAACAGTTCCTGAAGTGTTTCACAATGTAACATTATAACACATATTCACACTGAAATCAAAACCATGGAAACATTTGTACAATTATGAACAAGGAATGTCGGGTGATACGTTTGATGTGGTTGGTTTTTGCTTAATTACTGTACTTAAAATAAAGTCATTTAAAAAGGTATGAAAGTTTACATCACGGCTAATCCTACACTCAATGTTTTCTTACAAATGGAGTTATGAATCAGTTTACAGTTGTGAGATCATATTGTTTGTACCGCATAAGAGCACAAGATGGAAATTTAACACAACAGTGCAAGAACTGGTAGCTCTGATTTTTAGATTTTACATGTTAAGCTATGAAAAAAGTAACAAGGCTGCTATAGCCATCGCATGCATTAATAAGTAACCAATGGGTCTTTACGTATTGAGTGCTCTGTGGTGGCAGTCACGGCTTGCTGAGGAAGTGAGGAAGGGTCTCTAACAGTATTGCAAAGGACTGCACCAGATGGCTGCAATAACCAGAAGTCATGTGATCTAGCATTTCAACTGGCTAATTCTTATACATGCAATTGAATGTATATGAGGTAATAAATCTGTATTAGAACTAGCATATATGTAGCAAAATATGCTAGTTCTAATACAGATTTATTACCTCCATTTAATTTACATAAATTATAATGTTAAATACACAGGAAAGTTTAGAATAGTAGGATGTATTACTTTTAATCTCTTTTATACATTTAATAAACATGATACAGCTATAATGGCAATTAGATTATTATGGCATTGCATTGTGTTTTAGGGAACAAATAGCATAAATGCTGAACTCTTTGCAGGTTTTTCAATCATTAAGACTTTAATTAGGGATTTGGATATAACATACTGTAGTAATTTACTTTTTAATTTTTGTCTTCTAATAGTTTATTATATTACTTTCTTTAGACCTGGAGTGTCTGCGCCGTGCAGCCATTATTTCTTATATAGCATGTATCGTACATTTTGTACTGTTTGCCGTATTATTTAATGAAAATACACCAGTAATTGGAATATGAATCTGACTTTGCGCCAGGCAAAACTGGATCTGTGTAACCTGTTGATAAGCTATATATTTTAATTAGATAGGTGTTGCTTTAGTGAATAATGTACGTTAGGTTTTTATACACAATAGATTGTAAACATGCAGTACCTCTCGGTGGTTAATACTGATTTAACGGAATGTATTTTTGCTAAAATTGTTACATTTTGTGACATTAATTCATTTGGGAGTAGTAGGAAAGACAGGAGCTGTCCAGTAGAGCAGTGCTGAACCCACAGACACATACACGCACATACATACACACACACACACACACACACACACACACACACACACACACACACACACACACACACACACACACACACACACACACACACACACACACACACACACACACACACACATACACACATGCACATGCACACAAAAAAACATCTCTTGTGTTTAAAGCCACCCCTTAAGGGAGCATGTAAGGAATGAGCTAGTGTGCACCCAGCCTTAATGATAATGGGGTCGTCTTTCTAAGTCCCATTCGATCCTCAGTCGAATGACTTACTTCCTGTCTGGGCTCCATTACATACACATCTGGGCATTGGTTGCGCTATGTGTGTGTGTGTGTGTGTGTGTGTGTGTGTGTGTATGTATGTGTCAGACAGAGCAGAGAGGGTCGCTGTGGGAGACGGATGAGCCTGTGGTGCAGGCACCAGCCAGGCGGGCAGGCAGAGGTGAGGGTCCTTATACACACATACACACACAAGTCTGGCCTTTTATTTTCGTCCACTCTGAACGAAGAAAAAAAAAGCTGCAGATATTGTAAAGTCATAGCTAATGGAGAAAAAAAAGTCATAGGAGAAAAAGACACCAAACACATCTCCCCCTCCCTGGTGCAAGCAGTGGGAAAGAGGACTTTACTCACAAATGCTGTCTCGTCTTGGCAATGGTCCTGCTCTTAAGATGGATGACAGGCGCTCTTCTATTTGTCTAAAAGCCTCTCAGCGGAGAATGCACATCAGCAGAGAATGGCAGGTTTAATGAATTCAATTCAAGTCAGCCTTGTCCCTTCTTTGGTAAAACTTACCATCCTGACTTTTGGCACGAAAAGGCCCTTCATTTTTTAATGCACCAATAAATTTGTCTGCCAGTACATGGACTTCTTTTTGGTCTTGATCTTCTCGTTGTGCCTGGGGATTTTTCTAGGTCAGATCACTCCGTTTCCCTTTTCCCTCTCTCTCTCTCTCTCTTTCCCCACTATAAATAATTCACATGACTTCCTATAAATGCCACAACAAGGAAACATTTTTTTTAATTTTGTCAGTCAAATAATTACCACTGACTTTATTTATTAATTCATTTGTTTATCTGCCTATGTTGTTTTGAAAAGTGACAGAAACTCAATGACCTTAAAAAGGACCCTTTGACATTCTCCTTCTTTGACTTTTTGTATAGTGACAAAAAGAGAATGGCTTGGGCAACTTTTCTGGCAGTTGTTTTATGACTCATTGAATCCTTGTTGATATTTATACCATCTGAAGGCTTTTTGTTGAAACAAAAATTAGAAACCTGCAATATACTAAGACGCCTTTTTTGGCAACAGATGCAATTATCTTAGGTTCATAAAAATTTTGTTGTCGGTTCAATTTGCAATCAGTAACAAAAAACAAACAAAAAAAAACAAATTTTGTTTGTTTTTTGTTACTATATATATAAAATACCTTTCAAATATTGGGCCAATTACTGTAAGTTAAGTGTTTTTTTTTTATGTTCCAACTTGAGGTAAAAATTCTGTGGAACTGATAAAGGGACAAGGAAAAAAAAAAGGAGTGTACCTCATAGTTTCAGGTGCGCTGATACCAGATATGTATATATTTTATTTCCTGGTGTGCACCAGATCATTTTTAATGCATGTTGCTGTACAGTAAAATACTCAAAGTTTTGTTACTGCTGATTTTTGTACTTGTGCTTTTATTGATAAATACCTACAAATGACCAATTTACAGCACAATAGTTTTTTACCTAAAAAACTTCATGAAAGGCTCGCAGAGATCTAAAAAACAAATAAGAAAATGAATAATTGGTGTAAAACTGATTGGTGTAAAAGTGTCTCCTGAGCACTCCTAAGTGTCACATTAACTACCACAGGCGTATCATCACCCTTACTCCTTCAATATGGAGCCATTACTTTAATCCTTATTAAATGGATAGATTCACTTGACTTAATTACTTACTTTATATTTAATTAACTATATTTAATTGCTGATTTGTTTTGTTTAGCATGAAACGACTTTCATGAAATATGTTTGGTAGAATGGGTGGGAGAGGAGGTCATTGGGGAAACTGCCAGTGACCCAATCTTAACACCTCTCTCCCATGTGTTAAACCCCCTGCAAACTATGCTCAGGCTTTTTGTGCCGTGTGCTAGCCTATAATAGGAGGTACTGGGAAGAGTGTAACACCTGTTATCTGTTCCACTCCTCCTATGAAATCGAGGGATTACGAGGCTGATAATCCCAGACGAATGGGGTAACATATTGTCATTCCATGCCAGGCTGTGATAAAGCAACAGGAATCTGGAAACTGTGGATAAAGTGCTGATACATTATAAATTACATACTGTAGTAAACCGGCGGTATACTATGGCGTGACGTTCACATCGGTGATTTAAGGCTGTATATTAATTAAATATTTATTATAGTTATACTATGCTGACATGTAACATGATAAGACTGGAGGCCTCTCAGACAGCAGTAACAAGAAATACCCTTGATCCTGTTATTGCCTGTTAGCTCAAATTAATTATATTAAAGGTATAAAATGATTTCAAGTTTAATTAAAATCTGCTGCTTGAACTGGCAGCTGTGGCCAGGAACAGGCTATTTATTAAACACTAACTTGGATAAATAAGACTAGACTATAAAACTCGCTCCTTATTCAGTATAGTATGTACAGTGTCTGAGTACTTTACCTTCCCCCATCCCCTGAGTCAGCAGTACAATGTACTTACGATACATGTTATTAGGGAGTATAAAAGGAAGGAGCACAGGCTTATTAAGTGTCAGACATGGAGAAGGAGAAGGAAATACTAGCAAACGTATTCATCCATATTTGCAAACCAATGTCTGATTATAGCGTGTATACGAATCAATAAAATGCTTTCCATTCATCTTTGCTTGTTCTCTTCAATAGTGTCCAGTAAAAGTGTTCAATAGGTAAAACAATAGCTGCAGTCCCATGAGTAATATCACATGTCTCTGTCACTGGTGTGGCTCTTTCCGCTCATAAAAACGCTCCTTTCATATTAGTATAATCAATGGTCTAAAAAAAGGAGGAGAAGTGTGTGAGGAAATATGAGAGAGAGAGAGAGAGAGAGAGCACAGCAGCACTAGAAGAAGCTGGGCTGGGACAATCTGACTTGCTAGCCTTCTGATTCGTTGCATTCTCCGTAATTGGATCAAGTGCAGACTTGCTCAGCTCAGCTGCACGCGTGATGTTCAGAGTGCAGAGTGGGAGCGGCTAGAGAGGGGATATACCACAGAGAGAGTGAGAGAGACAGCATGAGAGACACAGAAAGGGGGTAAGGGGAGAAAGACTGCATGAGTGAGAGGAGAAAAAGAGAGAAAGAAGAGGAGGGGCAAGCGCAGGAGGAGAGGCGTGCGCAATGCTCACTCGTCCATCCTTCTATGTTGCGTAGTGAGGTGTGCGCTGGGCTAACAATCAGTGTTTGCTTCTATCCCCGGTGCCAGCACATGGAGAGGATGGGCACCTGCAGTTCCTGGATGATTCGACACCTCTCGGTATCTACAGGCAGAGCGTGACAAGAAAGCTGTCCTGTTGGCTGAGCTCCAGCACAACCACTGCACTTTTTTTCTGCCTCAGGTGTCCTGCCATTCGAGCTTGCTAAGCCACGCTGCATGTGAGACCCGGGAGAGGGATCCACCCCAGGCTGCCCCGTGCATCTGCCTTCCGAGACCGCCTTTATTTATAGACTTTGTGTTGTGCGTATTTTACCACAAGTTACCAAGTGAGAGGATGCCGTGAGAGTGAAGCCAGGGGAGAAAGGAGTCCTTTCTGCAACGGAAGTCGGAGCCACTTCCCGGATGCTAACAAGGTTATTCTGTTGCTACTGAAGACAGTCTCTGCTCTTTCACTCCCTTCCCCCCTCCTGCATGATCCAATAATGGACAACACACTTTATGAGCCACAATGTGTGATGCTGAGAGCTCCAGCACTAATTCTCATGTGTAAGACTCTAAGCTAGGAATCAGGCTTTAGAGAGTGACCTTCGAACGGGACAACAACGAGGAGGAACAAAAGAAGAGACTAACTGAAAGTGATGGCGGCTGCAGGAGAGGAGGATGCCTCTGACCGTCTCGGCGGACCTAAGAACACCGCGTCTCCTGGGGATCCCTCCCCTGAAGAGCTTTCTGAAGCTGGTCCTGAAGAGGCTCTTGAAGAAGTGAAGCTGGAGGAGGAGAAGCTTGAAGAGGAGGAAGAGGAGGAAGAAGTGGTTGAGGAGAATACAGAACAACGTGGAGTGTTGGGATGCCTAGGGCTGACAGCTGCTTCCTGCTGTGTGTGTATGGAGCTGGAACAAGTACGTAACTGCGTGCGCTCAGAGAAGATCTGCATCCTGCCCATCCTGGCATGTTTGCTGAGCTTAGCACTTTGCACTGCTGGCCTAAAGTGGGTCTTTGTGGACAAAATCTTTGAGTATGAGCCCCCAACCCATCTGGATCCCAAACCTATTGGCCAGGACCCCATCATTATCGACGCGGATCCCACAATGGGACTACCTGTGTCTTTGTCACACCCCACCTCAACACAAACCCATCTCCCAGGCACCGCTACTAAACTCCCTGCACGTCCTGCGGTGTTTGTAGAGGGCGACTCCACAGCAGGCCCTTTTGCATCAGCCGAACCCAAGGTGTCCAATTTTTTGCCCACCTCCAGATCGACTACTCGGTTAAACCCAGCCTCTAAGCCCACCCCCAGAACTACAGCAGAACCTGGCAGGAACAGCACACCAAGCCAACATGAATCTAACAACATAGTTACTAAAACATGTAAGTACACATGGTGTTTGTTTAGTGTATCATTGATGATTCATAGAGTGAAAAACTTTTTCATCTCAGCCTGTTCTTATGGAGAGGACGGAAATGAATCCTGTGTAAGATTTGTGTTTTTAGGGATTTCTGGTGTGTTAGTTATGTTTAATATATAAACAATGAGCTTCAATTGGCATTTCCTGAAAAATCTCTACCGCCTCCTTCTTCTTTAAATAACACCTTTGTATATTTTTCATGAATGTCAATATTAGCATAGATGATATTGATACAGCTAACTTCCTGATTCATTTCCTCAAGTACTCCTAAACCAGCTCTTACGTGATTTGAATAATTTGCTTTTATTTGCTTTTACCAAACTTGGGACACCACGCTGAGAGGAAATGCCTGTTGCTTGCATTTTCACCCTAAGAATAGGCATGCTCTGTCTTGTCAGGTATTTCACTAACAGCTGTGACAAAGCCTCTAAAGAATGAGCAACTTTACCTAGGATTGAGTGTAATAATCACTCCGCTTTGTATCCACAACTGACAGTTACTCCTCTTCCTCCAAAACAAGATTACCTTCTGTTCTACCACATCAATTACTTTAGTCCACAGCAGCAGCTATAAAACATGCTACTAACATCCTTTTAGCGCGAGTGAAAAGCTTCCAGCCTGGCGGATTCATTTGCAGCTCTTTAACAGGCATAGGCAATGCTGCTTCCTCTGGTTCAGATGCTGTGGTGTGAGGAGACTTCCTCCTTTGGGCGCTCCGGTCCATTTCAAGGTCAGTCTGCAGAGGATCTAATCGATTCCCATCCATCGCTCAGCCACACAGAAAGACTATCCCCAGTAATGCTATCTTCCTGCCTAACTACTCTCCACCATGACTTTGAAAGCTGTAAGAATTATAACTGCTGGCAGGCAGCCAGATTCTCACCTCCCATCCCACATCCAGTCTCCCCCCCCCCCTCGCCTATATGTGCTGCTTTTAGCAAAGTAAGGTGGTATGGAGGTTGGGCTGACCCACTGTGCTGGCACAGATAGAACCAGAGGGCAGTGATGCATAAGTTGCTGATGACAGCCTGCGTGATTAAATGACCCTTAGGGCAGGCTTATGAAATAAACCGGAAGTATTATTCAAACCAGAGCACACAGTGAGAAGTTACTGATTAGAGATATAAAGACTTTTACATTTACCCAGTTTTCATATCTCATCATTATAATGCCTTTGGCAGTACTGTATATTACCTTAGTAACATACTGTATGTATGGCTGTACTATAGAACTGTGATAAACCACATTCAGTTTGACATATTTATTTGTATTTCGCTATGTTCAACTCCATATGGCATGTGTTACCTTGATCATGGCTGGTGGAACTATCAAAGCCCTTCCCGTGTCTTTTTTGTGAGACTGAAAAGGAAATACGTTTTTGTCTGTAATCTCAGTCTAAATCAATAAATGCAGAGAGCAGGTCAGCTGCTCCAGCAGGAAGCCCAATGAAAGTGATAGTGATTGTGACCCCGCCGGACACCCACCGTCTAATTGGCCGAGATGAAAGACATGAGCGGAAACATCATGCGAAAGCAAATATGTCAATATACATCAATAACTGTCCTTTGCCGGTATATCTGTGTAAGTCTGACACCAAAATGGATGAGAAATGTAAATGAATGTATATGTAGACTAGTATTAATGTATTCTTTCACACATCCCATACTAATCTGTCTCTATACCTAACATTCAATATTAATTTAAACCCAGCAATTTACTTTTGGTCTGTATCAAATTACTTTTTAATAATTTTAAATTGTAGATTGAAGTTCAACTGAAGTCAATTTTTAAGCATTCCTGCATCTGTGCTTTACCTGTCTTCATCCAACAGCTGTCAAAACCCATATCTCAAAATATACGTTTCATACAGAGCTGATTGTAGTCCTGATCCAACCACGAGGCAGCATCACACTCATTTCATTGTGACAGGGAAGCAATTTTGTACTAGGTTTATTTTTCCTTTCTACTCCATGGCCTTTGTTGCAAGGCAATTACATCTGGCTTCCCCAGTAAACAAAGCATGAAAACAACAGTTGTCTTGTCCTGTGCGTCACGGGGAAGACTAATTATAGTGTGACGCTGTAATTTGCAGTTGAAGGAGTGTAAGATTACTGTTATGTCATAAGTGTGGCTTCGGATCTTTTTAGTTCAAGTGGCCGTCTTGGTTAGTAATTTTCCATCAATGGTGCTATAGAGTCAGGATGTACAATTTTGGGTAAGCTAAACCTATGCCTAGAGAGCTGTAAGGATTTATACATTTCAAGCCCTAATAAAGCATAAAAGAAGAAGGTTGGGGGTTTTAATATAAATTGTTCAAGTCTTGCTCATAGATTGTTCCCCACTGAATGCTGTTGTAGCAAGAACCATATAATATTTAATGTCATCAAAAATCTGTTTATTATTTATCAGTATAATATAATTTGAAATTATCCTCTCCTTTCTGGAAATGGGTGATGGAAAACCACGTTTAAAATATTCATTGCAGACCTGAAAGTACTTTCACAGCCCATAATGGCAATCCTGTAGGTTTCTATCTCGTAGCATAGATTGTTATTTAACTGTAAAGGTCTATGCTCTTATTTAATAATGCATACTTGACTGCTGTGCGAAAGGTGTTATTGATTGCCAAAGTCTGTCTCATCATTTACTCTCATCAGTGATTGCGTTGTATCTTAACATGCTTGTTGCTTCTTTTTTATTGTTTAGCTTTTTCAGTCTGCTAGTTCATGAGTGTTCATGAGGTATAAAAGATATACGGTATTTATCAGGGCTCGCGTCCTCATTTTCCCTTTTGTCGGCTGATGTTCAGGGATTATAATGTAAGGTTCGCGCAGGGGTCATGTCACACACTTAGCAAATGAGTATTGGTGGTTAACAGCCACCGTGGTCACTTTTAGTAGAATAAGCTAATTTGACAGATATTTATGGTTTGAATTGCTTTTGTAGTTCATGAATGAAAAAGTTTCTGTTTTGTGGAGTAATCTGATATGCTATGTTCTAATTTTCATTTCATTCCCTAATTTGCCAAACGTCACCGAATTATGCTAGGTTTCTTGCAACAGTCATGCATTTGGTAAAAATTGGAATGAATTATTAAAGGAAATGCATCATGTGCAGAGTAGGAATGTAAGTGCAGTAGCATCCAAATGTAGAGTAGCACTCAAAAGTAAGGTTAGTGAAAAACCTTAAAGGAGAAAAAAATTACAAAATACAAGTCTATATGGGAATCTCTCTCTCTCTCTCACTCACACACTCTCTGATTTGTGGTATGTGGTTAATCTGGGTTTATTGCCCTTTCGTGACCCACCTTTTGCATTGACATGGCTGTTCATCTCATCTGGCCATATGATCTCTCACCACATTTAGTCACAACCGAAACACTTCCCACATGTAATTTAAACAGATAAGAAAAGTGTTTGGCATAGTTTCTATATCTTTGATCAAACATAGTGGCACTTTTTCAGTCGTTTTGCATAGGATCTGTAAAAAAAAAAAAGAAAGAAAGAATTGCGTGCGGATGTCTCTGAGGCAGGTATGACTGTGAAAAAAGGCCTAGACGAGGGCAGGAGACTTCAGAACACTCATAGGGAAAGGCTAAAAGTAGATGCCGTTATATCTGTGCCGTTCAGAATGGATTACGCTAATGGCTCCTCGTGTTTGATCTTCGGTTCTGCCCCAGTGACTCAGCATGCAGACGGTCACGTCTCTCTGAATCCTTCGCTAATGAAAACCCCACCACTTTGACCGTGAAGCTGAGGTGAGCAGGATGCGTTTAAATTGATGAAGAACGAGCATCCAGACTATTTATCACATAAAACCCATTACCTAATGATGTGCTGTGCTCCCATCTGTCTCACGTTAGACACGGGGGGGTCTTGTTGCCTTTTTAGCTGCGAGATTTAGAAACGCTTTTTCCCCTCAGCAGCCGCAGCAGAACACATCTGCACCACGCACAGAGGTTCAGAGATACAATCAGCAATATTGAGAGAAAGCACATGATGTCTGGGACAATTTGTAGCTCAATTCAATCTCAGAATGGCAACGATTGAGAGTTGTCACACATATATCACAAATACAGTATATACACTGAAATATATATTTCAGTGTTCTGTTGAAGTGCTTATAGTCTCCTTTTAACCTTGCTTAAAGGGGACTCCAAGTACTTTAAAAGTACACTGATATATAATTGATTAAATGATACTATTCCAGAAAACCTGTTCCCCCTGGAGCCTATGCACCACAAGAATATTGTCTGAATGCATATCAGGCTTATGTTACAGTGCAAGGTCATCAGAGACGAAATGCACCGCATCAGCATGTTTCCTCTCTTAGTGATCGCTTAACATTGTAAAGCAACATCCAACTGCAGTAACCATTCACACACCTCTGGCATTTAATTAGTAGTAATGTCTTATAGTGTCGTATGCAGTACGTCTACCATTCATTCATCATGTAATACAATCACAGGAAGCTCAACCGATGTCTGAGTTAGTAAATGGAATGAATGGGATGACGTGTAATACCGCTCCGCGAGTGTAATTGGGCGTGACGCTGTGTAGAGCATGTGGCTGTCTGCCATCTCCAGACTAGATCGTTAAATGACTTGTAACAGGTTGGATCGAATACTGCAGCATGTGCCACAACGGTTAAGACCCACCTTGAAACAGGCCCACGCCTTTTAACGCTTCCTTTTGTTCTCCTTCTCAATTGTGCTTTGGGAGCTTTTATTTATTTATTTATTCATTGTGACGTCTAAAAGCAGCATCCACAGCATCCTTTATAGAATTGATTTACAAACTATGTATATCTTAGGGCTGTGGTGTCTGAGGACTTTTGCTTGCACAAGTAGGATACCACTGTAGTTCAGGCATGTTATTGTCATGCCTTCTGGTAAATCACAGAGCATCCAGCTTCTGCAGTGTGGCAAATCTGTCAAGACTAGAAAAAGTACATCCTGAGAGAAGAGATGATCATGTATCAATGAGAATGGATCTTGCTGCATCATTCACCATTAAGGTCGACGTTTGAACAGCAATAAGTACGCACTGGCCCAGTCAGCCTGCAGAGGAACATTAGCAGGGATTGCTGTGCTGCAGTGGAAGATTACAGAAACTGCTTCAATGCAGTCTTTCTCACTTGCTCGCTCACTCCTTTTCACTTTTACTCTTCTTTCACCCTTCGTCTTTTGGTCTTTCTTTTCATCCTTTCTCTCTGCACATTTGCATTTTCTTATTTCCTCACTTCTATCTTTTTAGGTCTGTATTTCTCTCTCATTGCTCATTGTTTAATCACCCCCACCGTTTGCCTTTCCTTCACCACGCCTCTCTGTCTGCCACACCTTGCGGGGTCTGTCACTCTTTTGTGCACCACACCTCCCCTTCTCATGCAGTGCTAGCGATAGCACGATAACTGCTGCAATACATTTCATCGCAGGTCATTGCAGCAAAACAGCATAGGAGCAGTGTGTATACTGTCACTGTGTAAAAGAAGGTATAAAGCAAAGGTTAATTCAGGATATGCAGCAAAGTCCACCCACTCTCCTTCAATGATTCATGCTCATGCAGCTTTCTATAAGCAGCCCAGACGTGACTACTTGTTTAATCTTCCTGTATAGACCAGCTCATTATGCATCTACACCAGAGTGATTTAGCTCGACTGCTTTTTTTTTCCTGACCTTGTTTTTATGTCATTTCTTCCTATTGAGTTTAATTGAGAGGGTTAAAGAGATCATAAATCAAGGGTTTTAATAGCCTGTGTCCTGAGAATATGAACCAGCATCATATGTTTGTTGTAGTGCTCTCTTCTTCGCTTTATAATTAATTAATTGCAAGAGGGTGTGGTGCCACCTGACGCAAAGGGCTACTACTGTTACCAACTCAAGGCAGATTCTTTTCTAATAAAAGCATGGCACAAAATATTTTATTCCTCTCCTAGAGCAACTGTTTGGCAATGTTTTTATTAATTATTGAATAAAGCATTATATATGTATTCGTTTATATTTATGTTTAATTTTATGGACCATTCATGAATTTCTTCATATCACTTTCTATCAGTCGTCCATCCTGAAGACCTTTCCATGTTAGAAAGTTACAGATTTACCTCTGATTGTTCTTCTGACACTGGAGACTCCTTCCAACCTTTCTGATCTTGTGACATTTAAAAAAATATATTAATTTACTTATCAAAAAGATTTAGCTATGAGGACAGTATAAGGAGCATCTGCCTGAATTGACCAATCAGAATCGAGCATTCAGCAACACTGTGGTATAAAAACTGATCTAATGTTGCACTTAATTTGATTAACTTTTTAATAATTATACAATGGAAAGTGATCCAGAAGCATCTTTCCATTTGGCAAATGAATTTGGTTTAGAAGAGAATGATAAATGGCCGTGAAGTGTCTTTTCATATTGCAGCATCATATTCGTATTCAGAGCTCCATTCTTGTTTTAAACCCTCTGCCTCATGTAAAAGAAGGCTCAGGCTTTCAAAGAACACATTATCTGACTGATTCCACCTAAGAACTGTTAATTAAAGAAAATCTAATGAGCAATTACATTGCTCACTTTTAAATGTGTGAGAGTGATCAGTCATACTGTACACAGAGCCATATTGCATTATTTATTGTTTTCTAATTTTATTTATAGTAAAGTGCTCAAACTGTAGCACTCACAGGACCGAGGCGAACTTTTACAATTATTAGAAGTTTCTGTGATGTGGTGTGGGATGTGATGTTCCTGCTAACGGTGTTCAAGTGGTTATTATGGGAATGCCGGTGCAGTGATTCGCCTCAGGTTTCTAATAGAGCTCATGTCTCTGTCTCGCACACAGACACACATAATCAGACACACAGAGCAGCTCATCTGCAGCATATTAAGAGCTGATTTCGTACCCAACAGCTCATCGTAGAGTCCCTCAAAATATACTGGTCTGTATAAACACTTCAGTTATTTCTCATTCACACATTCGTTCATTTATTCATTCATGGACAGTTTTCTGATGTTAGCCAATTTGGTTAAAAAATATTTATTATAATTGGCTGAAATTCACTACCTGTCTACGGTAAACATATTGGCCATCATTTCTTATAGTCCTTATGTAAACAAATATAAATATATGTCATGGCCTTCTTGTGCGTGAAGTTATGTCATGTAATGCCGGTAATTAATTTCATGCTTTAGACAAATATTTAGAGTAAGTCTGTTTGGTTAACGTTCACATACATATGACTCACATACTGTATGCTTCACTGCATGTGTAATACGTTGATGGAAATATAAAAGCGCTGTCTGCCGTGTCATCCTAGGTAAAGGATGTACAGTGTTATCCAATATTACCCTGCAGTTTTATACATGAGGTGATATTGAACTTGTGTATTTATTCTAGCCCTAAACTAATTTTGCTTTAACACCTTCCTAGACTGCATATATGATATGACCAGTCTGTTCCAGTCTGTGAGTACTGTGTGCTAGTATAAAGGCAGTTTCTGAAGCCCTCTTCTCTCTGATGAATGTTGGCCTGCTCTTATGTGGGCCAAACTTAAATTCATGTACTTTTATATGTTCAGAACTAATCTTTTCTCAATTCCACATTTGATTGTTTTAGAATTAAATATTGAATATTGAACGACTGACTTGATTAAAAACCCATTTCTCAATCTGCCAACATGTGGGAGGTCTTTCAGTTTAAGACTCAATTGTATTAATCCCAGCTTCACATATTTATGGGATGATTAGGAGGGGGGGAAAAAAGGAAGCAAGCTGAAACCGACAGTATTCAGCACAGCTCCTGCACTGAGCGATCTCCATTTTTAATCCTGTAAGTAACCAAGAGCTCAGGCACAAGCTGACTCATGAGAACGTGAATCAGCAGAAGCAGTTACCCAGTGTACTGTACTGTACTTGGGTTTCTCCTTCAACTTATGCACTTAACCTAACATTATTTCCCATGTACCTCAATGTATGGTAGCTTCCTCAAATCAATTTCTCCCTGGTACCTAACCTGTGATGCAGGGGATTAATGCTGCAGGGGAAGGTTAAGTGACCTGTAGAAGAAGAGGAATCGAGACGGAGATACGGGTACGGTGGTAGCGTGGATCATTAATGTGTTTTTTTTTTCTTCCATTAATGGATCTTCTTTTTTTCTGTCTATGTAGACTACTTTGATTCTCGATTTAGTGCATAGTTGTCTGCCTGCAGCAGTTGCCAGGAAGCTAATCAATACACATGACATGTAAGACTCTTTGCTTTTGCCCATTTTAATTTTAAACCTTCAAAGAGTCATTTTTAGCTTCTTTGTAAAATAAAAAAATCACTTACTGGCACACTGCCATTGGGCTATAGTTATACAGTTGACTGCATTGCAGGGCTGTCCTACTCAGTGTGGAATTAACACGTCCAAGGTCGACACGGTCGCTGACTCACTCGGACATCACACACAGGGTCCTGACTTTTGTAATACTGGACACAATCTTCTTCGGTGCAAATTGCCAGATTTAGCCGCATATACAGTGGTACAGTAGATGACTGCTGTTCAGGTAAGGGAGACAGTGGGTAACTCAGGGCAGGACTGGATCTGGGTCTGAAATGACAGCAGATTGTCAGGAGAGAGCTCGCCCTGAAGGACGCAACAGTCAGCAATGTTGCTACAGTAGCACATCAATTACAGTGTTAGTCAATACATGTGAGATGTGGTTTATGCTGATTCGTCGGTATAGGCTGAGTGATGTGGGAGCAGTTAATCTGTCTTTATACTGTTTTAGCAGTGTATTAACGATTCAATTTGAGATTTAGGCAATTGAGATCAAAAATTGGATCTAAAGTGTTATTGTACTTAAAAATAATTTAAATGAACTCTTAAGTGATATGACAAAAAGTATGTCAGAGCTAACAACAATTAAACACGATATGCATCATGATATATGGGATTACTCAGAAACAGCAAGAAGTATGTTTTAAAAAATCATAAATTATACGTTTTGTTCTTAATTAAAAATAATAAATTTTATATGTATTTTTTAATATAAATTTTTTTATTATTATTATTATTATTGTCATTGCTTTCTGTTCTTATATTTTACAGTTTTAAAGGTAAAAATTTAATCAAAAATTTAATCATGTTTTCGACAGTATCCCAGAATGGAGTATTGACAGAATTGAAATCAATATTGATATTGTATTTTTCATATCATCAATTGTGATGGGGCTCAGCTGCTGCTTGAATTCTGTGCCGTGTGTCCACTGTGTCCATGGCAATAGAGAAAGAAATTAGCAGATATATGACTGGAATGATTAAAGTTGACGCTTCCTGCGCTTGTCCCCGCCTGGTTTAACCTATAGCCTGCAATATGCCTGCTTAGGATACTGAGCACACAAGCGTGAAACTGGGATCCAACTCCTACTATAAAAATGTTATTAAAGTAATAAAATGTAGTTTTAACACTTCATGACAGAACAATCGCAAAGATGAGATTATGATGCCGGTAATGCAGCAAAAGCTTTCCCGACCCTAAATTTAGTGTTTTATTTCAGTAGGCTTTTTTTTTTTTTTTTGGAAACTGGAGAATACTAGTTTTAAAAAAAAAAAGCTACTATCATGATTATTACACTACGTTACACATGGAATGGCGAAGGATGTAGATCAAATGTCATTAAGAGGAAGTTATTCCACAGGAAGTTATTTCCTTATTAGGCTTTGTAAATAAACCCCCTTTTCCTCTGAACACTGCCCACACATGCTACGTCTTGAAGCCGGTTTCTCTGTTGCTCAAGAGCTGTGGGAAGCACACCTTTCCCACCTGGCGCTTGTATAGGATTACAGATTGAGTGCATACCAAATCACCATGACTTCACATACAAACAAATGCTGTGGCCTCCTCCTGTAAGGCCCTGACTGAGCGTGTGTGAAGTTAATCATCTGCTGGTTCTGTCCAGCTGTAACCCACCACTTGTAGTATATCACATAAGGGATGTCTTTCTGATCAGCTCAGCACTACCCCTATTAATTTACCATTACACTCAGAAGACACTGCATTATATCACAGGCCTCCCAAAGTAGAAAACTGATTTATAATTCATCACTATTCTATATACATGAGTGTATGATGAAAATCTTTTACATTTGTGAGGCAAAGAATGAATCAGCTCTATACAGTACTGTATGTGAACCACATATCGTTACTTCTGATTGGGTTTTGGGTTTCACCAGCGCACCGCAGTGCTGCCTCTGCCCTTTAGTGCTCTCGGACAGGGATGTTCACATTAACCCAGCGCTGCGGTAAAACTGCTGTCACAGTGAATGCAGCAGTGGAGGAGGAGCAGGAGGAGGCTAGTGTTGCACCATCGCACACAGTCTGCATATCCTCAGCAGCTTGAGTCTCTTTACACTAGTAAGAAAAAATATATAAATCGATGTACACAAAGTGATTGAACCAGCAGTCTTTATCTTAAAAAAAAAAAAAAAAAATAGTGGTTAACCCTGCTGCACTGAAACCCAAAACCTGACTGCCTGCTTTTAGGTGTGACTTTAGCTTGCACCCTTGTTCTGCTGGGTACGTGCAAGTAAAAACTGAAGTCAGGTGAAATTTCATACTTTATTGGCAGTAATGAGTTGTGGGTGTTTAGAAGGACTAGTAAATTTTTATTTATTTTTTTTAACTGTGGAATTCTTTTTTTTTTTTCTCTCTCTCTCTGGCATCTTAAAAATAGGCAGGCATGCTTTGACCACACTGAAGCACATTGAGACGTGAACTGAATGCTTTGGATACTCTGTCCCTCACCTTGAAAAGACCCCGTGTCCCCTGCTGGCTTGGTGGCAGTTTTACTTTGTTAACGTGTCTATCAGTCGAGAGACAAGTTGCCAAAAGCATAGCATTGACTGAATAGACTTTGTTTCAGACTTTTTTACTTCAACTCCATTGCTTGTCACTCCACCCTTTACCTCTCTGGTGCTGGTAACCCAGCTCATTGTTCGCTTTCTTTTTATGTGTTGTTTTCGAGATTTAGACGTATGCTAATCTGTTTTGAGTCCTTTTTCCCTCCCTGGAGCCAAAGAAAGCTGGTGGCGCTTGACTGATGATCTGTAGCAGCCTCAGATTTCTGATCTTGTAGGTTTAATGGGGGAGAAACACAATAATCAGATTAGCGAGACAAAAGCGATCTGTTGCACTGTCAATTATTTAACCAGCATAGGTTGTCTAGGACAACAGGGGTATGGATCATAGAGGCTGAATTGCATTTAACTCAATGGTGATGTCCGCCACCTCAGTGGTTACCTGACAGGGTCCCTGACCTATGATTTCACTCTGGCATCTCAATTGTAATCTTGAAGCTAACTTGATTGTCTCACAGGAAGGACACGTGATGTTGCTGTATCTGTCCTGAACATTTCGTCCATCGACTTTTCACATCGCGGGCACATTAAAATTCTGAAATAATTTAATAAATAAAAACAAGGACTTTGTCTGATGTAAATGCCAGATAGAAATGGATATTGATGTTCTATTACAAAGTTCTTGCTGGCATTAAGCCAGTCGTTAAACTTTTGCTTTATTGATTAAATTA
Source organism: Clarias batrachus (assembly GCA_003987875.1). NCBI lineage: Eukaryota > Metazoa > Chordata > Actinopteri > Siluriformes > Clariidae > Clarias > Clarias batrachus. The sequence goes on along the minus strand of QMIH01000007.1, from coordinate 624,556 downwards.
CTATTTGAAGTCACGATGACGATGACGAACGAAGGGCTGGCAGTGGACATATTGAGCATCTGATCAAGGCCATGCCGTATTTATGTCTTTGAGTTACTTCTAATTCTACTTATGTGAATATGGTGACAGTAAGTAGGCCAGATGTCCTGCTCTCCATTGCTCTGTGCATAAATATTTGTTCTTTTTCTGAACGAGATACAAGTTCATTTGGTTGGGAATGACGTCTCTGCTTGCGCACAGCTGCATTCTCACCACGTGAGCGTGCCTGTGCCAGGTAAGATGTGGGAGGGAGGCAGAGAGCAGGAAGGGCTTGTCTAAAATGTTGAGTGTCGAGCTTCCACACTGGTCTGGGCCAGTATAAAGAAGACGTCGATCAGGACTGTTGATCTCTACGGCGTGGTAGTTGCCAGGGAAGCAGACATGCGGCTCCGTATGACCAGACCTAAACGAAGCTTTACAGGTAATACCTGCTGTTGTCCAACCTAGTTGTTTTACAGAGTTTTTCCTCGTCCCTTGGTTCGCTAAATTTTCGTGTCTTGGCATGTTTTGGCAGTTAGGCAGCTTCAGATAAAGAATCGTTTAGCTATGTATTGTGTGACAAACTTTTTTACTTTAGATTTTTTACTAGTGCTTTAAAAAAAAAAAGATAGTCACTAGTTGATCTTTTAAAAATCAAGGTGTATTTTTCTATTTTAACTCGGTTTTATATCACTGTGTAATTACTATTGTACTGCATGGGCTGTTTAAAAAAAAAGAAAGAAAGTGCTGCCTTGTTTAAGAGCTTCTTGTTTCTCATCCTGGAACATATTGCTAATCTAATATTGAAGGCAGGCATATTTGGGATTCAAGGTAAGCAGTTTACATTGATTCGGGCCGCATCAATAAACCAAAAAGCCTAGTCAGTGCAGTCCGTGTCTTCTCATATTTCTCTAATATTCAGCAGTCTATTTGACAACAATGAAGGACACTGGGATCAAACAAAAATCTTGGTGTCATTTTCTGCAACATCCTTTTAGAGGAGCTAGCGGATCTGGTATCACAGTGAGTGCTGTGCTCAGTATCACAGCACGGCCCCCATGTCCCTCCCACAGCTGCACTATTTGGACAAGCTTACTTTTACTCTAGAACTGAAAAAAAATATATATATATTATATATATATAATATAATATAATCTGCTTTCATATTCTCTTAGCGATATTTTGTTGTGTTTCTTTCTTCAGCTCCCACCAGCACCACGACGTCAGCCAAGACGTCTAGTCATATGACGCGTTGCACAGGGTTGGATAAGAAGTACTGCGTAAATGGGGGCGAGTGCTTTACTGTGAATGTCGTAGCCAACAGCACCAAATACCTCTGCAGGTAAGACAAATGATCCAAAAATGTTAAGCATGTAAGGAATCATCTGACGTCACCGAAACAGCGTAACGTCAGGCACCATATTACATTTGTTTGTTTTGTTTCATGCTCTTTTCAGAGGGAGATCAGTTCTGATTTGAATGTAACGTGCTGTCACAGAGGCCTTTTAATGCTTTACATATATTCTAGATTAGGCACAATGCATCACCTGTTAGCCGCAGTATATATAGTCTCAGTAGTGCTGGAATTACTTCATTTTTCCCCTCCAAAAACCCATCAATCAGGAAGGAAGAATCCAGGGGTTGAAACTTGGCACACTGCACCTGAAAGTAAAGATATTAGACTAGAAAAACGGGAAAGACTTGCTGTAGGATGGAGTAACAAGGGGAAAGTAACAGTTTTCTAGCAGTTTCTCATGTACTGTATGTCATATATCTTTTGAAGGTTATGTTTCATCTCAGCATGAGTCAGCATGAACATTTCAGACAGATCTGTGGCAACTTAGTTTGGTCAATTATATTACAAAAACACAGAATACAGTGGAGACATGTTGAACAGCAAATGCTGTCTCAGCTTCTCAAACATTCTGGTACTCTAGTGATCTGCACAAGTGAGGATCCATTAGCACCATTAAGAAAAAGCCCTGATGACTTGCAGCCTCGTGCTGGACCGGGAGGCTTAGGATTGCCAAGGAGACACTTTGGCTTGTAGCCTTCTAATACCCAAGATTGTGAGTCTACTGGGTGTAATATTAAATACTTGAGTGACTAAGCAGAAAATCACTGCTGCCGTGTGGCTTTTCGTTCTACAAACACCGCAGGACGAAGCGGACAAGAAGAAAAGCTTGCCTGTCTCCGTCATTCATTTCCATCTCGCTCTCTGTCTCTCCGTATGTCTATACTGTGCGGAAACAGGATGGCTGTCTGAGTCTCCAGGGATCAGAGAGTGCTGAGATCTCTATAGTCTGATACACAGGTCAGGAGATGATCCCTGGCACAGAGGATGCGGAGAGAAAGAAAGAAAGAATGGCAGTGTGTGGTTGTGTCCCTGATGCTAGCCATCTTGACATATTTTCAGCATAAGCTTGGCGCGTCCATGCCTCTCTCACTTTCAGATCGTGTCGCAATTCCATTACATGACTTTATTTGTTCTTTCTCAGAAGTCAAACATAGTAATCCCTTTCTTATTTCTTTTCTTATCTAGCTCTCCCAGGCTTTCTTTTCCTGTCTCTGCTGAGAGACTCAGCTGTCCCAGCTGTTAAGACCCTGTAATAGGCACAGCTGGAAGGACTCAGAGGCTGTGCCAGTCACGCCACTAGATTCCCTTTATCAGAGGTTTAGAAAGCCCGGCTCTGTCATCAGAGAGCAGATGGCTCACCAAAAAGCTCCGGTCTTGGCATCCAACTACACTTTTAATGCCCACCTAAACTTTAAACATGACCACAGGCAGGAAATGAAGTTATGCCATTAAAGCAGCCATGTCCATTTTTGGACTATCAGACAATATTTCAAATGACATTTTATAAATGTTAGAATTTAATTATTATTTTTTATTTGTTATACATTGCTATCATAACGTTATTAGTTATGTTCTGTGTTTACTGTCAGTTTTTTCTTTTCCGATGTGCTCATCCCCTCTCACCCACCACCCCCACCCCTTTCTTAGGTGCCCTCCAGGAATATCAGGGAAGCGCTGTCAAATCAAAGAACCTGTCAGAGTCGCAAAGCCAGAACGTATGTGCAGCCACTGAACCTCCCCAAGCGCATGTTGCATAGCTGGTGTTTTATGCTTTTGTCTCTCCTCCTACCATTTCCCTAATCACAGTCTCCATAACTCATAACTGTCCATCTGTCCCCTCCATTAGATGTGGACAGGTGGGGAATTGTGTGTGGCACAGGCTGTTTTAAGCCACTAATCACTGCTCTTGCTAATTTGAAGCGAGCATTAAAACTGGCTACTGCCATCTCCATCGGAGGACATTTGGACCAGTTGCTGATGCAGTTATTTTCGCATGGTGATGGTACTGCATTCTGATTTGTTGAATCCTTATTCAGTTTTGTGATTTATTTATTTGGGTTTTTTTTTTTTTGGACGAATTAATTGCCTGGAAATTAATATCACCCAATCAAGACGTTATTTTGGGACTGTGATTTGGCCAATAGTTGGGAAGAGTGTGTTTCTACAAACATTGACAATGTTTGTGACACATTTCGCAGAGAACACCAGAAATGCACATGGGCACGGGGAGAACTTTTGGGTATCCACTCACTTCCCTTTCTCTCTCTCCCTCTCTCTCTCTCTCTCCCTCTCTCTCTTCTCTCTTCTATCTATGACTTTTTTGTTTCCCTCTCAGGTGCCCAAATGAGTTTACTGGTGATCGCTGCCAAACCTACGTAATGGCCAGCTTCTACAGTACGTCTATTTCCTTTTCCTGTCTGCGCTTGGATTGAAGCATGCTCAATCAACGCTATTTCCTATTGCTTCATTTTTTTTCTAGTAGACAGATCAGGGAGCTTTCTCTGCTGTTTTGGGATTGTGTTATATGTCCTTTACCATACCTTCTCCTCGCATGTTTAACCTTAGTTAATTTTTTAACCTAGCTTTGTTATGCTGGTGTATTAACCGAAATGGAGAGGGAATGTATGGAAACATTTACCTAATTTAAACACAGATGAAATAAAGATTTTATCATAGGTCATAAGAGACGTCCTTAGCCTTACGGTCATGTCAACTCTTACAAAAGAAATCAATTGGAAATATTATAAAGGAATTAGACAAAATTAGCCTGTGCCATGTTATGCAATATATGTTTATTACTGATTCTCCGAAAGGTAAATTACTAACCAACAATGCAGAAGATCCAACTTGTATCGAGCTGAACAGCAGTTAAGGTCTAGCAAGAATCCTGATGTCAGCTCTGATGAATATGATTTATCATCAAAGCAGTAGTAGATTAGGAATTTCCAGAAGGGCTATTGGTGAACGACCGAAGGTACCTACTGTGTCACCTGAGATTAAGTACTAACTTTTCTTAACTATAAAGGCCCATTTTGAAGATCAAAGACCCAACATGAACCTCAACAAATCCCTTAAAGTTGACTGTTTGAAATGTCTGGCTTAATAACAAATAAAGCAACAGACTCCTGGAGCAGCTCACACATGTTCCGGCATCTTTAGTACTTAAGCTAAAACAACGCTTTTCTGGATCGAAACAGACTGTTCTCCGTACCCAACACTAATACGCTTGGTGTTGAACCATACCCAGCAGTCCAGTGTGAATAGTGGGTGCTAAGAGGCTGAAATCAATATTAAACATTCTCTTGCAGATCACAGCACCTATAGCATGCTACAAATATAATTAATTATTTCATGGCTTCCCTTTTATATTGCAAAAGCACTACTTTTCTACCTTAAAGCATTCTGGAAGTGTGATGGAGGCCATGGAGGAAGAGCATCTGCTGCATCAGCATGGCAGTAAAGCTGTACTTCGCAGCTGTCTGCACAGCACATTTACTCTGAGCTGTAGCTAAATTACCTTAGCAACTTGACCCGCAATCCGAGCAAATCACTGAACAATCGCTTTAGTTGGAAAAACGGGTGCAGTTATAATTTACCTTCAGGTTAAACTAGTGATTTCAGGTGTATTGCCGGAGATAAGTAAAAATGGTCCATGCTATAACCAGAAATGCAACATAAAAAATTTTTTTTTTTTTAAATCAACCAATTTTTTTCCCCTCGACATAATAGATATTGTACTATTAGGTTCTTTAAGTGCAAATACAATCATTTACCACTTTATGTAAAGCACTTTCACTTTTATCTAAGCAGCCAATTATGTGGCAGTAACAAAGTGCATAAGATCATGAGGATAGAAAAAGTTAATGTTCACACCAAACAAAAAAAAAAAAGAGAAAAAAAATATGCTCTTAGGAAATGCAAAACTTTTAACATAAACTCTAGTTTTTATAGCATGGGGTGAGGGAGATATAAATTCACAGAGTGCAGCTCAGAGAATGAGGAGAATGGTCAGATTGGTTCAGATGAACTAAAATAACCACATTTGGAAAGGGGTGGTGCACAGAACAGCATCTCACATCAAACCTGTTTGTAGATGAGCGACAACAACTGGCTCCTTTCCTGTCAGCCATCAAAACAGGAATCTGAGACTACAATACATGCAGGCTAACTGAAACTGGACAGCTGAAACTTGCAAGAATATCTTGAATGAAACAGTTTCACTCAGCCTGTGCTTCTACAGAATTGCCAGATAATTGTATGAAAACACAAGTGTACAGGTGTTCCTAATAAAGTGATTGGTGAGTGTATAGGTTCATACATGACGAGTGTAGTGCATACATGTTGCTGGGTTGGGTGCACATCCTAACATGTATGAAAAGCATGGCTGTGAACAGAGTGAAAGCGTTTGGTTTTGATTTTGGTGTGGGTTGTGGTTTCATCTCGCTCAAGGGGTTAAATTCTGTACTTGAGTGAAAGATGCATGTCCCTAACAGCATGAAAGACATGTGGTGGTGTAACCAGTAAAATAACCCAGGTCTCGCTCCTGTTTTTGTAACGAATAGGGCCGATCTGTGTCACCATGCAAGCACAGTGATGTTTGCATGTGCATGCTATTTTAATGAATTCATAACTAACTTATGACAGGCAGCAGTCATGAAATGTTTTCGAAGCAGTAATGAAATATGCCTTTGAATTGCTGGACATTGTATTGTTAAGATGACAGACGCTCAGTCGTATGGATTCGAGTTGCTTAAGGCTTTTGCAGTTGTCTATATATATTTGCTTAGCCAGGTGATCATTACAACATTATCACTCAAATCTCCAACCAACTGTACTTTTCTTTCTTTTTGTCATCTTTTTCTGCCTCGGCAGAACATCATGGGATTGAATTTATGGGTATGAATTGTTCCTTCCTTCTAGTTTGCAGACTTGTAGGACTAGTAGCTTGAGCCTTTTTTTTCCTTCAACTCTAGCCAGTTTCCTTTTGCTATTGAAGGGATCATACAGCCATAACAGATGCGATTTTGCTCCACATTGCATTATTGGGTTAATTCCTTGCACAACAGTACAATTGTTCAAAGAATGAGGAGTTTTAAATAAAGCTAAAATGCTGCATCAGCGCTTGAGAGTGTTTGATACGCAGGGCGCATCAGCACAAGCAGCCTGAATGGCAGTAAAGGAAATCCTTAATTATTCATGCAGACCTTTGACATGTTCTGTCAAGACACACACTCACTCACTCACGCACACACACACACACACACACACACACACACACACACACACACACACACACACACACACACACAGAGCCCTCTAGTATTAGATAAATTGCTCTGCGGTTATGCTGTATGTGCAGATCCCTTCAGTCTTTGCTTTGCTCTGTTCCTCAGCATCCCTCCAACCTTTGCATGTTGCACAAGCTATGCCGAACATCTTCAGCCCATCTTTCTTTTTCCTCTTCCTCCTCATTTTCTCATCATCCCATCTCATCCTGTAACTTCTTCTTTTCCTCTTTTTTGTTTCTTCAATTAGTGTTCTATCCTTTAAACAAAGTACCTGCATTTTTTTTTCTAGATGTAGTAATGGCAGTTGTGTCATGTGCCTGTTCCTGAGGATGTTTACTACCAATATTCTGAACTAATAAATTGTTAACCAGGATATTTTGAGTTCTGGCAACAGCGTTTGCTCACAGGGGCTTCAAACATTCTCTAGACAGAGAGGTATTTCTAACTCTCTGTTGACATTATTGATGTAAAGTGTTAACTTTTTATGTCTGTGGCTTCATCACACACTTTAGGATTTGAATCATGCAACACATGACTGTATCATTTTTTTTTTTTTTTACCAACCTATCAAAGACCCTGTGATCAAGTGCTGTTGCTTTTTTAAGTCCCGTTTCCTAAATCCTTGCGTGTGTGGAAAAACTCTAGCAATCTGCAAGCCAAAGCAGGACATGATCAGATATTCTATCACTGTTGCCTTGGCTTTGCAGATGCTACAACGTATTTAACAGACTTGAGGTTTTATTGAATACAACCCTCAAGATCTTTATCAATAAACAGCATAATTCTCCCAAATGTACTGCATATGGAAGTAGTATAGCTACTATGCCCACTGTACTGGTAATTAAAATGAATGCATTTCAAAGGATTTAAAGTGATGACACAATCAACCCTCCTTTCAATTATTGGTGTGTACTTAACATGACTGCATCCTTAGATTAGCATCCTTAGATGCATTCACGCTTTACTTTTATTCAAATTGGAATATGGAAAAACAAGTCCATAAAATATTTTTGTGAGATTTGTGCAAATAAAATTAGGTAACATGAATAAATTTGCACAAATTCTCCAGGTTTAACACAACATTATTTAAAAGTAATCTTATTTTGGGTTTTTTATTTTTAAAAAAGCTTTGTCCTCTCTTCCAGAAGCTGAGGAGCTGTATCAGAAACGCTTATTAACAATAACAGGCATCTGCATTGCTCTCCTAGTTGTTGGCATCATGTGTGTGGTGGCCTACTGCAAAACAAAGTAATTCCATTTAACATTGATATTTTATGTATGTTTTGGCAAATGTGTTCATTTTATGAATGATTCACATAGTACGCACTGAAATATAGATTTAAACAGCTCCGTGTTTGTCATTATGCAGGAAACAGAGGCAAAAACTGCATGATCGCGTGAGGCAGAGTTTCCGAAAGCGTAATGCCATGGCCGACATAGGCAACGGCTCCCACTACCCCCAATGCCTCCATGAGCCACCACAAAGCCTGCAGCTTGTTGATGTAAGTGCTTGACCACTTTGTCCTAATTTAAAAAAAGCAAAGGCCTAGATCAAAGGCAAAAATCTAGTCAACATGACCATCTGACGATTTCTATGTCTGTAATACATCAAGAAAGAGAGCAAAACTATTAAACATGTTTTGACTCCTGTTATACATGCTTGTGTGTCATTTTAAGAAAAATGTGAAAAGCTGGAAAGAAACAGGTCTAAAGGACTCTGTGCCAACATTAATGCATGTTTGCTCACATTCCATCGATTTCCTTTGATTTCAACAGTATGCATCGAAAAACACCGTCCCTGCTGAGCATGTGATCGAGAAAGAAACAGAAACTTCATTTACCGTGAGCCAGTACACTTCGCCGACCCAGCCTGCCACCGCCATCACCGCTAGCCTCAGCCAGGGGTACCGTGTCCTTTTCCTTTCTGAGGGTCTAGACAGGCTGGAGACTGAAAAACAGGGTTTTATTCTAAAATGAAGTAAATGTTAATCATTGGAATGTTGGATGTTGGATTGTATGAATAATTTCTTATTCATACAACAAGACAGGTTGTGTAATAAGAGTGAATCATAAAAAATGAATATCATTATTAGCATCAGGTTTTTTATTTGTACAATGAATTGCATTAGTGTAGCTTTTCTTTGTTTTGTTCTGCCATGTAATTGTTCTGTTAGTATAACCATGAGCTTAAAATGATTTGTAACTTATTAAAATGTATTACAAGCTTAGTTAGTAAAGCCTGATTGTAAATGCCTGTTCTTTTGATTGTTTTTCTCTATTTGACATTACAGTTGGAGTAATAAAAAGCCAGAGAATGTGGTATCTGAGAGTCGTACGGTCTCCGGGATACAAAACAACCGGAATAGCACTCCGAGTCAGCGCGGCCGTCTGAATGCCACTGGAGGATCCCGAGATGTCAACGTCTACATAAAAAACCCCAGAGAAACCACAGATTCCTACAAAGACTCTCCATACAGTGAGAGGTAATGTCAAGCCAGCACTGTCACTATTGCCGTTTATGATATTGTAACATTTTTGGCATATTGCTTCTACTAGTTATCTAGTTAAAGGTTAATTATTATTCGTCCTCTTTATGTAAGGTATGTTTCGACTGAGACAACACCGACACGCCTCTCGCCTGTGAAGTTGCTTTCCCCAGCAACGCCCTCCTCTCCTCCCTCTGAAATGTCAGCACCTCTCCCCAGCCTGGCAACCTCTATTCCTTCCATGGCGATGAGTCCATCGGGTGAGGAGGAACGCCCTTTGCTGTTCCTCACGCCTCCCCCGCTCAGAGAGAAATCGGAGACCAGCCGAGCCCAGCAGCTCCGCAACTCTGCCCACTACAACCACGGCCTGGACGAGATGAGCCCTCCACTCAGCCCGCTGCACATCCAGGAGGACAGACAGCGTGAGAACATGCAGGAGAACAAGTCTGTGTCCTGTGCCCCGCCCACATCGGCCCTTCACAGCCCCAAGGCCCTGCAAAACTCTAAAAGAACAAAAGCCGGATCTAAGAATAGTCTGGACGAGCATAGTGGAAGCAGTTCTGAAAGCAGCAGCTCAGAGAGTGAGGCAGAGGAAGAACGCTTGGCTGAGGACACACCGTTTCTCTTACAGAACGCTGCGATGGCAGGCATGACTGTGCTAGGGCTGGAGCTGGTAGATAGCAGCAGGACTAACGCCGCACTGCACCTCTCCCCACAAGACGATCTACAGAGCAGACTAGCCAGCGTAATGGCTAACCAAGATCCAATTGCTGTGTAAAAGTGAATATACTATAGAAAAAAAATAAGTCAAAGGATACCTGTAAGATACTAAGAGTAAACACTAAACATTTATTTTCTATAAATTAAGTATTTGAGGGAAATAAAAAAATAACTTTTATTTTAGTTATGTAGTGCAAAAAACTCTTTTATAAATTAATTGTGTATATAAGGTGTTTGCTTCTTGAAGTGCCATTTGTTATATATATGTATGTACATATGGTCTCAGTATTTCAAAGGCAGAAACAAAATCAATGGTGCCTTTAATTTCAGCATGGAGAACGAAAGGAAACTGCATAATGACCCTGAGCTATATATTCATGACCTTGAGCCAGCATCCAGCACTGCTACAAGCCACGATCAGCTTATGAAGTTTAAAAAAATGCTGAAAAATTAATCTCAACGTATAAAACTCAATATTAGTTACTGGTTCTAAGGTTATTAAAGCTCAGCACTAGAGATCAGATTTAGTAGATAGGCAAGGGAAAATTATGGTTTAAGCCAGTGGAATTTTGTCTAGTTTGCCTGTTACTGAATGAATATATGGCTCACTACGTCAATAATTCAACACATCCGTTGGCTTTACAGTAATGCATTGTGGGGAAGGTTTAGCACCGATGTAAGGACTGGTCTACACAGTGTAAAGTAAATGCCAAAAAAAAATGTAAGCATTCTCACATCAATATTCTTGTACAACGTTATATCATTTCCAAAGTGTCTGTTGTGTTAGTTTGTTTCACAGATGTGATCACTTGTGCAAAAGGTGCACTCGCTTAACTGTATTTTGCAGCCTAAAAAAATTATGTCGGACAAGAAAAAAAAACAAAAAACACACAAGTTCCAATCGCAGACACTAACTTGTAATGAAGCTGAATAGTGGATAACATGCCTCACTTTATAAATCTCTGTATTGTATCTGTTTAAGATGTCAGGAGCCTGAAAGTCTTAAAAATATTTGTCCAGTTCAAACAATAATTTTTTAAATCTGTTTTTATTTTATTTATTTTTTTGTTCTTTGCTTTATCTAGAATTTTTTTTTGAGAACTGGAGAAAAAATTCTTAATTTCTTCAACATACCATACCAACACCATTTTTGTTGTTTTCATTCCTGATCTATATAAGCCATCATAAAATTTGGCCCATTTACATTCTGCATTTTATAGTATTTATTTTGTCTATTATTTATTTATTTATTTATTTATTGCTTTGGCCTTCTATCGTCAGTTAAATATAGTCTATATTTTAAAAGTGTGAAAATATGCATTTGAATATATAGATATCCATAGATATATATAAATCAGTATATGTAAACCTGCTTTCACTTTTCCACCATTCCATTATATTCTCACATATTTTTTTTTTCTTATGTTGGAGGCCTAATGTAACATGCAATATGAATAAATATACAGCTGATTATATTACCAGTGTTTGGTTATATCGTCTATAACATTAAACCACAGAGAGCCTCTTAAAAATACCCCATGATGCATTGCTTTCAAACCAAGGAGTGTCTGTCAGATACACCTGTCAGTGTAAATATGCCTCGACTATGAGTTCTTTAATTAGCATACAACAAAAAACAGCAAGTTTTTTTTTTTCAACGCTGATAAATTTGCAACATAACAACAGCTAATTAAATACAACATTTGTATTGTTACTAGATTTTTTTTTCATTTTCATATAAATGACATGTAAAATTGTATGTTAATTCTTACTGGGTCTCTGTGCCAGTGTGGTCGATTCTGACTATACTGTTCAACTACATTACAAATGCAAGAGAAATACAAAATCAACCATAGTCAAGATAACTGCATGAACACACAAAAAGGACAATTGCAGGCATGTTTTGCACTAAACGTGCATGATCACAGATGTCAATCAAACCCATGGCAGAAGTCACAGAATTGGAAAGCTCTCTCTCTTTTCTGTTTCATTAAAGAACTCTCCATGTTCATCTACTATTGTGTGAAATACTAAACATACTGTGTGGTTTGAAGTGTTTGCAGCAGCTCACATGTTTAATATATATTTAATTTAAAATTCATGGAAATTAATATTGCCTATTTGAAATGTTTGAATATAATGATGAACATACTGGCATATAACCAATACTGTGAAAAACTCATATGATGCCAAAAAGCCTAATTAAGAACTTCCCACCAGTTTCACTTTTGCTTTGAGGAATTTAGACCCGCCAGATGCCACAGTGTTCTGGGTTCTCTGATCAGCGAGATCATTAGTATGCTGACGTCTGCACATCTCTGAAACAGTTTCGCTGGTGTCATAAACCTGTCCAGGCATGTGCATTGATGCAGTTCCTGTGCTGTTATTATTTCAACATTCCTGCTGTTCTCTCCGCCTTAATTAATCACTGAGTACCTTGGCCCACTTGGTTATCATCTGTCGGATGCATCCAATAGCTACAAAGGACAAACAGCTACACTCTCGATTGTGATTGTAATTACATTCTTTTGCAAATAAGCCCTATCACACTGAGCTGCTCTTTCAAGTTTCATGTTGGAATGGTTCCAAGACTAAAGGTAAAAGGTCAGGTAAAAGTATAAATATAGTACAAATAGTATACATTCTTTAAATTCTATGTAGAACAAAAGCCCTAGTTGAGGCAAGCCCTATGTATAAATAACCATTGGTTGGGTAACACCCTACAGTATATTGGGCATAATCACCGGGGAATGCCCATGTTGGGCTGAAATGGCAGTTGGGCAAACCCTATACTGGGTTGATTTATGGGATGAACCGATCCCCATATTTGGCTTAATCGTTGGTTGGGCAAAGTCTATGCTTGGTTAAATCTTTGGTTGGACAAGATTCCCATGTCAAGCATGATCATTGGTGGGGTGAAGTCCCATATTTGGGTAAATTGTCACTTGGGGCATATACTGGGTTTAAATGTTGGGTGAACAAAATCACACATTGGACTGAATCTTTGGTAACCAAAACCCAACTATTGAACAAAAGTGTCAAATAAATCAAAGACTTGTCTCATGATTGTGTCAAGCTTTATGTGTTTAAACCAGCAGTGCTAAAGCCCATGGTGGACTGTATTTGACTTGCATGGCCAGACTCCCTATTGTTGGTTGAAAAAACCCTGTATTTGTCTGAATTGTCAGTGTTTCATGAATTGACAGAAGTATGAGAGAAAAAATTAAGTATAGAAAAGTTTTATAGAAAACTTTGCTGGACACATTTTCGATTAATCATAAGCTGCTGTAATTAATATATAACCTACCATGCTACATTTCTATCGAATGATGGATATTTTATAGATGGAAAGATAACTTTCTAATTAATGAAAAGTAATTTAGCTAACCTTGATAATATTAGCTCCCATCATTTGCCACCTAGCTAATGTTAGTAGTTATGCAGCCTTCCTGCTGTAACCCTCTCATTTTATCTGGGCTTGGGAACGGCAGTGACAGTGGGATTTTTTTGTCCATTGGCTGGGAATTGAACCTGGGCTTTTTGCATGGCGTATGAGAAACCTACTGTACCACTGAGCCACAAGTGCCCTAGTATAGTTACACAGTATAGTACTTTATTTTTTATATATCCATTCATATCCTATCAAGTACGGAGTCTGGACATTCAAGGACTCCTATGGTCCCCCATGGGCCTTCACACTGTTGGACTAAACACCTAAAGCTTGACACTATTATGAGACAAGCCTTTAATTTCTTTGACAGTTAGTCCACTTTCCACATGCACCGATTTCACTCTCATTATTTACTGTGTTATTTATTATTTACTGTGGAGAACATTTAACTATACAGTTTACTACACCAGATTTGTAAGAGACTGTTCAAGCAAACATGCCTCTGGCTGTTGGCTTGTTAGCATCATTGAATTTTATGGCATGTAGTAAGTTGTTGATTATTTTGAATTCTCCTGGTATTAAAATGCTTCCAAATTCTATCCAAACACAAATGGGACATTTTGTATTGTGCAAGATGTGGGACAGAGTAAAATGACCTGAAGTTATTGTAAACGGCCAACTCATTTGACTTGTCAAAAATAATAAGTAACTTGTTTGTTTCTTTCTACGTGACACTTTCTAACACACTCAGTGCTCACCCCTCCGTTCAGTCTATTAGTCTTGTGAATTTGTAACATGAGATCAAACGTTGGCAAATGTTTACTCCACCTGCACCACTCACAAGAGTAGAGATAAGCCAGATATACGATAATCAGTCCTAACTTTAAAATCACTCACAGGAGAAGTGTGTAACATTCTTGTTACTGTCACAGTCAAGTGGTTGGGTATGTTAGACAGCACATGAACAGTAAGATCTTTAAGTAAGCTGTTGCGTTGAAAGCCAAATTGACAAGGTCCATATTGTGATGGCTAGAGAATCTTCTAAACAGCAGGTTTTGAAGTTAGTACCTACCGAAAAGGGTCCGAGGAAGGACAACTGGTGAACCAGGTTTATGGTGACCAGAATAATGCTGGCTTTGATGGAAAGGTCAGATCACACAGTGCATCACAGTCTGTTGTGTATAGGGCTGGGTTACTGCAGTCTGGTCAGCGGCCCACTTGGGCATCAGAACTGGACCATGGAGTAATGAATGAAGGTAGCCTGGTCTAATCAATCATGCATTGTATTTTTAAGGGCCGTGCTCAAGGGCCCAACAATGGCTACCTGGTGGAGCTGCGGCTTGAACAGCCGACCTTCTGATCAGTAACTCAGTGCCTTAGCTCTCTGAGCTACTATTGCTCCTGGATCATGAATGTTCAGGTGCATGTGTGTTGGTTACCTAGGGAAGAGATAACAACAGAATGCATTATGGGAAGAAGACAAGCTGGCAGGAGCAGTGTATATCATGCTGTAATATAAATTATACAAAGGGTTATATTGAGCAAGATTTGTTCACAATCAATACTAATTGTGGAAATTCACATGTTGCGGAGTCGTATTACATATGAAAATAAATAACAGCATCTATGATTAAGGTCTAACCTCATGGCATGCATAAAATTACCTTCAAATCAGTTGATCATGTCATCCAGTGCACGTAATGGAAAATGAGCTGACTCACTCTGAGAATATGATCGCTAACAACTATGAAGCAAACATGAAAGACAGGGGAAATCTTTCTTTTTTTCCTTAGACAAAACTGGAGTGTGTGGATAAACGACTGAACAAAGCTGCATATATTATGTATGACACCATTAATTTGTCTCTCTGGTGTTGAAAAGTTTTCACTGCAAGCTTGTTGGAAAGATTTATTCATAAAGACGTCTTCTCTTTCATGATGGTCCAGGTACATCAGTATTGGTGCATTTGCTTAACAAAGAAAGAGGAAAATCATCCTCAGATTTGAGATCTGTTTAAATGAAGCCAAGAAATGGAGTTGAAAATTTTCATGTAAGCAAACTAAACTTAAATACAGAACCTGAATACCGAAATGACATTAAGTGCCGGATTGGGTTGGCTTGGAAAACTGTGAAACTAGTTGATCCTTCCTCTGGGGTAAAATAATTTTTCGTACTCAGAACCAGAACATGAAATTGGACAATGCCAGGGAAAAGAAGCATAAATCATTGTTTTGTTCACTATGCCCTAGTTCAAAACTTTTTCTGGTACACACATTTTCCTTTCCTTTGCTATGTAATTGATCTTTTCTGATCCTGTGATACACTGCGTTAGACAGGGCCCAACAGTGAAGTTAGAATGAAGAACCAAACCAAGAGCAGAGAACCAGCAGCTGTTTGCCTGTCATATGAGAGAGATCATGGACTGAAGGTTACGTCAACAATATATTATATTATATATTATATAATATAATATATAATAATATTACACAAAGATAACCTGAGTAAATACAAAATATAAAATGTTTTTAAATGATTATTTCAATTATTAAGGAAAAAAGGTGTCCAAATCTACCTGGCCCTACTGTATATAAAAAAATTATTTCACCCCCATGCTAAATCATAGATAATCTTTGATTAACCACATTTTTTGGAAAGCTGAATTAAATTTCACTTTGCCACACCCAGGCCTGATTACTGCCAAACCTGTTGTCAATAAATCACTTAAATAGAACCTGTCTAACAAAGTGAAGCACGCTAAAAGATTACAACATGATCTAAATACATTCAAGAACAGACAAGAAATCAAGTAATTCACATGCATCAGTCTGGAAAGGTTTACATTTCTAAGGCTTTGGGACTCCAGCAAATCATAGTGAGAGCCATTATACACAAATGAAAACATTGGTGAACCTTCCCAAGAGTGGACGGCCTACCAAAATTAGTCGAAGAGCACAACATCGACTCATCCAGGAGCTCATAAAAGAACCCAGAACAACATTTAAAGAACTGCAGGCCTCACTTGTCTCAGTTAAGGTCAGTGTTCATGATCCAACAATAAGAAAGAGACATGTGGCATCCATGAGAGAGTTCCAGGGTGAAAATCACTGATGGCCAAAAATAACACAAAGGCTTGTCTCACATTTGCCAAAAAACATCTTGATTATCCCTAAGACTTTTGGGTAAATAGTCTGTGGACTGCTGAGACAAAAAAAAAAACTTTTTGGAAAGTGGAACACCAATTTTTTAATAAAACAGTCAAACACTGGTGGTGGTGGTGGTGGTTTGATGGTTTGGGCTTGCTTTGACGCTTCAGGACCTGGACTACTTGCTGTAATTGATGAAACCATGAATTCTACCAACAAGTCCTGAAGGAGAATGTCTGACCATCAGTTTGTGACTTCAAGTTCAAGAGCACTTGATCTGAAACAGCAAGGGTGTCTCTGAATAGCTCAAAAATAGAAAAATACAGCTTTTGGACTGGCCTAGTCAAAATCTGGACTTAAATCCGATTGAGATGCTGTCGCATGACCTTAAACATGCTCTAAAACCTCTAAAAATCTGTGAAAAACTCCTCCACAACGATAGGAAAGACTTAATGCCAGTTATCGCAAACACTTGATTGTACTGTAGTGGTTGCCACCAAGGGGGGCCCAAGCAGTTATTAGGTTTAGGGGCAATCATTTTTATCACATTGGTCCAGGTAGATTTGGACAGCTTTTTCCCTTAATAAATGTAATAATCATCATTTAAAAACGTTTTGTGAAATATAAAAAATGTTTGATGATCTCAATAATTTAAGTGTGACAAATATGTAAAAAGAAATGAATAAAATAAAATCAGGAAGGGGCAAATATTTTTTCACAGCACTGTAAGTGAAGTGTGCCATGCAGCTAGTTTAAGCCCAAATGACTGAATTCTATAAACCACATAAAAAGGGATAAGAAGCTGAAACTGACACATTATAAGCATCAAATACACATATTGGGTTGTGTTCAGGGTAGAAGTGGAATAGTAAAAAAACAAACATTGAAATATATATATATATTGCAATACCTGGAAAACCATTAAAAAAGATAATGGATGTGGACAAATTGTGTAGGTAGAACTGGCATAGATTACATTTTTTATACTTACACTAAAATACAAGGTGTTGGAAATAAATGTTGTACATGTTCTTTTATTTTAATGTGCTAAACGAGTGCTAATAATTAAGCATACAGAACGTATCACTCTGGATCTCAGGTGTTCTGACACTCGTTAATTACACTAACTGCTGTGCACTACCACGGCTGACAGTAAGTGGGTTAGGGGTCACAGAACTGGAAAGAGCGGAAAGCAGTTGCCTGTCAAAACTCACACTCAAAACCAGTCATGGAACCACTTTCAGCAAGAAAACACATCTATGTCATCAAAAAATGCTATGTCATGACCTTAATGACTGTTTCTATGTTGTTCCGAACGGCTTCTGAATGTCTGTGTTGTTCTGTTCAAGGTTAACGTGAGCTACAGAGCTAACTAGCTTCTAACACAAAGGCTGAATCCCAAATCCCGCTGGTCAAGGGCGCTACTGGTGTATGGAACAAGGGATTGTACACCCTATCCAGCACACTTGGTTTCCATTTAATGCTATTTGGGATTTAACCATAAAACCCAGACGTTAAATGATGTGCTAAAGCCAAATAAATGGAAATATAACGTATAAATGGTTATATGAAAATATAAACTTTATTTATTTATTTATTTATTCTCCTCATCTTTTGCATAAATAGTACAGGTAAGAATTTAAACCTACTTTCAACCCTGTTCATTACACCAACTGTCAGTCACAGTTGGTTAGTCCTGCCAGTAATGTAAGCATATGTGTTGGAGTAAGAAAATGACTGGGTAAATACACAGTGAAATTATAACTTGTTGATAATAAACAGTGTTTGTAGAAGACAGAGTCGTTGGCTTTGTTGCAATATCGCACTCGAGGTTGTGGTGAATATACTGTACCTCGTACCTACGGCTGCATCACAGCCATGCTGATATTCAGCACAACAGCACCCTCTCTTGTGTGACATTGCTTAAGCCAACTACTTGTTAGATATTTTTTGATAGAATGCCGGAATCATCAAGTAGTGCTGGCTCAGTGGTTACTGATCAGAAGGTCCAGGGTTCAAGCTCCTGAACTGCCAAGCTACCACTGTTGGGACTTGACCCTGTATGCTGACATCATCTACCTTACAAGTAGCGATATGCAAAAAAAAAAAAAAAGATTTCACTGTGCTATAAGCTACAGTCATGGCCAAAATTGTTGGCACAAAATCAAGTATTTCTTACAGAAAAGTACTGCATTAACACATCTTTTACTATAAACGTTTATTCTCTTTGTGTGTATTGAAACAAAACAAAGAAAGGGAGGAAAAAAGCTAATTTGACATAATGTCTCACAAAACTCCAAAAATGGGCTGGACAAAATTATTGGTACCCTTAACTTAATATTTGGTTGCACACCCTTTGGAAAAAATAACTGAAACCAGTCTCTTCCTATAACCAAGCTTCTTACTGTACTGTACACCTCTCACCCGGAATTTTGGACCACTCTTCCTTTGCAAACTGCTCCGGTCACTGGTATTGGAAGGGCGCCTTTTCCCAACAGCAATTTTAAGATCTCTCCACAGGTGTTCAATGGGATTTAGATCTGGACTCATTACTGGCCACTTCAGAACTCTCTAGAGATTTTCTGAGTGCCATTTCTGAGTGCTTTTTGAAGTATGTTTGGGGGTCATTGTCCTGCTGGAAGACCCAAGATCTCGGATGTAAACCCAGCTTTCTGACACTGGGCCCTAATGTGCAACTCAAAATCCTTTGGTAATCCTCAGATTTCATGATGCCTTGCACACAGTCAAGGCGCCCAGTGGCAGCAAAACAACCCCAAAACATCTTTGAACCTCCACCATATTTGAATGTAGGTACTGTGTTCTTTTCTTTGTAGGCCTCATTCCGTTTTCGGTAAACAGTAGAATGATGTGCTTTACCAAAAAGCTCTATCTTGGTCTCATCTGTCCACAAGACATTTTGGCTTACTCAAGTACATTTTGGCAAACTGTAGTCTTGCTTTTTTATGTCTCTATGTCAGTAGTGGGGTCCTCCTGGGTCTCCTGCCATAGAGTTTCATTTCATTTAAATGTCGACGGATAGTTCGCGCTGACACTGATGTTCTCTGAGCCCGCAGGACAGCTTGAATTTCTTTGGAACTTGTTTGGGGCTGCTTATCCAACATCCGGACTATCCTGCGTTGCAACCTTTCATCAATTTTTCTCTTCCTTCCACGCCCAGGATCTCCAAAGTGCCATGAGTTGCAAACTTCTTGATAATGTTGGACTGTGCATTGTGGACAAAGGCAAATCTAGATCTCTGGAGATGGGCTTGTAACCTTGAAATTGTTTATATATTTTTCACAATTTTGGTTCTCAAGTCTTCACACAGTTCTCTTTCCCTCTTTCTGTTGTCCATGCTTAGTGTGGCACACACAATGCAAAGACTAAGTGAACTTCTCTCCTTTTTATCTGCTTTCAGGTGTGATTTTTATATTGCCCACTCCTGTTACTTGTCCCATGTGAGTTTAAAGGAGCATCACATGCTTGAAACAATCTTATTTATCCACAATTTTGAAAGGGTGCCAATATTTATGTCAAATTAGCTTTTTTCCTCCCTCTTTTGTTTTGTTCCAATACCCACAAAGGGAATAAACATGAGTATAGCAAAACATGTGTTGATGCAGTACTTTTTTTGTGAGAAATACTTAATTTTCTGGAAAAATTTCAGGGCTGCCAACAATTTTGGCCATGACTGTATACAGTATCTGACAAATAAAGGCTTTTTCTTCTTCTAGTACCTTTGAAATGCCAATTAAAGCAAAGTCCTCCAGTCTTACAGCTCTGTCCTCATCAGTCCAGCCCAGACCAATCCATTTGAACTCCAGGACCGTAACAAAACATCCAGACAAAATCTGAGCAAAACCAAACACCAAATATACCAATAAAATACAATACATTACAAGTGTGCTGTTGGAGACCTGCCATCCATGAAACCAAAAGAAATACGCCACCACTTACGCAAACACACACATACGCACGCACACAAAAACTGTACTAACTCTCAAAGTATCTCCACTCTTAACAGTTGCAGGTTAAAGGTGATTTTAGACCCTGTGCTGCTTGTATTTGCCTAAGGAAGTGCTTTTCAGTGGAAATTATAAAGCACTTTTGTAGGCTTTAGTGAAGCACTGCAGGAAAGGGCGTTTACTTAAATGGTGTGAATGCACGTTGATAAAGTGAATATGCAAATAAGGAAATGAGTATAGATAAAGCTGTCAATCAGCATGGTTTGCTCATATGCTTGTAAAGAATACAGTAACCACATGCTCTTACTACAGGTATTGTAAGTGATGTCGTTCCATCTAAAACATAGCGTCATTGACAGAATCCAGAGTACTCCGGAATGTGACAAAGTTTCTGTCATTATTCGTTTTACATTAAAACACTTAATGAGAAACAGCTTGTTTGTACATGTCCTGCTCTGACCCAATATTTCCAGCTAAACTCCACCAAGGCAACCACCAAGACTTTCAGTGCATCTTGCAGGAGTGAAATGTCCTCACCATCCCTGTGGAAACAATCCCCCTCTGAAAACTCCTTTATTAAAATACACCCTGCTTGGATGCTCGGATGGTGGCCGAGGCTTTGCTGGTGTCCTGACCTCTTAATTGGAGTGAGCCAGCAGTCCTCAGGAGCCCAATGAAACTGCTCATCACCCTTATTGCTCCAGCTGTTGTAGTGTTACTGGGGAAACTCCACCGGAAGCCTGGGTAGCAGCAAAAGATATATGATCTGACATCAAGCATGGCCTCTTGAAGCCTTTAAACATGCGTCGGGTGAGGCACATTTCACATTTCACCATATGGTGTCATGGATTGATTCATTTGTTTGGAAAAGGTGGTGCATAAAGGAGTCACAACTGGAAAGTGAGAGGTTTTACAGACACTCCTAGAATGCAAATGCAAAAGGCATTTGTGCCATAAACTGATACTGTCGCAACTACAGTACTCTGCAGGATTTTGCTCTTTGCTATTTGATTATGCTTTGACCCCTCTTTAAAGTCTTTTGAATTGTAGCACATTATTCTGAATCTTTTGGCATTGGCTGTCCCACAACCTTTTTGTTGTTATTGATGTTGGCTTCATTGGAAAATATTAGGGCTTGATTACTAAAAGCATTTTAGGATATGACGAGCTGAACTGGCAGCATTAGTTTATCTTCCATTTATTAATGAGGTAGAAATCAGAGGAACCTCTGCAATTCATGGAGGCCAATGGTGACTATTGTATTTATTCCCATTTTTATGACCATGGTAGGACCTCCAGTTGACATTCACACACTTGGGCATGCCAATCTGCATGTATTTGAACTGTTGGAGAAAACCGGAGTACACGGAGGAAACTCACCAAGCACGGGGAGAACATGCAAATCCATGCACACAGACCAGAAGGCGGGAATCGAACCTGGACCCTGGAGGTGGAAGGCGACAGTACTAACCACTAGGCCACCATGACACCATAATATAAAATTAGATTTAAATATTTTATGGGTGCTATTTATTCAAATGCATATTCTTTCATTTAGGTTAAAAAAAAAAAACAGAATAACCTAAATGGTGTTCCAGTAAAAATAACTTAATCTTTACTCCATGCCTCCATGAAGACAAGAACACCAAATTCAGAGAATCTCACCTGGTCCCTCATCCAACTGATGACCAGCTCCAAAGCAAGCAAAGCTTCAGTGATGTATCTATTTTCTAAAGGAAAGTTCATCTCCCACCTCCCATCCCTGCTATACTTTACAGGGGGACTATAGACAGCACCATGAGAAGCTGCAGCACAGCCTGGTTTCGGAACTGCACTGTTTCAGACCACAAGACTCTGCAAAGTGAGAAAAGCTGAGATGATCATCAGGGTCTCCCATCCCTCCATAACAGACATTTATACCACATGCTGCATTCGCAAAGCTAACAGAATTGTGGATGACCACACGTACCCCTGACACATACTAATCACTTTCCTGCCACCTGAAAAAGGTATGAAAGCATTTAGGCCCTCACAGTCATACTATGTAAAAGTTTCTTCCCACATGACATCATATTTCTCAATATTCAAAGACTGAAGCGACACAGTCCCCCCACACACACAATCAACAAACACCCCCACATTTTCTTCAATTTCTTTTAAAATTACTGCTACATGACTGTGACCAACATACTGTATTATACCATGTACCTGCATAGTATGTTTGTATTTTAACACTATATACTGTGCTATCATCTACTATCGTAAAATGTTTTTGAACTTTATTCACAAAGGAAATGTTTATGGGTTGCAATGCACTGTCTTCATTTGGTACTAATTATACTCTTACTCTGTTTGCACACATTTGCACAGGTGCACTTCACGTGTGTCTTCTGGCTTACGTTGCTTGACTTTAATGCAGTTTTGATTCAGTTCATTATACTATTGTCTACGACAGGCAACGTTGCTGGAAAACAAAAGCGTTGAATAAAATAATTAGAGACAAGATTATGGAGAATTATTCAAGGATGAATAATGGACACTTGATTATTTTATATATATATATATATATATATTGGATACTTATAAATAATGTAGGCTCGGAAAATGTATACTGAATCTCATTTTAAATAGCATTGGAGCATTAAACAGCAAATAAAAAATTATAGCATCCTTAATATGACCAAAAGTTCTTTTGGTACAGGTATATGATAGAAAATTAATTATGTGCAATCCAAATGCACAGTAAGTTCCAGTGTGTGTTTCTGAACAAAAACATTTAGTTTTACTTACTGTTTCTCTCTTGTGCTGTTTAAGGTGCCATGAGACATTTACTTTTATTGGTGCTCAAATCCAGTTTACAGTTATTGAATGGGTTTGTTACTTACTTATTTCGTTCTGTCAGCTGCAAAAAACTTACCCCTGTTATTTACTGTAGAAGTACAGTTGTAGAAGTACATTTAAAAAAAAGTTCTTATCATAGAGCCCAATTACTGAAAGTTCATGGTGACCATGGTGAAAAAGTCACCATTTCAAAAGGGTCAAATTATTGGACTGTATCAAGCAAAGACAACAACTAACGAATTTTGAAATGACTGGAACTGGGTTAAGAAACCATTAACACTTTATCAAAACTTGGAAGTAAGGATAGAAATTTGGTTGGGGGGAAAAAGCATGAATGGAGATCACTTAAACACTTGGTGAAAAATCACCAATAAAACTATTGCTTTGTTTAATAGTGAAAGTTAAAGTATTTTTATACACATAATGTGATGAGAACTCTCAAGATTGGGGCTGAACAGCTGTGTGGCCATGAGAAAACAACTTGGCAATCAGAAAAAAGGCTTCAATTTGCAAGGTAGATTGGACTTTGGAGCAATGGAACAAGATCAAGTGGTCTGATGAGTCCTGATTGACCTTATTCCAGAGTGATTGTTGCATCAGGGAAGCACATGAAGCAACGCACCATCATGCAAAGTGCCCATTGTATAAGCCTCTGAAGGCAGTGTTATGATCTGGGGTTGCTTCAATTGGTCAGGTCTAGACTCTAGACGTCAGCTGATGACTTGAATGTACTGAATGACCAGGTTACCACATCAATGGAGGTTTTCTTCCCCGATGGCACGGGTATATTCCAGGAATCAGATTGTGAAAGAGGGGTTCATGGAGCCTGGGGAATTATTTTCACACATAAATTTGTCAACGTATTGTGTGCTGCAATTAAAGCTAAATGTGACTGAATAAAATCTTGTGTGACTCTTTTTGGCCAGTCAGTGCATCACAATGTCTTACTCTTTTTGTGATGGATACAGTAACTCTTTTGTGCCGCACACTTACTGGTATCCGTATCGCAAGCCGTCTAACAAACAGTGAGACATTTCCCAGTTATAGCTGCAATTTGTGATAATTGCGCTATTTCATGCGGCTCATTACCCTTTTCTTGCTCTTACAGCGAACTCCACCTTTTCTGGCACGTCTCAAAAGAAGCCTTAACAAGATGTTAACTATTCATTAAAAAGGTAAGCTGTAATTAAAGTTCTGCTATGGATAATGTACTAATTTGAAAGTGATTGTTGAAGATCTAATTAGATTTTTATTAAAAAGTATCTGCGATCCTACACATGAAATTCTGATTACACGCTTATATAATGAGTTACATGATCTAAACTGCATTGCATACAACATAGTCTTAATTACTTCACTCTAGAGGCTTGAGAACTAAACCTAAACTAAACTAAAAATATATAATATGTCATTTTAACATTAACATGTCAAAATTATTCAAATTTCCTTATGCCTTGATTTTTTTTTTTTCTTTTCAGAAACAATAATAATGTCTCACTGGCTTAAAGTGGTGCTCATGTTCTCTCATTATACAGTAATTGGCTGGTAATTGAGACGGGTTTCTCTTTACCAAACTAGATCTACAGTATTCGTTGTAACCAACAAATTAAATAAATGTTACTTCACCACAATTTCCAACTTATATGCCAAAACCTTATCCAACAATAGAAGAAAAAGTACTGCATTTTTAACTTGTTTAATAGTTGTCTTCAGCTTTTTTTCTTTTGTCTTTTGGCAGTGTCCCAATACATCTGGTAATTTTGTGTACTGTATGCTCCAGAGCCCCTCAAACAATACCACCTCTCATTCCCATTATAAAATATATTATAAGTAGAAGACTAAAGAATCATCGCCTGGTCTTATTAGAATCTTCAACTGTCCAGTTAGGGTGAGCATGTGCTCACTGTGGACTGGAGGTCATGTGGTCTTCTACAGTGTGTTCTGATAGGCCTTTTTGCTACATACGGTATATATAAACTACTGTATATTGCCAAAAGTATTCGCTCGTCTGCCTTCACATACTGTACATATGAAGTTGTGTAACAATTCGTAATCCATAGGGTTTAATATGATGTTGGCCCACCCTTTGCAGCTATAACAGCTTAAACTCTTCTGGGAAGGCTTTCCACAAGGTCTAGGAATGTGTTTCTGGAAATTTTTGACCATTCTTTCAGAAGTTCATTTGTGAGGTCAGACACTGATGTTGGACGAGAAGGCCTGGCTCACAGTCTCCGCCCTAATTCATCCCAAAGGTGTTCTATCGAGGTCAGAACTCGCAGGACAGTCATGTTCTTCCACACCAAACTCGCTCATCCATGTCTTCATGGACCTTGCTTTGTGCATTGGTGTGCAGTCATGTTGGAACAGGAAGTGGCCATCCCCAAACTGTTCCCACAAATTTGGGAGCATTAAATTGTCCAAAATGTCTTGGTATACCGAAGCATTAAGAGTTCTTTTTACTAGAACTAAAACCCTGAGCCCAACTCCTGAAAAACAGCCCCGCATCTTAATCCCCCTCCTCCAAAGTTTATACTTGGCCCAATGCAGTCAGATAAGTACTGTCCTGGCAACTGCCACACCCATCGGATTGCCAGCAAGAGAAGCATGATTTGACACTCCAGAGAACATCTCTCCACTGCTCTGGAGTCCAGTGGCGGCGTGCTTTACACCACTGCATCCGATGCTTTGCATCACACTTGGTGATTTAAGGCTTGGATGCAGCTGCTCGGCCATGGAAACCTATTCCATGAAGCTCTCTACGCACCGTTCTTGAGCTAATCTGAAGGCCACATGAAGTTTGGAGTTCTGTGCACTATGTGTGTCAGCATCCGCAGACCTGCCAGCTAGTGGATGTTTTTGGTCTGTGGGTTTTGAAATTGTTGTGTATGAAAATCCAAGGGCATCAGCAGCTTCTCAAATACTTAGTCCAAACTGTCTGGCACAAAGAACCCTTTCAAACACCACAGTCAGTCACTCAGATAGGCCAAGGGTGTCTCAGTGGTTAAGGCATTGGACTATAGTCCAGAAGGTCCCAGATTCAAACCTCACCACCACCAAGTTGCCGCTGTTGGGACTTTGAGCAAAGCCCTTAACCTTCCGCTCAGATGTATAATGAGATAAAAATGTAAGTCACTCTCAACTAAGGAGATTGCTGAAACTACTAAAATTGGGTTAATTTCTAAAACCCAGAAAGATAGTGGTAAACCATTATCTTCAAGGAAGAAGTGTGGTTGGAAAATTAATGTAGGTGACAGGAGATCATTTATTGAAAGCAAATCATAACAAAAACAACAGAAGAGCTCATGCCTATTTTTAATAGTGAAAGTAACAGCATTTCTTCACACACAATTTGAAAAGAACTCAAGGGATTGGAACTAAACAGCTGTGTAGCCTTAAGAAAACCACTTATGAGTGAGGCTAATGGGGGGAAAAATGCTTCAATTTCCTAGGGAGCATAAAAAAAGGACTGTGGTGCATTGAAAAATGGTCATGTGATCTGATGAGTCCAGATTTACTCTGTTACAGAGTACGAAAAGAAGCAAATGAAGTGATGCACCTATCATGCCTAGTATCTACTGTTGTGTTGTGATCTGGTACAGCTTTTAGTTGGTCACGTCTAGGTTCAGCAATGTGCCCAAAAATTAAGGTCAGATGATGACCTGAACATACTCAATGACCAAGTTTTTTTCATCAATGGATTATTTTCTTCCCTGATTGCACGAGCATATTCCAAGATTTATTACACTCAAATTATGAAAGAGTGGTTCAGGGAGCATGGGGCATGATTTTTACACATGGATTGGCCACCACAGAGTCCAGACCTTAACTCCACTGAGAATCTTTGGAATGTGCTAGAGAACATCTTTAATGCGACTCTAGATGGAAACAAATGTGATGTTGCATAAGTTTATGAAACGATGCCACGGCGAATGCGTGCAATCAAAGCAAAAGGCGGTACAACGAAATATTATAAGGGTAGTCCTTATTTTATGCTGGGCAGTGCAAAAACAAACGCCAAAATCACCTATATTAATATATTCACCACCATATATTCACCTGGAACTGAGTCGCTTTGACTCCGATTTAAACTTGTTACACTTTTCCTGATTATGAAGAAAAATACAAAAGTTCTTTTCTTTCTTTAGGATATATTGTAAGCTGCTTTGATACAGAACGATCTGCCAGTACTGTTAACATCTTCCAGTAATAGCACTGCATTTATAATCTGATACCGGTTTAAATGCTATTTTATTCTGCAAATTAGATTATTTCAGAAGACGTTGTATAGGTGTTACCCCAGGCACTTTGCCATCCTGGGCTATTACTGACATCTCCTCTGCCAGGGACCTCTACCGCCTGTCATTATAATCACCGAGTGATGATACAGGTTGATTTATAATCTACTGACGTGCATTACCTAAGCAATTACGCTGTAGGCTACATTACATTCGTTACAAGCTGTTTACCAGACACTTACCCAACATAATTGTTTCTGACATCAACCTGAAACTCTGTGACTCATGTGTTGCACTTTGTTGATAATAAGGTCATGTCATTTTCTGAAAGGGGGAACTGCTGCAATTGTGTTGATATCGTGTGTTTTGGGATGGGCTGTCGGCATATCAGTCTTGCAGCAGTTTCGATGGAAAGATTTTGTAAGAATGCAGGCAAGCTAAATTCCTGGGAAGGGAAAGATTAACGATAGTTCTCATTCTAATCTAATAGCGAACATATCTCTGATAGCTGCTACTAAACTGGTCACAGTGACAAGGATGCAGGCTTGTATGATGTGCGTTGTGATGATTATTGTGCCAGTGGTGTAAAGTTTAAACGTTTATTTACAAAGTTAAACTTTTTTTACTTGCTTTCTAACTAACTGTTGTTTACACCTGCATGCAACTACAAGCACCCCCGTGACAATGATTTGTTTCTGTCACTAGATATTGTAGGCTACGTATCACGAAAGGAATGCAGTAAATACAACAAACCCAGTCATCGGTGGTGTTCCAGTGATACTGTGATGAAACCCACATTCGCACTTTTGGTCAGAAGGGAAAGTGATACTTTCCCCTCAGTCACAACAAACACAGTATAGGACGCCCTTGTTCCAACAAAACACCTCTGATTCATGGACGTATGGATTTCCCAACACTTTCAAAAGTTTGCCTGTTACCTTCAAAAATCTGGCACCAAGACTTCAGCACTCCCCACACACAATGACTACTGGTCACCCATGAAAAAAAATGTCACCAGTTCATCCAGCCTTGAACCACTTTTGGCCATTGCCTACTGCGAACACCCCACACTGTCATTTTGAATACGCTCTGACCCAGTTGTCTAGCCATCACAACTTGGCAACTGTAAAAGTTACTCAGAACCTTCTGCTTGCCCATTTTTCTTGATTTAAACACAAACGCTGAGTGACCAGACTGTTCACTTACTGGCTCAAATTATAGCTGATAGCGAGTTGTCAAAGTTATACAATTATGTTGTTAAGATAATAATTTACGATGGATCAAAGCATGCACCGACATTACGGTACCTCATGTGGGCACAGCATGTACAGTACTGTGCAAAAGTCTTGAGCCACCACTCATTTCTTCATATTAAATTAAATTTAATTTAAGTATGTCAATTTAATTTAATTAGTCACTAGTTCGATTCCCGGGTGATGCTGTAACCTCTCGCAGCCGGAAGTCTAGAGAGAGCTTGGAGGGGAGGGATGAGAGGTACTTAGTGCTCCGACATTAATCACAGCTCTACAGCCAATCAGGGGCATTTGTGAGCTCACGCAAGTGGAAGAAGCAGATAGCGCTGTCCTCCAAATGTGTTTGCGTGCGCGAGCAGTTCGAAAAGATGCGGTCAACTGGCGTCACGTGGTTCGGAGGAAACACGTGATAGTCTTCGGCCCTCCCGACTGAGTGGTAGTAGTAGCCTTAATGTGGGAGCCCCCTAGTGACGGGGAGGAATTAGATACGACTAAATTAGGGAAACATTTTTTAAAAATTTAATTAGGTGTAATCTGGGAACAGATGTTTCACTGTGACAGGCTGCAAAGTGCCTAAAGATACATTGTAAAAATAGGTTGTTTATATACAGTAATAACCTCAGCAGCAACCTCATTTCCCTCTTGTCTGTTCCAACCACTCAGTATACAGAGGTGGAAAGAGTAGTAGAAGTTTGTACTTAAGTACAAGTACTGTTAATTCAGTGAAATTTTACTGAAGTACAAGTAAAGTTACCATTATAAAAATCTTCTCAAGTAAAAGCGAAAAGTAGCTCATTAAAATTTAACTCAGAATTTTTTTTTACTAAAACTTTTGACTAAATGTTACCGAGTTACTTTTTTTTTTTTTTTTTTTTTTTTTAACAGTGGGGGTGGGATGGGGGATTCTAGTGTAGTTCAAAAAAGACTAACGAATATAAATCTCAGACTAGTTTGTTTTTAATTAAAGGAACACCTTTGCATAATAAAGCTGTTGCGCTACTTGCGCTTGAAATCAAAGTGGTCGATTAAATATGGCCAGGGGTTTGCTTCATAAGAATTTAAGAAATAAGTGACCTTCAGGAAGCCTGGTATAATGGCACAGATTTTAGCAGATGGGTAATTAAGTGATGACTTTATGCTACTTTTACACCCGTGTTTGAATCCTGTAAAGTTTTTTCTTTTCTTTTGACTTGCTTGTAATTAAGGAAAAAACATGTACAGGGAGATCTTTAAAATCAATCACATCTCATGACCATGAAGACTCAGAAGCATTGTGGTGTGCGTTTAAGTGTGTGTGTGTGGTCTCAGAGCACAAGGACTGCTGCAGTGGGATACTGCTGGGTAAAACCTGCTTACCTAAACTGAATCCATGAAAAACTGCAAACTATGTATTAACACAGCAGAGAACACACTACAGTGTCTTTTGACTTGGTAGAAAAGATTTTTTTCAGAATCCGATTAATTTAAAAAAAAAAAAAAAAAGAATTTTAGAAGAAACGTAAGTAAGGGTGCATGATTTTGATTGCAAAAAAAATTACACTGCATTTGTGTTGACACATATTGGGATTGGGATTTAAACAGATACTGTGTGTAACTATTAAATGGACCATCCTTCTGTATATTCATGTAAATGGAGGAAATGAGAATTCAAGTAAAAGTCTTATTCTATTGCCTGGCTACCAATCCAAGTTTCCTGTCAATCTGCCAGGACGACCCATAATCTCGCTTGCTCTTCAGATATTAAAAGTTACTTAAAAAAAAACAAAAAAAAACAAAACAATATTGAGATATTGAGTTCTGTTGTATTTTTTCTTTTGTAAGTAAATACTAGTAACATTTTCAGTTAAAATAGCTGTGTTTATATGTATTATAGATATAAACCGTCAGCAAATGAGCCACAAAGCTTTGGCTTATCAAAAGTAAACGATTAGCCAAATTTGAACTAGTGAAAGTGCCTTGTTTAATTGCAGAACTGAACTGAGACTATGGAGGCATGATATTCATAAAATGATCAGAGTCTCCATCTAGTGGCCACATCACTAATACACGAAATGAAAGCTGAATTTGTGTGATAGAACAAATCTTACATGACTTGGAGAATGAGTAAGCTGTTAAATACACATAGTAATGTCTTAAGAATAATACAGCAACATTTTCCTGAGACCAACATCAGGAGTAATTAGTTTGTAGTACATGATGTACAGTACAATAGTTAAGAAAAAAAATTGCAGCATTAGTCGTACATTTTCCACCGCACTATACCAAAGCATATGCTCTTTATTTAATTGGATTGGTTTCGTTTGAAAAATACTATTGAACATACAAGATATACATAAGATAAGACCATTTCATTTACCTTTTAGCTATTCAGCAGAATAGCTTACAACGGTTCACAAAGGGCGTTTCAATAGTGATACAGAAAGGCACTTTAATTCTTTTTTTGTGTGTAACAAATGTAATATTCCTGAGTGTCAGATTGAGCACTCTGTTCAAGTTTACCAGAAATAAACATTCCTAACAGCAAATTGTAATACTGCTTTATATCAATTATATGCATGTATTTGGTAAGTACAGTATTTAATACTAACATGGTGGAGGTTGAAGTCTATATATACACAGTTTCAAAGGTCAAATATGCCTTAAGTGCTTCCTTCATTAACAAACTATGCTAGAAACAGGAATGTCATTATATAGACAAATTGATAGATTTTTTTTTTTTTAACTTTGAATGCAAGAATAAGGAATGTAACAGTACTGTAAATAAACCTATACATCTTAAATCAGGGAAAGACTTTATGCTCACTCTGTAAATTTAATCGTTCCCCCTTTGACACACAGTGTATATATAAAATGCATAGGTACAAAAGTTTATTGAGTACCGCAGGGATCAATGCCCCTTAAGGACTAAAATTTCTAGTGCTGATGATAACTTTTTAAGACACAAATATAGCACACTAACTATAGACCCGGGGCAGAGCTCTATTTGCGGAGACATGAGCTTTCTACAGCACACTGATGGTATTGATTTCTATCAGTTTCACCTCAGAAGGCCTTTCGGCCCATGCTAAACTTGTAAATGTATTTAGTGCTAATTCGTCAAGGGGGCACTGCTCATCTTTCTTGAGGGAGTTAATTGTTGCTAATAATAATAACGACATTAAATCCACAGGTACCCGATCCCTTGACTCCGGAATACATCTCGGTTTCTGTTAGAAAGACAAAGGTTCAATAAATGCAAATTAAGAAACTACATGCATATACAGTATAAAAGTCAGCCAGGCATCTGTGAAAAAGTAGATTCAAGAAGTAACTAGAACAATGCGAGTTCCAGTGTAAGGATGGTTACAGAGATATTGATGGTTTCTCAAATCTTCTTAAGAAACATTAGAGATGTGCATAAAATACTATTTTAATGAGTCCACCTCTTGTATGAACATGCATTAGACGATACCAAGCTCTAACTCTCCTGATGTATAGCTGCTCATCAGACCAAACAAAAACAAGATTTATCTAACAGACAGACAGGCGCACTGAAGGTTGCACTGACCGACTGACTGACTGACTTGTTCACTCATTGACTCACTCACTATTAATATTAATCATTACAACCATAACAAACACTGCCCGTTTAAACACTTAAATGTGTAGCGTGGAACTCAGTCACTAAACACCTCCCTCCAAAACTGTGTAGCTGTGAAGTTCCTGTTCTTCAGGGCAAGCGTTCGAAGAGCTCGGGCTTCTCTCACTGACTGCTCATAACTAGCTCTCCAGATGTGGCGCAAAGAAGAGCTGTTAGAAAGATCTACAGCAAAGTCGAACAGCTTCGGAGGCGGACATGTGAGGTGACGCTCTTCAGCCTGCCACACTCTGGGGACCAAACCCTGTTAGACAATGAGAAAGGATGGAGGTGTTGACATGGCAACAGTATCGATGCAAGTAATAATGTAGGAGGTTCCAAAATATTATTTAAAAAAGAAATGTAATAAATCTAAAAAAAAAAAAAAAAAAGGGTACAGGATTTTCCTTTTTTAGAAATGACTACTGATACATTTTCGATGAACGAGTGCATTTACATCTTCACTTTCATTTAGTGTTCTACCAGTTCACAACCTTTCTTTAACCTGAGGTGAGGCATAATATAGGTGTAATATACTCTACTTTACATTTCAGGCACGTGGTGAATTGCTGGTCAAGTTCTTTTACACCAAACTCGCTCATCCATGTCTTTATGAAATTGTTCAAATTGTCTTGGTATGCTGAAGCATTTAGAGTTCCTTTCACTTGAACTAAGGGGCCCGAGCCCAACTCCTGAAAAACAACCTCACACCAGTTCCAACATGACTGCGCACCAGTGCACAAAGCAAGGCCCATAAATACAGGGATGGGCGAGTTTGGTGTGGGAAACTTGACTGGCCTGCACTTCAATCCAATAGAACATCTTTGGGATGGAGACTGTGAGCGAGGCCTTCTCGTCCAACATCAGTGTCTGAATTCACAAATGCACTTCTGGAAGAATGGTCAAAAGTTCCCTTAAACACACACCTGAAGAAAAGTTTGGGCCAGCTGCAAAGTGTGGGCCAATATCATATTAAACTCTATGGATTAAGAATTGGATGTTACTCAAGATCATTTGCATGTGAAGGCAGTCAAGCGAATACTTTTAGCAATATAGTGTATATTCAGTGTCTATGCAGCTGGTTTAAAGAGACACTCTCACAAACCCCAGAAACCCAACAGAACATTTTGGATGTCATAAACCTAAACAGGGTAGCACCACCACCGTCTTTGGCTTTGCATGTGGGTTTTGGCACTGACATCCAGTAAGTAACATCCCTTTTGCCGTCCAGAAGTGGGCAGGAACGTGGTGGACAGAAGTCATGATGTCAGGTGCAAAAGGTCTATATTCAATATTTATCACTTAGAAACGTGGAACTTATGGTTTTTGAGTTCAGGGCAGAAATGCTTACCTCGTTTTGTCTGTTGTTGTTCTCCCATACCCTGTTACACACCATGCACTCAAAGGCATCAATAAAGTTATCCTGAGTCATGTCCTGCACACCCCATCGACGCTCCTTCAGCTCTTTAACCAGTCTCGGATTTGAGACCTCCCGTTTCAGCTTCCAGTCCAGGTACGTTGAATATTCCTTGTCGTTTTTGTCCAGTCTCTTTATATACTGGGCCAACATTTCTGGAGGCTGCTGTGGGTCCACCACAATTGCACTTCTGTTGCTCGGAAGCCACATGCCAACATTAGGGGCACCGTAGTACACAGGGACTACGCCGAGCTTGAGCGGACGCCACAGTTTCTCTGTGATGTAGTCATCACAAATGGCATTTTCAAATGCTAGGATGAACTTATACTGGGCTAGGATCTGATAAAAGCTCTCCTCGTCCATGGCAGTGGAGTCGCTTAAATGCAAGGGAAGATCCTTGTTGTGCAGGCACTGGCCATAAGAGTCCACCGAGATGTGCTTCATGAGCTCCTGCACGTACACATCACGATCTGATGGTGGGTCACAGTCTGACTGGACGTACACCACAGGAGCCAGAGTGTCTCTCAGATGGTTCTTCTGAGCCAGCGGAAGTAGGAATGTGTGTGAGGTGAGCATATGAAGGCTCTCCAGGTGTTGCGTAGTGAGGGGGAGGTGGGAGTGTTGGCTAAATGTGGCTGTGTGGTTGAACAGAGTAATGATGGGCTTGTGGAAGAGCTTGTAGTTGTTCTTTGGCGATTCCTCGTGGAAAAGAGCCCACTGGTGATGTTGCTTTCTGGGTAATGGAAGACTTTCTATTCTGAAGTCCGTACCTTAAAATGAATAAATAAATGCGCTAACGCTGTAAATGTAGCATAACACATAAGACAAGTCAAGCAAGATTTCTGTATCATGTAAATATGATCATATGCACTGTAAATTGTATCCATGGAAAGTGTATCCATCCATACACTAACACTTTGGGTTCTTGATTCTGATTGGCTAGAATGTGTTGATTCATTTTCTTTAACAGTACAGCTGGGACGATAATTCCAGCTCAAAGCAAGTCACGGTTTTATATGAAAAAGCTTGCCAATGTTTCTAAACTAGCAACTCTCCTGTCACCATGCACTATTGCGAGTTCTAGGAAAAGAGACATGTAAGGGAATAAAGCTGTCGTGGGTTTAAACCACATAAAGACAAGTTGGCCCATTTAAGGGGTCATTCAGAGGACAAGGCATTTAAATAAGCAAAAGGTGCATTAGTGCCTCTGATCTATTTTTGGTCTTGAACAGGGGGCACGGCTTTCGGTTAGCTGGCTTGCGGCAGCTATCCACAGAGGACTGACAAGTGCTACTTATCATGTTAATTGAGCCTGAACTCCCCATGGAGATCAGAATCACTTGAGTGATATAGAGCGCACTTCAAGGTCAACACACATTTAGCCTGGCTAGACGACACGATATACTGTTTGAAATATAAAGTCAAGTATAGAGTGTGTAAAGAATGCATGCCAAGAGCGATGCACATAAAGGATTATCGATTTCTCACACTGATTTTGCTACCACCACGGATTTACTTCTCTTACTTTTGCTTACATGGTTCTGTGTCTGCTTTTCTTCTGCATTAGTTAACAAGCCTGCTCAAGCCTACTAATAAAGAAAGAAAAATCACACGGAACCCATCCGCAAAGGATTCATTCACCTCAGAGATTTACTTGCACCTTCACCTTATCTTCAGTATTTAAACTAGAGCATGTGTTAATTTAAGGATGTGGTTTTTTTTTCTTCCCCTCACTGTCACTTTAACAAGTGTGTTTAAACATCAAAAAACAATGTGAATGGTTTGGTATTGAATAGCATTGATGTGTATAGTACAGTTTATAATC
The DNA here is from genome assembly GCA_003987875.1 of Clarias batrachus. NCBI lineage: Eukaryota > Metazoa > Chordata > Actinopteri > Siluriformes > Clariidae > Clarias > Clarias batrachus. The sequence goes on along the minus strand of QMIH01000007.1, from coordinate 589,001 downwards.
AGCTCTGAAACACCTTGCTTTCGACACACAAAAATGTGACCAAAGGTGCAATTAACAAATCATATGCTTTTGTCTCTAAATTTCTCTCTAGATCAAACCCATCATTGTTTTAAGTAAAAAGGTTTTGATTAATGCTGCATTCAGTTTAACTTACAAGCTGGATGTTGGAGCCTAACCTGTTATACTAAGTATATAATATACTAGAATAACTACGAACAGCCTCATAGCACACAATGATGGCAAAATCACTCCCTGCTACGATACAGTATATCTATCTGATATCACCCAAATGAGGATGGGTTCCCTGTGTGTGGAGTCTGGTTCCTCTCAAAGTTCTCACTATTGTCATCTCAGGCCTTGCCACTCATCAACGTTAATTACTTTTTCCTTATATTTTTCTAATTTATTTCCACAGTTTTTTAAAAAAAATCTTTAAAGCAGCTTTGACACAATGCCTATTGCTAAAAGCGCTATGAAAATTAATTTTCCAACCTCTGTGAATTCAAGCTACACAATGGGAAATAACATTAATGTAAATAGATATATCAAATGTTCTTAACCTGAAAAGTGGGTTTTGTTAGCAACAAGCTAGCTAGCTAACATAGGTGATTATGAATTCTGAGGTAACTTCAGTGCTATAAATAATGCTACACACATCTTTGAAACAGTAATATTATTTAATTTAACGTGACCACTTATTCTGACATCATGTCATACACTAAAAAACAATTGTAGAATTCTAAGCTTAAGGGTCATTTTCTTTGGCTTTTTCAAGCTTTTCCTGAGTTTGGATATTGTGAGCCACAAGCTTCAGATGTGCTGCAAATGTCTTAGGAGCAAGTGGTGACTGAACAGGACATGAAGCCTGTTGAAATATATTAGCTATTCAGTTATTAATTGCTCGTACCAGCTTGTGTTTAGAGATTAATTCATCTTAATCACTACAGTCCTGACACACTGCAATGTCAGGATAGCGTGGGTTTTAACTGAACTGGTTGAACGCCTGTCTCTGCTCGGAGAGGTGTGATAAAGAATGTATTCATGGACTCTGCGGTATTGAAAGCTGCAGGGTCAGCCAAACCAGGATTAGCTCTGCCACTGGGGGCGAAAAACTTTCCACTCAAACCACAATGGAAACTGTGGGCCAAATGAGCACTGGTGAATTTCACAGTTAATTAGCTGTCAGAGTAATCAGGGGGAGAGTGTTTAATACCCTTAAATATATTTACATTTGCAAAAGAAAAAACCTTTAAAAAGACAAAATGCCATCACCTATTATGACAGAGTATGATAATGTCTGAAATCCCTGTTCATTTTCAATCCCAGCATCACTTACCATAAAACAGGAAGGCCTGTGCAGATGGATGAGAATGGTAAGACTTGTTAATGGTGAAAAAACATTTGTTAAGTCCACATTCTGCAAGCCGGCCCAGCTCCCCGGTCAGTGGAGACCACCACACGATGATGGGATAAGGAGCCTTAGAGCCTGGGGATACTCCATCATCGCGGAGCGCAGCACTTGCAAGGAAAGCCTGGATCTGAGTTAATTCTCCTCTGTCCTTTAGGGGGAGTGTGTGCACCGCCTGCTCAACCTGGCCCAGCTCCTCCGCCACCTAAACAGAAATACAGCTGAGTGCAAAAGTATGCATACCCTTATGAAAGACAAAAATAAATACATAATGCAAATGATGCATTATGCTTAACTGGGTTAAGCATAATGCAAAATCAAAATGATCAAAAATCTAAATAAAAAATGAAAGATGACATTATCAAGATGTTAATGTTCAGTTTTAAAAGTTTGCATTTCCCTTTGCAGTTGATATACTGCAGATAAATGCTTTATTTACTGCCCCAGTGGTTCTCTGACCCGGCATATTTTACTGAGATACCAGCACAACTGATTTAACTCTTCCGCTAATTAACAGCCTGTTATGAATTAAAGTGGATCTGCCAGAGCAGGGAAAACATTAAGGACACTAGATCATCCAGGACCAGGTTTAAGTACCACTGTACTAAACCTTTCACTCCAATAATAATAATAATAAAAAAAAAGGTTTATGCTTTCCCACGTCCACATTTTATTATGAATGTATTCAAATAATTTTGATATACATAAAATGTATGATATGGTTGACCTTTCTTTGTTTCGAACTCAGAAATCATGAGGAATGCAAACCTTTATGCCATATTTAAGGATCTTTATGAATCCTGCATTGGAAATGGATGCATGCAGAGAGAAAGAGAAAATGACAAAATGCAAATCAAGCAACCTATCGCTATGTCTCTCCAACACTACTTCATGCACCCTATTAAACAGAAAACAACACTAGAGTGAGTGGGTGAAACTAGGACAGCGATGCTACAGTCCAGACATACAGAAGATATAATGCAACACATACTATATGGTAATTGCCATCCACTGCCAAGTTACATCAGCCATAACATTAAAACCCTTTACATTAAAACCACCTAGGCCTTGGTTTTCCATTGTGCCATCTGGGCAGCTCTTGACTCTCAGGGTGCGTCTCCACAGTGTCCTGGGGATGTGCTTTTGTGTCTGGCACAGGATGTTGGTAGCCTCCATGGATTGGACTTGTTAGGTCGATCAGATTAGGATTGGATCGACAACCTTGAGCTCTTTTCCTGCTGGCGCCTGTGTGTCATTCTGTAGTGGCTTTATATCATGGCCAGCATGAACTTTTTTTGCCGACTTGTCCTGCATTGGCTTTGCTGTGGGATCGAACAGGATGGGATGATCTTTAATTTCTGTGGACATGGGTGAGCCTTGGTGTATAGTTGGTGAACAGTGTTGTTCAGGTCACCCGTCAGTGGTCAAAATGTTATGGCTGATCAGTGAATAACAGAAGTCAAATGGCAGCTGCTTACATCCATTAATAAACTTTTAAAGAATTTGAGTATATAATTCAAGACTAGACATGTTACAGCATAAAGGTTTGGGAAGGACAACTGTTCCAATAACTCCAATTATTTATGTTTTTCCAGAGTAGTAACACAAAATTTACTGCCCTCTGACAGGGACACATTTTGAAAGGCTCTCCTTTCAAATTTAAGATTAATTTACAAATATCATCAACTAAATCCATGAGTTTTACAGAAATCTATTCTGTGTATATATTTTATGATGCTTCATTAACAGCACTGAATGTACTATAAACCCATATTACATGAGTTTTGGGTAAACTTTTTGTTGTTCTGCTTCTTTTCAGAAAATGCAGAAAAGTGCTAAAATTATTGCTTGTAGTCCATGAGTGGTGCAGAGTGCTTACAGAAAGATGGAATGATGGAAAGGTGATGCTTGTAGTTAGAGGGAAAGATAAGAAATACCAGCAGTAAGCAAAGGGACAAGCTTTTATCCAAGAGTTAGTCAATTAATCCTGGAAGCTCGGCTCAAGACTGTACACCTGTAAATGAGAGCACATTTGGATAACAGACGATCTTCATGTGTTTGTTAAAAGTGTCAGTTGTTATCAGTTTTTTAACCATCCACATATTTAAATGAAACTTTGATATTGTCCAACCATATACTATAACCACATAGTTTTATTATGCTCAGAATATTACATAATCAGTAAGGTGAACATCTATGTTATTATACAATAGCTCAAGGTGATCCAATGGATGTAGAAAGTCATAATTAAGGTAGTAATACAGGTGAAGAATGAACATAAACATGACAATCACTCACTCACTCATCATCTATATCGCTTAATCCTGTATTCAGGGTCACGGGGGGCCTGGAGCCTATTCTTGGAGACATGGCAGGGTACACCCTGGACAGTACCAATCCATCGCAGGGCACAGACACACACTCACTCACTCATTCACACACACTACGCGCAATTTGCCAATTAGCCTAACCTACATGTCCTTGGACTGTGGGAGGAAACCGTAGTGCCCAGAGGAAACCTACCAAGCACGGGGAGAACATGCAAACTCCATGCACACAGAGACGAGAATCGAGCCTGGCTGGGGATCGAACCCGGTCCCTGGCGGTGCAAGGCGACAGTGCTAACCACTACACCACTGTGACAATCATTTAACATAAAAACATTATGTTGTTACAATGGCCGCTGGAAGTGGGTGGGATATATGTATTAGGCAGCAAGTGAACCTTTTCCTAACGCTGATGTGTTGGAAGCAGAAAAAATGGGCAAGCATAAAGATTTAATTGACTTTGACAAGGGCCAGACTGTAATGGCTAAAGGACTGGGTCAGAGCAACTCCAAAACCGCAGCTCTTGTGAGATGTTCCTGATCTGCAGTGGTCTGGACATACCAAAAGTGATCCAAAAAAGGAAATCTAGTGAACTGGTGACAGCATCATGGGTGGCCAAGACTCAGTAGTGTACATGGGGAGGAAAGGCTGGGCTGAGCAGTCTGATCCTATAGAAGAGCTAGTGTAGATCTAACTGATGAAAAGGTTCATGCTGGCTGTGATTGAAAAGTGGCAGGAGAGGGTGGGACAAGGGACCTACTCAATATTAGGCAGGTGGTCATGATGTTATGGTTGATCTGTGTCTATCTATCTATCTATCTATCTATAATAGATGTATAAGAAGTGAGGAAAGAACGCGTCCTGGAGTCAGGTGTGTGTGTGTGTGAGTTACCTGAAATGTAATGATGAGAAAAACAAACGCAGAAGCGCAGAGGCAAAACGCGAAAAGTTTCTTGGCAGACAGCCGCACCATGTCCTCTGCGTAGAACTGCCCTGAACACCAAGAACATCATGTCTCCAGCACTTACAACACGGCCTTACACTCTAACAGCACGAGACAGCCTGGAAACACTCTTTATACTGGCCATATTAACAGCACGGAGAGTCGCCGGAATTCTTCAGCCATTTGTTCCCGAACAGCCGGAGCTCCGCCTTCTCACTTCCGGTGCTAATCTCCGAATCATATACGTTGTTATTCCCGATAGACAGCAGTGTGTACATATGAATGAAGATCGGGTGGATGTTCCTCGCGAACAGGCAAATATCGATAGATTTAATTCAAACGTTATGAAAACTAATATGTATTATGGGTGAGTTCACAATTAGTTAATGCTGGTTGTGATATGGAGTTTATTTGATGCAAAAAGTATTCAATAATATAATCAAATCCACCAGCAAAAATATTAATGACCGTCTAACTAACCAAATAAATAAAGTAATTATTGAGAATAAAATGTATATATTTTTTTTTAGAAGAAAATAAGGTATAATTCCAAAAACTCTGTGATTTCATATAAAAAACATATTTCATGCTTTAAAACATCCACATCACAATTATGTGCCATTTTCGTCTTGGTCTATTATATAACATCCCAATAAGATACATTAATGTTTGAGGTTTTAATGTGATAAAATGTGAAACAGTTCAAGGGGTATCAATACTTTTGCAAGGCACTGTAGTTCTGACCGAGCAATCAGATTGGACGAGAGGCTTTGCAGTAGTGGTGATAATGGAGGATAACAGCACTGAGACTTTTCTGGTAGAATGCTTTAAACCTTTTGTTTTTCTTACACATGGACAATCCATTTACCTTTTATTCAAATTCATATTTAGATATGGTCCAAATTAATATAAGAATATGAATTATAAATCAAAAGGGTGTATTTTAAAATATAAATATAATTTGCACACAAAAGAGTTTACAGTATACACGACCCCGTTACACAGAACTTACACTGCTCAGGTCAGATTACTCTTAGGGAATAATTTGTACCAACATGCTGGCTTGGGCTTTGTCTGTTCAAATAATCTGCAATACAGATGGACTGATTACCGCTACCACTGCTAGATGGGCCAGCATCATCATCATTGTCACAGATGTCAGCAAGACTAGAATCAGAGTCTGATCCAATGAGCCTATTGTTAATGGCTGTCATACCAGAAATCTGTACATTTCTAGGAATGTTCCTAGCTAGCAGATGAAGGCTTATTTTCTGGCATCACTAGCTAGCTAATCTGTTCAGCTAACGCTTCCAATTAACTAGCAAGCTGCCACAATACTTTCTAAATATTTACATAGCTTAATAATCACCAAGATGATAACCAAAACTGTTAGGAATAGGATGCCGAACAGAAACTAGTTGCTTGTATCATGGGTGAGTGACGCTCGTCACTGAACCGGATGAGTAGATACTGAATTGTTTGTAGATTCACAGATTTTTCTTTATCTTAAAAGTGTGCTTCATTTCATTCAATTTAAACATGTAGGTTGCTAGGTGACAAGACTAAAGTTGAATTCATATCCAGATTTTCTATTACACCTTAAAAGCTCTGGGTCTTCTGAGCTCGCAGCTGTATATTGGTGTCATGCAGAGCACTTTCCCATACAGCTTCTTACACCATTATCTCCTCATGGAAATGAATTATAATAATGTACAGTAGCAATACTCAGTACAGGTATGAAGAAATTTCAATGTAGGAGTTTTAATAATGGACCTGTGAATATTGCATTTGAGACGTAATGAATGGAGGCAAATTGGACTTTCTGCCCAATTCCTACTCTATTATGTCAATAATACATTATACACTTCTTAGTTTTAATTAGTTTTAGGGCCATTCTTTTAATACAGATTTCTTAATATTGCAAAAATATCACATCCTAAAGGTGCTCCATACGGTTCAAATCTGCTGGCCACTGAACTCAGTGTGATGTTCCTGAAACTATGTGTGATGACTTTTGCTTGGTGACTTGATGCATTATCATGCCATCAGGATCAGAAAAGGCTACATTTTACCAGTCATAGAGATCTGAAAGCATGGTGAACGTCTCAGAGCTCACACTTTTTCTTCATTCTGATGTTTGATGTGAACATTAACTGGAACTCTTGACCTGTGTCTACCATATTTTTTGCACTATACATGATTGACTGATAACATACTGTAACTGCAAGAATACCTAGGTGTACAGGTTTTTCTGAAAAGTGGACCTTTAGGAAAATATAAAGGGTGATTCACTCAAAGAGGCCCCGAATATTCTGTAATAACTCTCACTATGATGGAGCAATCTGAGTTCAGAGTCACCGAAACAAGTTTATAAAAACAGAGTCTGGAGAGCCTGATGTTGTATTTATACAAAACAATGCAATAGTTTGATATTTATGAACATACTGTATAAAGAAAAATATAACATTCCAAAACTTTTTTTTTTTCTGTTTAAAAGTGAAAGCAAATTGGGCAATCTGTGTGTTTGATATTCATCACTCAAATTTACTTAAATTGACAGCTGTTTTAAAAATGTACATTTTTGTATAAAATGCCATTATAGCATAATATATAGGTTGATGATGGAAAAATTATCATACAAAAACAGGAATAAATAAAGAAATAAACCATTTATAACTAATGCAGTGGTTTTGCATTCGGGATGGTGGTTGCCCTGAGGTCCTTGTGATGAACTCTAGGCGTCCCTTGACCCTGCACAGAATAAGCAGTACAGAAAATTTACAAATGCTCTTCCTGCAAGTTACCGTCATTGTAACATAATCACTATCTGCATTTTTCACTGGGTTTGATGATTGTAGGCAGACAACTAGACAGATATGACAAAGTGGTCTGCTGTGACTGCATGATACAGAAACCTCTTGCCAAATATAAGTAAATTATGCTCTTTATTACAGTACATATCTATTTTTAAAGTAATAGGAACTCCCAGGTGGTGTGGAGGTGCTACGTAAAAACCTGCAGCATACATCTCTAGTCCAACTGAGGTCCCTGGGAGCCAGTGGTGATGACCATTGTATTTATTCCCATTTATAGGACCATAGGACCATGGTAGGTTCTCCAGTCTATATTCACACACTTCGGGCAATTTGGGAACGCCAATGAAACTAATCAGCATGTCTTCGGATTATGGGGGAAACCCGGACCCTGGATGTGCAAGGTGACAGTGTTAACCACTAAGACACTGTGATACAGCTTATAGTAAGATATGTTATATAATATAATATATATAATATAGGATATTAACTTCTATATTTTTTTAAATGGTCAAATTATCTGTCACACTAATGTGTATTGTGTTTTTTTTTTTTTGCCTCAGAGAAAATGAAACACTTACTACCCCATCTGTTGAAACCCACCACATGCATCCACTAAAGCTCTACGTGGCCTACAACACAAAAGCAGGTGCTTAACACTGTTACAATTGTTGCTCTGACCGACAAGTAAAAACAATACTAAGCTCAACTGTATCAGACATCTATTAGATAAACTCGTTTGACATAGTAAACTCATTTCAAACTTTGAGGAGAAAACAATCTAAACAATTTTACTCCACAATAAACAAGCATATTGATCCATGACTACGGTGCTAAAAATTTGGTAGAGAATTTGATTAAAATTTGATTAAAACCCCATTTCTTGTCCCTTTTGCCATTCAGGGCAGATTTATCATAGTGCCAGTTATATCAGAGTTTATTATCCTAAACTCTTGGCCAGAGCTAAAGAACCATCTGTGCAATTCTTTCTGTAGAAAACCTCTGTGAGTACAGTGAGTAACCTCTGTGTGTTTCTTTGCACTTATAGAGAAAAAAGAGATTGTATAACAGTTAGACATTCAAAAACATTCCTTCAACCAGCATTTACTTCAGCCCAAGTGTCTAGTGCTGACTTTTTTCTTTTCCATCCCTGCCATAATTTTTCATCCTTTGGTTGAAATCAATGGTTGATGTCATTTTGGATTGTGTATTGGGTCACATGAATAGGGCAAAAGGGGTGACTCACCTTCTCTATTGTATGAAACTGTAGTCAGAATACTTTTATCACTTTAGTCATGCTTTCACCACGCTGTACGATTCTCTATTTGTATCTGATCCACATCGCTGTGTTTCTCTGTCCTGACCGAGTTTAAAATGTATTTTATCAGAACGCACAGCAGCACAGTGAGTCAAAAATTTTCTACACTCCGGTTATAGTAAAACTTCTGTCGGCTGCACTTCTGTCCTATCAGCGCTTTCCGTTCAAGGCTACTGTTTCTCCAGTCACTGATGTGCAGGTGTGAAAGTGTTACATCAGTTCGTTTGTTACCGCGGTACGAGCAAAAACAGATGCCCCACTTATGATTTGCACAAATTATGATTAGCAATTCGTTTTTTGTGGTCTGAGGATGTGATTAATTTTTTGTCACACACTTTAGTCCTCATCATGCTCCATAGGACTTTCACCTGTCTGGTCCTCTGAAAGCAGCCCTACAAGGATGATGATTCACTTCTGATGAAGAAGTGAAGACAGTGGTGCATTCATGGCTTACAGGTCAGCCTAAAATATTTTTTAATGTGAGAATACAAAAGCTTGTTGTCAGATTTACAAAGCGTATTGAAAATGTATTTGTGTTTACGAAAATTTGATCAAAATGAATTCAACAGCCAGAGCGCAGATAAGTTTTATATACTGTATAACCTCATAATATAGGTGCTATTGAGGGTCTTCATAACGGTCTTCAGTCATAGCATTTTAGTGACTTACATTTTTACTTCAACACAAGTGTTTTCTTCTGGCAGCAAGTGCAACACGAATACTGTATTGGATTGTGGGAGGAAACTAGAGTACCCGGAGGAAACCCACCAAGCACAGGGAAAAGATTATTTACTGTATGGTTCCATCGATAATGCCCTTTGCCCAGGGCTTTTGGACATCAGCTGAGTACGTGATCCAGTGTATCGACATGCACAGCAGACAATCTGGCACTCCCATCTTCCCCCTGCTTAATACGTTGGATGGGGTGAGCAAAACATCATAGACATTTTATATTATGGGCATCATTTTCCAAAGCTCAGCTCATCTTGTCCAGGCTCCAAGCTGCCACAACCCCACCATCTTTCTGCCTGGCTCCTCATCAACTTATGCTCGCATGTCATCCTGAGGAATTGTCCTTTCCCTGTGTAACGGGGCGTGTAGCACCCTGTGTCTTAGCCATAGCCTGTGCCTTCTGCATTTTGCTGCGCCCCCCAGTTCTGTCCTACCCCAGGCTTCCAGGTCCTGGTTGTTCGGACACTGTGTCTCTCAGACTGCAATCAAACACCTTCCACAGGTTCTTCACTGGTTTCTCAGTGATAGATAGTACCTGGGTGCCTCCATGGTGAAATGGTACTCGTCAATGGCCTTTTCCATCTACAACATCAAGGATCTAAGCTTCACTGGATTTAACAACGGTTGATGATGGGTCTTCTGTACTGAACCTCAGCTGACTTCATGGATCACTGAAATGGTGCATCCAGTGATAATTCATTTCTCTAGCTTGTGCCACTCTGAGGTTGTTCAACCAGCAGAGACTCTTCATTAGTTACATTTTAGGAATTAGAAAGACAAACCAAATTGTTATTGGAAGTGTCAAGTAAGGAAACTAAGAAGATGGGCTGATGCAACATTGAATGATATTAAACTCTGGAAGGATAATTCCGACCTGTCGATTTCATGGAATGTGAAATGTGGTCTGAAAAAAATAATGCATGTTCATGATCATTTAAAAAAAATCTTTAAAAAAATGACAGTAGTAACCACAGCTATGTTTAATAGTGAAAGTAAAAGCATTTCCATAGACACAATCTGTCCAGGCTCAGTGATGATATGTTGCCATAAATTAAAGGCAGCCGATGACCTGAATATACTGAATGGCCGAGTTACCACATCATCAATAGAGGTCATCAATCAAGAGTCGATATTTTTTCATCACTACAAATTCTGTCAGTTAAACGTGAAAAAATACCGTATTTTCCAAACTTCTTTAGCATCACCTTGCAGTAGAAGTGAGTCTTCCTTTAAAGAACCGTTGAGTCATATCAATGTGTATTGATTTCTTTTTTTTGCCTTGTAATATGATTTAAAACTTTGGGTTATTAAAGTTGAAAGGACAAATGGGTATGACCCAAGTGCACTTGCCAGCAGGTCCATCATGCCAACCATTAAAGGCACAGAATTATAGCCATCTGACAAGACAATGAGAATGAAGTTCATTTCTAATGCCACGCTTTTAAGGCTGATGGAAAATCTCTGGCATCAGACAGCTCATACTAATATCCCCAGTGGAACCTTGTACTGTACTGTATATCATAGAGGTTGTTTTGGTGTGTGAATGTGCACTCAATTTTGGGTCAGGGTCATTGCCACATAAAAAGTAAGCCTTAAAGTTAAGCCTCGCCACCTCTGACTTTAAAGGAAATCTCAGAGCTGTTATTTAAACGTATAGCAAAAACATTCACTACAGTGGATTGCTTTTTAATAATTAAACACTCACTTTGCTTCCGAAGTGAAAGTCATTTTCATCAGGGCATTGCAGTCATGCCACACTGAAATGCAATTTCTGTTCAAACCCAGCCCTTAGCCAGAGTGCGAGGTGGTAGTAATCAGAGGAGTGTGCTTTCTCCAGGAAGCACTACTACCCATATAAAGGAATGGCCCTTCTTACTGGTTTCTTCATTCTAAGTCCTAAGTGATTTCGCATTAAACCCTTAATCATCAAGCTTTTCACAATTCCGCCTAAAATAGCCATTAATATAATATATAGAATAGGATACATTCCTTTTACATAATAAATATAAATATAATTTGTTCTTTTTTACTTTTTTTAAAGAAAATCTGGGCTGATTGTTTTTCACTGAAACAGTAAATTGATATACAGTAAGAGCATATCTTGCTTGCAATCTTTTCCATAATGTGTATATGCCTCAAGCTTATGTTAACAGAAATGATCTTGTAGCTCATTTTGAACAAATCTCTTGTGCATTAGAAAATATAGAGAAACTATGAAATAGTGATAGAAGTCTATGGCCATTCATTCTGCACTGAGGAATAAAATACAATAATACACTCGGTGAGGCTGCGGTATAAAAAAAAAAAGTAGAGAGTAGAAATAACAGCAATGTTTAATAGGGGCAGTAAGAGCATTGCCACTTGCACAATGGAAAGAGAACTCACAGGATGGGATATGAACTGCTGTACGTCCTTAAGAAAACCACTTGTATGCTCATTTTGCTGGAGCATGAAGACTTGTCTTTAGAGCAATGGAAGCTCATGATGTGATGCACCATCTTGCATAGTGGCCCCTGTACAAGCCTCTGGGGGAAGTGTTATGATCTGGGATCGCTTCAGATGGACAGGACGAGGCTCAGCGATGTTATGTGGCAAAAAATGAAGTCAGCTGGTGACCTGAATGTACTGAATGACCAGATTATCACATCTTCCCTGATAGCAAAAATACATTCCAAGACTCAAATTGTAAAAGGAAGGACTTGCACATACATTATGGCATAAATACTGTATAATTAGGTTATCCCACTTTGTGCGTGAGTTGACATTTGTATACAAAAAATGCAGACCGTGGAAAGCTCAAGTATGCTTTGCAAAGAAATACACACCTTGTAAAAGAGGATAAAGAGATGATAAAGTGCTGCTGTATTGCACTTGTTGTAATATTCATTTCTAGCCACGTTTTTTTTTCTTTTTTTTTCTTTCCGTTACACAGCGCAGTCTCTCTCTGCTTATCTAACCTCTACAGAGGGATTATTAAAGGCTTCTGCATCCTACATCTTGTTTTTGTGAGTCTGACCTTTGTGTTGCCGAAAAGACGTTTAGCCTAAGGGCCCAACAAAGGACAAGTGAATCAGTTTGGCAGTAATTAAAGCCATTAGCTGAGGTGCAAGCAAAGGATTTTGGCTTTCCTAATGAATGTGAAGAGCTCTTCATGAATACGATTAGCTGTTAATCTGTCCTTCTTTCTCTCCATCATTTACTCAGCTCATCATCAATTACACGTGCACCTTTAAAACAGGTTCAGCTTTAAGAATACATGAGAAATGAAGCGCGATCGTTATTTGAGTCACTGACTGACATTTATGGATCTGCTTATGTTTACATTGTAACACTTTGAGCAACGTGTCAGGTTTGCAACACAATGCTAATATTTTCAGAATCTATATTATTTATGATTGAAATATGAATATATTAATTTGGTTGGTTATACTGTAGAAGGCCATTAAATTCAGTTGTTTAAGATTAGTGTACCTGTACTTACTGTATACCTCATACTATCGAATTCTCAAGAAAGTGTTCTGATCAGTCAGTAGTGAAAGCTGTCATTCAAATCACAGGTTTATTCTACACTTATGATTTACACAGTAACAGGACTTGTTCATGTGGTGAAGTTTTATGTGAAGAGGTGTTTAATTATATTTAAGGAAGGAGTGTCCCGTTTCAGAACATTGTATCATAGGCAAAAGCTTTTCCAACGTTGGAAAGAATTCAGGAGAGAGATCTTTACATTTCTAGGTTTCTTGGTAATTTGACATTTTCTCCTTTTGGCTGTTCACTTCTAGGGAACAAAGAAAGAGATTAATGAGGGAGGAAAAACTCTTTATAGCAGTAATAAAAGTGTGGCAATTGGGCAACTGGCAGTCTTCCCAGTAGCTGCACCCATGTGTTGTTTTTTTGTACTTATTTTCACAAGGTTTTGCACTACACTTTTTATCCAGTTCTTTGACTCTTTTTTTCTAATTGTGGTGTTTTAATTTGTAACTCGAACTTAGATAATAAGTTGGGGAACACCTGTATATTGTTGAAGGTTTTATTTGCCTAATACTAACCCACCCACTATGATCAGATTAATTTTAGTATGTTTTTAACAGTTAAAAGAGGGGGTAGTCATTTTTACACATGACTGTATTTATTTATCTATTCACCTTGTAGATGTTCCACAAAATTAAATACATTTATCACAAATAACACAATTATTATAAAGTTACCAGATTAAGTTAGTTCGTGCAAATAATATATATATATATATATATATATATATACACTGCTATAAAAAGAGTAGTACAATAATAATACTTTGGGACGTTTTATTCCTTAAATAGTTTTCCGTTAGGGTTGTGTCATTCTGGTTGTTTTAAATAAATACCTGTTTAAACATGGATGTTGCATGGTTTAAATGTACGTGTTGTCAGTAAAAGTCCATCTGCAGACTACAGCACAGGAAGCCAGTGTGTAAAGAAGCAGTGAAGATGATGTGCTGTCATCACAACGTTCTCCCCCCTTCAGGCACTTTCATTAAAGCTGTACAGAACGGTGCATGCACTTTAACAATAAGTGACTTTCCAGTATAGCAATGTCTGAGTGCTCTCTGAAGTAAACCCATACTTACTGACATCAGCTCCTCGCTCCCTCCTCGGCTCTCCGTCATGTGAAGTGCATCGCAACGATGCGTTTCTAAGCAACTGTTTCCAATCAGTACGGTCTACTTATGTAACTTTTATCTACATACATGTGTGTTTATGGACATACTGTGCTTATATAAGAAATATTAAATCAAAACATTATATGGGCTTATGGTTAAAATCATGCATGTGACAATAAAAAAAAGTTAAAAAAAAGCATTGCATGAAGAGGGGGCAGGTTTCTTTAAAACATAGCAGGACTTTATCATTTTTAGAGCAGTAATTATGATTTATAATTATCGATGCTGAACGGCCATCTGCTCTGGAACCCTTCCTGGTATTTTGTGTGTGTAAATGCTTTGGGGGGTGTGTGTGTGTGTGTTAATGCTGATATCCTAGAAGGAAAGCAGTTTGTTGTTGATGGTCTTGCTATGAATGAGACTCATTAGAAACTGTGGGTTTGATTACTAACACAGGTCTAATGTGCCTCCAGTTTCAGGATATCCAGCACCATCCGCCTCAGACACATCGCGACATGAAAGGCTCGGTGTCCTGTCCATCGCACCGGTTTATGCTCCGAATCAGAGCGTCTTTCATCAGAATATTGTGAGGCTACAAGGATTCAGTAATTCTTGCGGCGTTTTACATTTTATTTTTGCCATATCAAACTTTAGACAAATTAAGACTTGCAGACACTTTTGTACAAAGTGACTTACAATTAAGCTGAGCAGATGAGGTTTTTTGGAAGGGTTTTGCACTAGTACCCCGCAGTGGCAGCTTGGTGGTGCTGGAATTTAAACAACAGCTTTCTGATTGCAAGCCCAAAGCCTTGATTACTGAGTCACCACCACCACCACCACCTGTAAATCACCTGGTCACACAAAATGGATGGATAATAATGAGTAAAAAAAAAAAAAAAAATCAGTGGGTAAAATTGATTACCCAAACCTATGTAAACCTATGTATGTGTTTCCTCTGTGTTTTTTAGTTTCCTTCCCAAAAAATATCTGGAGGTGGATCGGATCCTCAACATGTCTTTTAGGTGTGAGTAAGTGTGCGACAGTTTGTGTATGACTGGTGTCTGATCCAGGTTGCGTGCCCACCTACAGTAAGTGATCCCAGGAGAGGCTCCAGATCAACCATGACCCTCACCAGCAAAAAGCATGACTAGGTGCATGAATGCCTAAATCGTAGTGTTGTGCTTTAACAGAAATCACCGTTATGGAAACACAATCAGTCTGCCTCCACAAGTCCACTTAAAAAGCAGCTCTCAATATTTTGTCCTGCACTTCTGTAATCTGTGAGAAACAATTCTCGTCTTGTAGATTCGAATGATTCGGTTCCATAGCAACTGTGAATTAAATAACAGGATCATCTCCTTGAAAGAGACAGGGTGATGAGCAGAAAAACACTTTAAAAGTGCTACATTTATACAGAGCTTAGCATTGATATTGTTTCATTAAATCAGCTCTGGGCTCTTGTGTTGCCATGGGTTACTTGGTATTTTCTTATGCATCCTCTGTAGGAGGCTGTGCTGTTGTGCCATTACCTTGGCTAAAAGCATTTCAATGAAGCACAGATCTTTTGATTAACTCGCTCACCAACATTTTCAAGGCATTTGCGTTCCTGACATTAAAAATTTATATATGCATATATAGCAAGAAGGGAAATTCATAAATAAATAAATAAATAAAAAACGACAAGAGGTGTTGCATTGAATTAAATACTGTATATTTTATTCACTGAAACCGTCTACAGTTTGTATGACACCAGCACTGTGTCCCTGATCTCGGATCTCCTGTAGGGCGTAAGACACGCTCTTATACCAAGGGATCACTTGAACAAGCGGAAAAAGTGGAATCCTCTGAACACAGGGCGACAGTTATATTGAACAGCATTTACAGAGTTAAAGGATTGTACAAGATCACAGCTTTGAGAGAGATTTCTAAGTGGTGTTTGGAGACCAAACAGTCCATCAGAAGGCTAAGGTGCATCACTGTCTACTGAGGCATGAGTATGTACAGAGTCAGCTGCTCTCTGATACACTGGTCCGAACACAAATGACAAGATATTATACAGTTTATTAATCGACATCTTAGTCTAGATGGTCAAATTTTATACTCGGCCTTATCGCCGGGGCTACCAGTAACCCAAATCTCAACCCTTTCCTGAGCTCTATCGTGTCATGGTCATTTTAAATCCTGCCAATCAATCCTGTTCGCTAATTTTTTTTTTTTAAAGTTAGGGCATCTTCGGCTTTGGTCTTGAATCCCCTATGGAGCTCTGGACATGGACTAAGTGGTCTGGACTAACATTAGCACGGACAAATCTTGGGAGCTATTCTCAATTTTTTATAAGGCAATAAAGTCTATGCAAAGAACATCAGAGCTCTCCTAATGTACTGTACACCATCCAGTTTTGAACATTCCAGTTTGAAAAAAAAAAAAAAGTCATGTTATGGATTATTACTTGAAGTTGATATTAGTAGAATTAAATACAACTGTTATTATTATCATAAAAAAGAGAAAGAGAGAGAGAACCTGCAACAGACGTGCCAAAAAAGATTTTTTTTTAAACAAACATATACCCGTGTTTTATTTTTTAAACCTTTCAGTTAGTTTGTATCGTCCTGTTATCTTTCCATCAAAATTACTGCCTAAAATCTATTCGATTCCTTATGTCGAAGAAATGAAACTGCGCTGCTGAAATAAAAATATTCTCCATTAAGAAGGGAAACTATTTGGTCAGTATATACGTAGTCATAAACGAACAATGTTAAGGATGTCGATCTCTTCAGATGTTCAACTCCCAGACGCTGGGAGAAAAAAAAACTAACAAACAAAACAAAAAAACTTTTAAATGCTGGAGGTTACCAAGCGAATGTGAAAGCTGCAAGTACATATTAAGTGCTTAAATATTAAAATCCTTACTGTTGTTGAATAAAAATAGTGGTATTGAGCGAAAAAAGAAGCACTAATAACGAAGCTTAGTGTGTAGCCGCTGTAGAGCAAAAGCAACACAAAAACCGATCTGAATTGTTGTTCCGAGTGAGCTTGCGATCAACTATTACTATCCTATCCGCTCACATTCATCATTCCGTAGGTGTCCTAAATAAACAAACAGAAAAAGAAGAATAACCTACATATAATAAAAATAAAGTGTCCTACATATTTTTAATACGTCTAGTTCAAGTAAACATCGTTTATGACTGGAGGGATTTGCATGAACTAACTCAAAATATCTTCCAACAGCCTGACTATACTTCAATTCGAATTCAACCTTCAATTACTGAAAACGGTGTGTGTGGATCTGCGACGGAAAGAAATCTGTGCAATAAGCAATGGAAGTGTAAAAATCTTCATAGTGTTCCATCCTTTGCCTAATGAATACGACGACGACGTCACCGAAGGCGATCGTTCCTCGTTACACAGCATCGTAAATAGCTTCCTAAAATAGGAAACTTTGTCTTCGTGCGACGACCTACTGTACGTCTAAAGGGCTAAACTACAAAAGCACTGACAAACGAACACACTACAACTTGAGCTGACAGGAAGAAGAAATCAAATCAAATAAACGTACATTCAGCTCAGTACCTTCAATAAGCTAAACACGATGTACACGGCCTGAAAAAACCTGTGATGTAGCCAAGAAATGCGTCACTATTTATTATTATCATTATTATTATTTTTTTTTATAAAGCTCTAAATACTTAAACAGAAGAACCAAGTCATAAAGTGCACTATAAATACTAATTTTGTCTTTACAACAATAATGTTCCTGAACTGAGAATTATAAATCCAAATATATAAGATTATAAAATACACTAAAGGAGCATTGGCATTTACACTACGCAAAAAAAGAAAAAGGAAGAAGGAAAAGAAAAAAAAAAGAAAAGGAAGAAAAAAAAAGCAGAATACTTTTTATTTTAAGAGTTTAAAAAAATAATTGGCTCGCCTGCACCAATGATGCACATCATTCCGCAGGTCTGAAAAGCCGTGTTTTGTAAAATACAACTCAACTTAGCCTTAAATGAACGCTGTTACTGTAAGTACCTCGGGTTTATCGTTACAAAAGAACAAAACTGGCTTTTTTTTTTCCTCTTATTTTCTACACTGCTGTAACATGCTGGTACAATTGAGATTGTTGATCATGACCTGATGCACTGCGTTCCTGTATTTACATCCTGATGCATCACTGTAATGAAAAAATAAAAATCTCGGCGGTCCTTAAAGAACGTTTTCTCTCTAAACGGAGAAACGCATTCTAGTCTCCTGTCAGTTCTCTCTGGAAGCCTTACTCGCGTATAAACTGCGGTTTCAACGTTCGATTCATTTCCGCACTCAAATGACCTTCTGAGAAAGAACACGGCACTGCCTACTGTATGCACAAAGAAACTGCTGTGGAAATCGGCACGGAACTCCAGGCGGGAAAGCACTACTCCTCTTGAGTGAAAG
Organism: Clarias batrachus; assembly: GCA_003987875.1. Taxonomy (NCBI): domain Eukaryota; kingdom Metazoa; phylum Chordata; class Actinopteri; order Siluriformes; family Clariidae; genus Clarias; species Clarias batrachus. The sequence goes on along the minus strand of QMIH01000007.1, from coordinate 570,384 downwards.
GCAAATCAAGTTTCGAGACGCGACACGGCGGGAAACGAATCGAGTTGAACGTCTCGCGAGGAAATCACACGCTCATCACGACAATGACAGCTGCGACGATGTCGACGACACTGAAAGGAAATTAAAGGACCACACGGATGTTAAGTAATGTCTCCTACAAACAGCTACACGAGCACCAGTCGATCTAAAGAGGACGAGTATCAATTCAATTACAGTTTACACAACAGTTTTCCGTTTACAACAGTGGCAGATAATAAATTACATCAAAATAGAATTTCACATGTCGTGAAGAATGGCTCTTGTTTTTCAAGAGAGGGGTGAAGACACGCTGCTCTATGTGACCTTGGGCGTCTCGGGACGGTAGTCCTTCCTCTCCGATGTGTTGCGCTTGATTTTGGCGGCAGCTGGCTGGGACTCCTGGTTGAGGTGGGGGCTGGACTGGGATTTCTTCAGAGCTGCGTCGTTCTCTTTAGCACTCAGGAGCTCCTTCACTCCATCCTTCAACAGCTTCACGTACGTCTCGTAGCGGTTTTCCTGCAAACGGGAACGTGAGAGAGAGAGAGAGAGAGAGAGAGAGAGACGGATTTTAAAAATTAAATCAGCTATACTGATCTATACTGTTGGGTATTAATGATTAATTATTAACTGTTTAATAACTGAATCATGAATTAATAGTTGTTAAAAATTAAAAAGGTCTCAATGTTGTAATGGTTGTTTTGTGTAATATTTCTCTGTACCTCACATGTCTATTAACTTCTACACCATAAAAGGGTGCAGTACATGGTTCAAAAATGTTTAAATCTGAATGCATTTAACCCCAGATTACTACAAGCTAATCAGCAGATCTTAAATAATTCAATTGCAAGGCCAAATTAAAATAAAGCAGTTTTTGCCAAAGTCTGCACCATCAATAATACATGGTTAGTCAGCAGCAGCATTTGAAACTGATGATTATCCTTTGTTCAACTGATCACACGTTTTCAGTTTAAAATGCAAGAAAACAGCTTCATAATGAATTTATGATTTACATGAGCCATACAGAACATGTGTCAGAGAGGAGTCATAGGTGAGATCTAGATCTAGGTAGATGTGACATTACAAAAGCTGTGTATGAAACTAAGACATTAACATATTACCAAGATTCCTTTATGACATGAATATATATACAGTAGGAGGAGTTTGACAGCAAAATGAGATAACTCCTTCCGACAGTTTTGAGAAAAGCAAGTATTACAAAAGCCAAGTATTACAAGCTGTTTGAAAATATTTTGTGCATGATTTTACAAAACATGTCACAGTTTTGTCCCAATGGACATAATCAGCCAGCATTCGTGTTTGTGGCCATGGAAATATCAGTGTCTTTGATTGTGGTTTTTTCTTGTGAGTCATGGCAGCAACTAGTAGTGAGGATAAAAAAGATGTTGAGTTTTGGTGCGCACACAATCTTTTTAATTGCAAAGTTTTGTGAAGATCATCTAAAATGTTAACAATAACAATACAGGGACTTTCTCCTTCCTCCCTGTCTCCTACCAATTTAAGGTACACTCTGGTTTTTGATGACAGCAGTTTATTATAGTGCAGGGATGTACCATATTGGGCATCATCCGCCCAGCCCCACCTCCACCCACCCACACAGACTGTTTGGTCATAACATCAACATGGGCATCTAAGACTCGCCGATGCCTGCAGGGATCAAAGACCAGCCCATCTGGTCCAATCCCACAGAAAAGCCAATGCCACACAAATTGCCAAAAAAGTCAAAAGTCAAGGAAAGGAGTGCAATCCCACCAACCTGGCTTCCAAACTTCTCAGATCTCAATCTGATCGGGAACCCATGGGAATTGCCGGACAATCAAGTCCAGTCCATGGATACCCCAGCCCACACCCACAGCACTCCAAGGATACACTGCCAACATCCTGGTGCCAGACACCACGGCACGCGCCCAGAAGCCCTGCAGAGCCATGCCCTGAGGGTCCAGAGCCGTCCTGTCACCACAAGGGGATTTAATATTATATGTACCTCAGTGCCTACAGCGGACAGAACGCGTCTGCTATACCTGAAGAGAACACGCAGCTCTTCAACACTGTCTTGCATAACATAAGGTTACTGTATTTCAGATCCTGGAGGCATGCACACATACGTGATCACCCGTTCACATCCCGGACAAAACACTTCAGCAACAACAGTAATGTCGTTTCTGCTTTTACAATCGATACACACCTCTTTCAAGACATCACACACGATAATGTAGCATTAGGCATTTGATTAAAGGCAGGGTTTTAATTAATCAAGTGTAGCACGCACAGACAAACTTATTGATCGGCAACACACCTAAAGGAGTTTCGTGCTGAATCAATTACTTCCTCGGACCACACAGAAGATATGAAGACAGTTGCTTCTTCTTAGACTCATTCCTTTTTGAAGGACTAAATGGTTCTGGAGCTATGATGGAGCGCTGTTTCCTGCTTTGTGATTGTGGCAGGGGCGGATCTACTGGGGTGGCACGGGGTGGCAATTGCCACCCTAAGAAAAAGCCTTGCCACCCCAGCGCCCTAGTGTTCTAAAAATAAGTTTTTTTAAATTCCAGACGTTCCAATCCAGATATCAGGTTCAAGTCTATCACACATCAGCCTTTATTTAATTTTATAGGACAATGTAAAAATGTGCACCCTAGTGTATACACCGAATAAGAATAGCGTTCCTTGAATCCACAAAAACCATGCAAGAATGCTTGCTTCAGTGTTGCCACCCCTCATCATTTTAATGGATTGCGGTGCACTGCAGAGGAAGGGACTGTTCTGAAGATGAGAAAATTTGATGTTAACCTTGATTCAAAAATGCACCAGGGGTGGCACATTAATACCTTGGAGGAATGTACAGTAGACTAGTCATTTAACCTTCATCATGTTTTTGGAATACAGGAGCTGACTGGCAAACCATGAAAGCCTACATGGGCTTGAGGAGAACATGTTGAAGTCCAACACCAGAAACAAGGCTCCTGACAAAAGACATCTAGCTGTCTCTCATATGAATTAGACAGATAGCTCAGGCATGTCCGAGCTGTAGCTGCCTTTTATGTGCGGCATGTTCAGAGGGGGGGAGCAGAGAAGCACAAAGCACTGAAAGATTTGCGGTATCTGACGGTAATGCAGTACAAGGGCTTTGTTCCCGAAGAGTTTCACGGTACTGCTGTGAAGATCTGAGGGAGGTGTGCTTAGCGTTTGAAGCACGCTGCAGGACATCACTCCACTTCATCCGTGCCCAGCTGAGAGCTCTGAAATGCAGTGCTGCAAACAGGACGGGTGAAAGGAGCAGACTACCATTACTGTGGCCATTTGCACAGAGATGGAATAAAACATTATCAGCCAAATGATCTCAAGGATGATGTGAAAAGGAACTAGCATGCTGTATTTTTGAACAGAAAGTACCAAGAGATATATATATATATATTTTATAATTTGGAATTTATTGTCAACAGCACCATGTACAAAACAAACAGAGGTTCTTCTCATAGGTTCTTCCAAATGTACTCTTTCCACTTTAGCTTATGTCTTAATAAAAATTTTAAAAAAAGCTTTAATTTTAACAAGCTGGATAGCAGACATACTGACGGGTCTGGGGTAATTATAATTAATTATAAATAAACATAAATAGCTCATGGACTGGCGACATGGTGGTGTAGTGGTTAGCACGGTAGTCTTACACCTCCAGGGTCCGGGTTCGATTCCTGGCCAGGCTCGATTCCCGTCTCTGTGCGCATGGTGTTTGCATGTTCTCCCCGTGCTTGGTGGGTTTCCTCCAGGTACTCCGGTTTCCTCCCACAGTCCAAACATCTGCAGATTAGGCTAACTTGTGTTCCCAAATTGCCTGTAGTGTATGAGTGAGTGTATGTGCTGTGCAATGGATTGGCACCTTGTCCAAGGTGTACCTTGTCTCGTCCCCCAAGTCTCCTAGGATAGGCTCCAGGCCTCCGCGACCCTGAATACAGGATAAAGCGATATAGATGATGAGCGCGTGAGTGTGTGTGTGTGTGTGTGTGATGGGTCGACGGTTTCTCTTTCTCCACTAGTTAGGAACTTGGGTTTCATCACTGACAGCAGCATCATTCACATCCATGTGTTGCATTGATTACTGTAATTCACTTCTGTCTGCCAGATAAAACTGATTCAGGATTCTGCTACCTGTATCATAACCTGCCTTCCCTGCACATCACCCCTTCGAAATTATCCAAATTTTCAATTTATTCCATTACCTTGCTCCATGTTACCTTTCAGAGCTCATGCAGTTCTACACCCCAACTCTCCCTCTTCGCTCCTCCACATTCAGCCTCCTCTCTACTGTTCCCGTCTCTGAAAACACTAAAACACTAGCCATATTTAAACCATGGCTTAGTGTTAGGATTTTATGTTGCCTTCAAATCTTTTAATTCATTCACAACTTTAAAACGGCTTGTTTTATGTATTATTATGTTTATCGCTATTTAATAATTGTTATTTATTGAATGTCTGTATTTTGTATGGTGACCATCAGTGACTTAAAATAATGGCTATGATTACAATGGATCACAGTAATAATAATAACAATAACAATAATAATAATAATAATAATAATAATGTTAGTCTTTCGACTGCCACAGACTAGCAGATCCGTAACTTGGCACAGGTTTTTACGTCGCATGCCCTTCCTGATGCAACCCTCAAATTTTATTCGAGCTTGTGACTGGCACTGCATCCAGTGGCTGTGGGTGGGAACTGAACCCGGGCCTTCAACATGGCAAGCGAGAGACCTTCCACTGAGCCACCAATGCCCGTAATAATAATAATAAATCAATATTCCTTCTCTATATGTCTTCTTATGAAAATCAACAATGATATGATATTCTTTGTCGAATTACCTGGTTGCTCCCGGGTTATTATTCTGTTTTGAATTATGTAAATCATCCATCATACTGTAAAAGCCTCATCACTTGGCCATTACAATAGAAAAATACCATATTTAAACATATTAACAGTGGTATAAACACATCACTTGAATTACAGAGGGCACTAGATGTGCTGATGCAGAAAATGAACAACTTCAGACTAATCACATTTGAGAACTTAACAGCAAAGTGGTCTAAATAAATGATTCCAGGGGAATACAATATAAAGGTAAAATATAAAATGTACATTAGAAGGAATGTTGTATGCATGATTATATTATCTTTATAGTCATATAATCATGTAGTAAGTCATATAATCATAGTAGTACATGTAATATAAAGAGTTAGGTGTGTAAGAACAGTGTTGAATGCACTGAAAGACAATGTGCAAGGTACAGTAGTGTTATTCAGCAGCCTTATGGCCTGTGGGAGACTTCTCATGAGTCATGCTTGTCCCAGTACTGCAGAACGAAGCAGGGTAAACATGCTGTAAATCAAGTAGCTGAGGTAGACCATCTAATAATAATAACCAGACACCCTACTGTTTAAAACATCAGCAAAACATTACATTCAGAACCATCCTGGAATCCAATATACTTAATTTCCTTGATGGCTATTGACCATTTTATGTTGTTGGTGCTGCAGAAATTTAGTCAAGATTTATCTTTCACCTCATTTGCAAGAGAAAAGGCTATAAATGATGATAATAGCACACTGTGCCACGATGTCCATTTAATATAGTGAATTCTGATGTGCGTGTTCGTCTAAATCTCCTGGCTGTTTGGAGGCAGCGTGGCTCTACTGCAAATCATCTCATTACTACATCAAGCACACCTGCCAACCGCTATCTGAAAAAGTTCTTCATTCCCCGTCAAGCAGCCCTGAACGTGACGGAGTACAGCAAGCCATTGATGTTTCATATAACAGCTTTGCATTTGTTCATTTGATAAATTATCCATTGTGGCCAGGAAAATAAAGCACTGGAACTTTTTGTTTTTTTGTCATCTCATAGAACGTCTAACCTCAATTCAATTTTTTGTAGAGCGCTTTTAACAATAGTTTTTTTCTCATGAAACAGCTTTATTAGAAATATGGATGGAGATTTAGTGTTAGATCCTGGATCAGCGAGTACAAAACCTTAAGAGGAACCAGGAATCAAAAGAAAACCCTTAAACACATATATATTGAGTTTACCGCTGGATTTGACCTACCCCTGATGTAAACATACGAACATATTTATCTTTACAATTAAGCAAAAACATACACTTGCATCTGGTCTTGACTAGAACCTCTTTGGTGCTTCCGATCAAAAGAACTTTATCCTTTGTACTTGCATGGTGTCATGTCTGCACTGCTGGCAGATTCAACATTAAGTACCAAACATGAACACACATGAACTACCCAAACATTGCCTGTGGTTCCAGAATGCTTGTGTACCAACATTTTTAACAAAATCGCTATGGATAGTCTGAGATATGCATGTTGTAGCATAAGATGATTGTTGTTTCACGGTAGTTCAGTAACCTTTAACGACCTTTACTTGCTACGTCAATAGTGAATTAATTGTCTGGGGCTGCTGGGTCACTTTTAAACATGCCACCGAATACTTTATCAAAGTCATCGAAGGTAACAGGAAAAGCAGGGGGTATAGACCGAAGAAAGCACGGCTATTTTCAGCAAAGGCCTTTCAGACACTGGAGGCTCTCTGTGTGTGGGGTGCGTGTGCGAGTGTGCGCGCGTCCGAGTGTGTTCAGGGGAAAAGATTAGGTGAGGTATTCTGATTGGGGGGGGGGTTTAGTCCAAAAAGGAGGGAAAAAAACAGTTTAAATATCTACAATCATGTAGCATTCAAAATTTTTTATTATTTTTCTGCTAATTAAATTTTATATATATACACACATACATAAACACACGCACACACATACATACATACATACAATGGAACCTCGGATTGCGAGTAACGTGGTTTACGAGTGTTCCGCAAACCGAGCAAAGATTTTTAATACATTTTTAATCGGAAACCGAGCAAGTATTAGTTTACGAGCACCGAGTATCATGTATCACGCGTGCAACTCTTATTTGGACACCAAGCATCACTCTTGCGCTGCGGAATTCTTTCAGCGTCTCTTATGTGTGTGCATGCACGTAATTTGACACAGACACACACACACACACACGTAAACACCCTGACACACGCAGAGACGCTATCTCGGCTTTCTTTTTTTTAAAGGTAAAGTGCAGATTAATTTGTTTTATTTTCATTTTACAGATTGTATTAATTATTTTTATGTATTTATTTTTTGGGGCTGTGGAACAAATAATTTGAGTTTTCATTATTTCTTATGGGAAAATGATGATTTTTGTTTTCAATTCTATTTCCTGAAACTTTAGAATGAATTTTATAAATCACAGATGCATAAGGAAAAGCAGTTGTAGAATTCGGTCCTATAAAGATGAACCAGCTTTGTGATTTTAAACTGAACACACACAGAATTTGTCCAATCAGATGTGCCCTGAACTTTTAGGAAGGAGAGAGTATTTGAGGACCCATGAGCGCTACCGTCATCGATCATTAGTAAGCACGTGGCTTCAGCAGCATAATGAAGACTGGTGTACAGTGTATATTCATTTGCATTATATCGGTGCATTGATTCATTTCTGCCATGGATAACCATTTCTTACATTACGAACTGTGGAATTTGGGCCTTGCTTCATTTCTACCTGAAGAGAGTTATGCAGCAGCATTTTAATCCTTTAGTGGGTACAGTTCTCTAACCTCGTCCTGTTAAATACCCATGCTGTGCTCGTCATTCCATAGATTGTAACTCTGATGTCAGATACAGTATGTGTCGTCTCTACTACTATTGGTTATTTTGTTTTTCCATTAATACGTCATAGACTTTGCTGGGAAATGGTGAGTGAAAAAACAAAATGCACCACTTCCAGCAGACAACTAACAGCTTCTAATGGGAATAACAAAAATACCAAAAGTCCAGACAGTTCAGCTCCTGAATAGCTCAGCACATCAAAAATATTTCAATATAGTAAACCTAAGTTGCTCTAAATCTATGTGCAGGGCACAAGGAATACAAGACTACGTGGGAGAGTTTGCTATCATCTCTCGAACAGCAGCAGCTCCCTCAAGCATGGTCTCATATCATTTGTGAGACGCCTTGGGGCAACATAATTAGAGATTAGAACAAACACTCAGCAAATAATCACAAAGGGATTAGACGTGAAATTAAAATACATGGGCACAGTTACTAGGCTTTTGCACAATGCAAAGACATAAGTGACGATTCTTAGGGTTAAATAGTTATCAGAGTAATGATGTGTCATGTGTTCTCCTTTACTGAATTCATCAAGTCTGACCTTCTGCAAAGTGCTACAAGAATACCATACTGTACGTACCATTCTGAGGATGCTGAGCCGTCAAACAAGTCATTTCACTTACTTAAAACAAAATGTAACTGAATTCGGAAAAAAACAACTAATCAAAGAAAGGAAAAAATACAGCAGAAGTGTAGCAGCCGAGTTTCTCGTTCTTTCCTGTCATTCATTCAAGTCCAGTGTTTAAACGAGACAGTGCTCAGCAGAGCATCTGTCAGCATGTGTAAATAAGCTCATTTCTGTCAAATCGACGCACTGCTCCAGCACTCTCAGAGAAAAAGTGGTAAAGACAATGAGAGAATGTCAAAGTGACCGAGTGAGTATGAAAAAACAAGGGCTTTACTGATGAAATAAAGTGCAATGCAAGACGCGTAGTGTTTGCTTTACCTCAAATTCCAGGTAGTGCTCTTTAAGGCGGTACTCGTCAACCTCCTTGGCTTTGACCTTCTTGTCTGGAGGATAGGACCTGTGCTCAGCTAATTCTGTGGAGATGTGCTTCAGCTTGGCCTCATGCGACTTCAGCTGCTCCTCCTGCAATACAACCAAGAGAAAATTGGGAATTATAACTCTAAACTACTTTAGAAATATACAGTATGTCCACACCCAGAACTTCAGCACTAAGCACAAAAGTCACAGAAATGCTTCTCAGTTACGTACTTAACTTACTGCTGTGTCTCAAATCACTTCCTCATTCACTTGTTCCCTATTTAGTACAATCTATAGTCTGGGGAGTAGTTTAGTACTTCATATGGAGGATTTGGAAAATAAAAATACTGTAGCAGAATCAATAAATGCATGAAAAAAAAAAAAAAACAAGATATCGCTCACCATCTTCAAAGTTCTCTCTTTGACTGAATCTGAGCAGAAAGTAAAGATCTACATGAGCTCGGAACTTATCCTGCTACTTCTATCTGCAGTCAGATCATCAGTAACAGTAAACATCACTGACCCTGTTCCACTGGCAGCCATACATCGTCATACCATAACACTGTCTCCAGCATGCCTGACAGATAATATATGTACGCTTTGGAGCATACGCCCTTCCTTTTCCCCATTCTGGTACAAGAACTTTAGGTAAACCATCCGTGTGTATATTCAGGAAAATGTCTCATTATTTTAGACTTTGACAATGATATGCCTTTTTTCTACAGAGGGTTCTAGATCTACCTAGATGTTTTTTCATCCAGGAAATAATCCTGAAGTCATTCAGGTCATCATCCGTCATCTCCTGTGGTCTTTCAGAGGAGAATGGACCACTCCAGATGATTCTGCTATCTCTGAGGCCGATGGCCTTCTTGATATACATCAGTATCTCTTAGGATAGCAAAATGAGTTTCCAAAAACAGCTACCAACACTTGGGGGAAACCCCCCCCCAGACCGTTTATATCCTTAATGTCTCATGAAATAACTAAGAAACAGACAACAATTGTCCATGAAACAGCTCATCAGTCAGTTGTCCAATTATTTTTAAGCCTGTGGAAAAACTGGCTGGAATTGGCTGTAGGAGGTTTAAGTTTAACCCGCGCTTTCCTACAATAAAGCCCTGCCCTCCTCATTGGCTCACATGGGTGGCTTCAAACTTGCAATACGTGATCTTTAGACATGCTTGCATTTGTGTTTATGATTTCACCTGTGACATCCTGGTGGCGGTGGCTGGCAGCAGCGGGCGGCTGAATTTTTTCTGCGATCCGATGGCAGCGGGGAAAGAGGGAGCGGAAAACATGGCAGCCGCCGAGTTAATGACTCTGATCCAGGACTCCATTTCCTCAGGGCTCCTGTGGAAGAAACGGATGACACTGAGCACTTTCTATACGGTGAACAAGCGTTTAAAAAGCTGCCTTAAGTGGGTTAGAATTCATCTGATTGAGTATTACAAAGTGATAATGGTCTAAGGAACATTTTTTGACGCAAAAAGTAGCTTGGAACATTTTTAATGTGTCACATATGCTGACTATTTCACAAGTGCCATACAACTGGAGATGTACGATAAGTGGGAAACGTGCAGAAATGTCCTCACCACGTCCCTATTAAGGTTTTACTACTGTCACAGAGTGAAGCCCTCTAATTAACGCATTTAAAAATGGTCCCTGAGGAAAGCCCCAGTCTATTTTTTATTGATTAGGCCCTTTATTTAGTTTGCCATGAATACTAAGGCAAGGAGCAGAAAGAGGGGAAAAAGAGAAGGGACAGACTAAGAAGGAAGATAAATGTGTTTTCACTAAGAAGCCAAGCATGAAATTAGATTTTAGTTCCAGGGGAGGTCTCTGTTCTCCCCCCGGTCTCCAGCGTGGTCCTGTGAGTGATGACATTTCTGTCTTCGATAAGCTATGCATTTCCTGGACGGTCAACGACTCTTACTGGGCTTGAAAGAGGAAGACTCTCCAGTCGGCTGTCTTCAGTTTGAGCACGTTGGGCTTCTTCTCATAGTCTACAGCCTTTATGGCCAGGGCGTGATGCACGCTGATGGCGTTCTTCAGGTCCTCCTCAGACAGGGCCTTCTCAGGTTTGTACTCATCCTGCAGGACAACAGGACAGCACATGATGTGGCTAAAAAACATATTACGTTTAAAATATTCATGAAAATAAAAATAGATTTTTGTCTAAATGACACATCGCAAGCTGAGGGTTATTTGTCTTCCAGATAACAATTCCACCTGGACACGTTCTTATTATTGGTGGAAAGGAGCCTGCGTTCGACTGTAAACACACATTTTTGCAAGAAACAACAGCTCAGAAACTAACTAAATAATTATTACTGTCTTAGACATTGAATACATACCCAAACTTAATGTTTGTGGTCAAAGTACACAAAGATTCAAGTGGCTTGATGATGTTACTCATTCCTAGGATTCAGTTATATACTGGAAACATGTTTTCGAGCTATTTAGGAGCTATTGTGGTGTTGTGAGAAACCATCCTTATAGCTAAAACCTGCTGAAACAAGAGCTGCATTTATATCTACCAATGCAATTTGTCATCAATCCATTTTTTACTTTATTAATAACATTCAACTAAGAAAGCACATAGAGCAATATCATGCGTCTTAAAAACCTACAGTACACTCACTACATACTGTAGCACGGACACGCTAGAGACGCTAGAGACAAATGTTCCCCTTGCAGAAAGTTTCACCAAATCAACATTGATTTTCAAAACAACACAAAAAGTTTCTTTATAAAATAACAGCACATTTGAAATTAGACCTGGATTATGCGACCACCATTTACAGTAAGTCTTGTCGTGAAGTGGCTAGCACTATAAAGTTGTTAATATATTAGAAAGAATCACTACCGTCAATACTGTGGTGCTATTAAAAATAAATAAATAAATCATATTGAATGGATGGACAAATCATATTGAAGAATGTAGCTAGATTCTTATATAAAGATAAAGATGCATCTGTTTTTTTTTTTTTTTTTAAATAGTTTGTGCTTTTGTATTAAATGTGTGAAATATCATACATTCCATTATACCTGTACAACAGTTCTGCCTGATTAATCAAGAGGCATTCCACGAGTGCTGATAGAGAACAGAATAACGCAATACTCCTCATCCCAGGTGTTCCATCAATCCTTAATTACTAACTTAATAATCACTAATTGTTGGTCGCCAGCTGCCTGCCAAAACCCACATTTAAAGCCAGGCCCAGAAACACTTTCAGCAAGGGAACACATTATCATCTTAAACAACACTTTGTCTCCCTAGTAATTGCTTCTAAATTGTCCAGAATTACCTCTAAACCGTCCGTGTTGTTCTGTTCACAGCTGACGCGAGTTACAAACCTAACTACAACAGCTTCTACCACAAGGCTGAATCACAAAGCCCACTCTAACCCCTGATAAACAGCACTACTACAGTATGATGGAAGATTCTAGGAAGCTGTAAAAATTGTTGCTTAAATTTAAATATTGTTCTGTGCAAAATTGGGGATTTTTAAAAGCAAAAAAAATAAATTAAAAAAATGTCTGTAACCGTGTGAAATTCATGTTGCAATATCTTAAAAATTTTACAGTTTAGAATAAGACTTCTTCAGGTTTGTGTCTTTTCATGTAAAGTTTCATTTAAATGATAGTTAGATTTGAATTCCTCAAAGTTACAGACACTACATGTACAAGAAATTGTATTGAGCAAATATGTTTCATTGTATCTTAGAAAAATATTAAATATTTATGCATTTACAAAAAATTAATCGAGGATTGGTAACAAGGATTCAATATTGCATTGAGTATTTATGAAAAATGGTGTCTTATAATCTGAAAATTCACCTTTTCACCTAGATGACACACGGTTTAGCACCAATACCATGTTTTAACACACACACACACACATACATATATACAAACGGTACACACACACACACCAGCATACATAATTTGTTGCTATAAATGCAGTTCTTGGAAAGGTCACAGAAAAAAAAAAAATAGAAACTTTTCTCTCTCCTACACACACACAGAGTAATAAACAACTGTGCTAACCCCAAGTAATAATTTGTGTTACTGCTCAACAACGCACTTAGACTCTAAAAATACAGTTGGAGTCAGTGTGAAAAAACTTGATAGAATTTTGCAGACCAGACTGAGGTAAATAACTGTGTAGGAGGTGTTGGCAGACTTGTGGCTATCCTGAGAGGAAGCGTAAAACTAGGTCAGCAAAGGTGCAGGAGGAGCTGGATTATAAATCCTGGCCATGGTGACGCATGTGTGGCGAATGGTAAACAGCATCGACTCGCATTCAGTCTATCAGATGTGATGTCAAGGTTATCACTTTTCATATTCCAGGGCTGCCACTCACATGAAGAGTTCAGCTGTTCTCAGATGCTTGCGGCTTTGATGGGCTTAATGTGCAACATTTTTACTGCAGGTTTATGCCTCCAGCGTCTCAGAGGAGGCTTCAATTAGCATTTAGAGAAAGTGGATGGCGTGGGGAAAGTGAATTTATGTAACCAAATATTGGAATGATGGAATGTAATATATTCAGGAATTTTTTAATAGGAAGCCTAATACCCAAAGCAATGGATCTGACAGTGCAGCTAGACAGAGACATATATAGCTAGAAATAAATGTATATACTGTAAATGGGCATACAGGTAATAAATCTGTATACGAAATAGATAGATAAAAGACAGACAGGCTTATACTGTATATATATGTGTATATATATATAATGTATCACTAGAAGGACTATAGGAAGGTGGAACTTTGTTTTCAGACATTTTAGAGATGAGAAGGAGGACAAAAATATCCCTATTAGTCACTCGTACTAAGCAAGTCTTCCTGAAAATACACACTGTTATTTAAGCCAGTCTTCAAATCCACACCAGATTTACAGCAACCACAAAATACTGGGACTCCTGGAGGTTCCATCATTACCCAGTAAAGCTCCATGATGTGGAATGTCCATATGTAAGCTTGGTAGGAGGGGGAAACCATTAAACCAAGCAGTGCATTAAATGTCCATCATAAGGACCACTATACGTAAATGCATATTTACATATTCCTCAGCATTATAAAACAATGTGTTCATATCACAAGACGAAACCGTTTATGCTGTGTTCATTTACAGCTATGCAGCAGATTACAGTTACAACACAACATGCACTTTATTATGACTCTTTCCTGAAAAGAACTACGAGTGTGAATGTGCAAAAACACAAGAAACGTGTTTGTAAAATAAAAATGCTAGGGTCATACCATGCATACTGCACCAACATGTCTTCGACATCCAAAGGGCAAATTATGCTCATCATTAAACTTAAAGCTTCAACAAAACTTACTGTATGCAGTGACAATCCTGAAGAACTAACATCCCTAAAAAACAGTAAAAGATAAGAAAAACTGCCAGTCTAGATTTTACTTTAACATTATAACATTATTATACATTATTAGACAGGAATCCTTCTTCAGTCCATATTTCATATCCCAGATTTTTCAGAGCTCAAAGTCAAGTGTTTAAAGTCTGCAGTGCTCAAAAAAATTTAAAAATAAAATATATTTTTTTAAAAACCTCTCAAGGAAATTTGAGCATCCTTGCATGTTATTTTGGATAATCTGAATCGACTTAGACTGGAACATAATCCATTTCTGAATATGCTTAATACACTCCCCGCGTAATACTGACGCAAGTCGGCAACTCCACACACGGCCCACATCGGCTGAGCGACTAAGTCAATCTGTCGGCTTCTGATAAGTGCGAGTCAGGACTGTTGAGACTCATCGTCTCCACATGAAAGTCGAAGGTCCGTTTTAAATCCGAATTTCATTGTGTACTTCACAGTGTACTGCTGATGAGCCATGAAGATTCATTCAACATGATAGCCACTCATCAGTTAATATATCGGGCTGGGAAAAGCTGTGGCTCGGGATGAAATCAGGACGGGAATGTACTGTAGACATGCATCCTTCTTGTTTCCTAGCAATGCGGTTTCCGTAGCTGAACCTACGTGAACCCCTGCTGCGCTAACGTCTGGAAGGTTGCTACTGTAGTTTTAAACCCAGCACTGTCTCAAAGCCACTGTTGAGATTTTATTACATGCATACAAGCTGATTTTGGATTTGGATATTGTATTGCATTTTTTTTTTAATTATTCACTTGTCTTGCATACGTTTACAGTTTATTCTGTATTAATAAACTATTATATCTGCAGGCAAGATAATAACCAGCTTTATCAACTGTCCATCAGCAGCTTCGATCAGAAAAATAACAGCATAGATTGCTAGGAAACAGAGAGCACTTCTTTTTTTTTTTTTTGCTGTTTTATTCTGCTTGACTAAAAGCCATCAGTACTCTTCATTCATCTCTCTCCAATAGTTTGCACACATTGTAAACATAGTTACATACATTAAACATATTTTACCCAAAACTGACTTCACTTCATGCGACCCACTTCCCTAAAGTATGACAAATGTAAAGAAGCATACTGTACGAGGATCTCGTTGTGCAAAGCCTACACACACCTCCAGCAATGTACAGTACTGTATATACAGCCTGTGACTGACACATCCCTGCAAAGGACATACTGTTCTTCACATACTGTTGGGTGTCAAATTATTCATCCCCTATGCATTGTGGATGGAAGAAAATGAGAAAGTCTGCCAAGCCCTCTTGGTCTCAAGAGCATGAAAATTATTAATTTATTTGTTTATTTATTGAAACTGAGCTCAGTCTATAGATAATCCTTGCAATATTAAGAGCTGCAACAAGGACAAGCCGTACCCTATCCAAAACTGAAATACATTTAATTAATAAGCATTGCAATCTTTAGCAAATTGCCATAATATTAATAAATAATGATCACTTTTCAGGAGTGTTTTATTTAAAATTACTTTCCTTTAAGCGAACCCTGAGCGCTTTGGTTCCATAATCTGGTTATAATCTGGCTGCATGTGGGCAGTGGTAGCTCAAAGGCACTGAATTATCAATCGGAAGGTCGCCGGCTCAAGCTCCAGCTCTACCAGGTTCCCATTGTTGGGTCCTTGAGCAAGGCCCTTAACCCTGTCTGCTCCAGGGGAGCTGTATCATGGCTGACCCTGCGCGTTGACCCCAGTTATGCTGGGGAAAAGAACTTCATTGTGCAGTAATGTATATGTAAAAAAAAATAAAGACGGTGGCTAAATATTAAAATTAAGAAGCCTGAAAAGCTGCAGAAATGTCAAAAGGTAGTTATAAAGCCAAGTAACACACATGCAAGTTAACATAGTCATGGCTCCTTCATACATTGCCGTAGGAACGTTCAAAACATACTGTACCAAATCACCTTCGCTTTCCTTTCTTCAGTTCAATTTACAGCGAATAATTTGGGAACATGCAAATGACTGCGGAACAACATTCATACTAAATATGAAGCGCCTTGTTGCCGGTTGTTAATGGAGAAATTATCTAGAATGGAAAGCAAACATGAATTCAAATTACTCTGAAAGCACCTGTAATTTAAAACAAATGATAAAGCGTGAGAAACGCAGGTTGCGCCGCAAGCAAATTAATGAAGTACGAGTACGTGTAGTATGTTTGACTACGGTTACACAGCTGAATGTGACTGATGATCACCACCACGAACCGCAACCACAACCTGAGAATTTTAACCTCGGGTGCTTCGAACACTTACAGAGGTTAATGGAATAATTTAAAAATATATGTACAGTATATATTTGCAATCAGGTAGTACAATCACATCATTTAAATGTCACGTTTGCCTTACAGTAAGAACCGGGAAGTGAATAGTGAAAAATACCTTCTGTAAATACAGGACCATGCCTTTGAGAACCGCATAAAAGGTCTTCCAGCCTCTCTTTCCTCTAGGGGCTAGAAAAAAGATGAACAAGAAGGATGTGTAAACCATGTGAACATGAAAAGAACAGGATTCAGCTTGGGGAAGGAAACACTCACACTCTGGACTACTGTACAAAATAACTAGTAACATACACAAACAGTACATTTCCTTTTTTTTTTGCTCAAATACCCGTTCATAGTATTTTCATTTTACCAT
Organism: Clarias batrachus; assembly: GCA_003987875.1. Lineage (NCBI taxonomy): Eukaryota > Metazoa > Chordata > Actinopteri > Siluriformes > Clariidae > Clarias > Clarias batrachus. Next base: position 553,589 of record QMIH01000007.1, on the reverse strand, counting down.
CACAAGGTAAACATTTCTTTTCTTTTTTTGTGCTAAAATACATGTTCGATGTATTTTCACTTTACCATCACAAGGTTATTTATAAGTCGGGGATTTAGGAGGTTTTCTTTTCGATTAGTCACGTCGCATGACCGGATGATCCGAGTGCAAGAACAGCACACATAAGCCTTGCTGTTTTTATCCTGACTATAATGGAGCTCCACCGTTCCCAGGGGGAAAAATTGACCTTGCGCTCACACAGTATTCCGGAGATGGCGCGAAAATGCTGTAGTCGCCCTGGTATCGCTAACTAATCTTACCGCCATCAGATTGGGAAATTTACTGGCCGTTGATCGGAGCTCGGGTTCTGACCTTGTTGTCTTTATAACTCTTTGACATCTGCGTCATGCTAAAGACCTGCGATGGAAGAAGAGGCGCCTATTTCTGTGCAACTGCTCTGGCGAGTGCAAGCAAACTGGCCACCTGTTAGTGCATTGTCAGAATGATATTATGACGGTACGATATTGTGTAATTTTAGAACGGTATCAGGATCGAGCCATGCTATCAGATTGCAGAGGGGGATTACTTTCTTTGTGTACCTAAATGCCACAGTGACATTCTGCAGAGGTGGGCTTTGATCCAAAGCTATTTCAGCAGGCATAAGCTCAACACTATCAAGTCCAAATTCTTTTCTTTCCTTTGGTGTCTGCTGAAACTCATTATGCAGGGGACAGACATGGTCATGAAATACAAAGCACTAATGGTGAATGCTGTGCATTCGTGCCTGGTCATTAGCATCGCCGTATCCGACCTGCTCTTCCTCCCGCCAGCTTGTACTATGCAATAATTATTTTTATAACCTTTTCTACCTTGCATTAGAGCCTGTATCTAGAGGATTATGTCACCCATTATCTCGATTTTAGGAAGCATTTTCCCCCCACCACATATGTAAAAGTTAAATTAGATTTATTAGTATTAATTCACTTTTTAATAATTTTTAGACATTCTGGTGGGTCTTTAGTGTGTGTGCGTGTGTGTGTGTGTGTGCGTAAAAAAAAAAAAGAAAAAAAAAAAAACAGTCCCTGCTTTTTTCATCTTTGCATTGGCTGGGGTTTCAACGAACCAGTTAGATTTTCCCGCTAACGATACTTCATATAGTAAGTGAGTAAAAGTAAGTACATTTTATTTATGTAACGCTTCTCAAGACAAGTGTCACAAAGTGCTTTCTGAATTCATAAGCAATTATCTAGAAAATAATAAAAGACAAACATACAATACATAGTAAAACTAACCACAAAAATGTATAACAATCATAACAATAATGAATTAATATGATAATAAGCTGGTACCTAAAAATGAAAAAATATGGGACCTTAATATATACTACATGTTAAAACAGAGACATTTAAGAAAGATGGCTTTTCAGCTCCTTTATATATTTTTCATATCCAAAATATGGGACCTTTAAAATAACTTAATACATTTGGCAAGGAATCTAAATGAGAAAAAGAAAGCTGTTTATCGCGTTATGGAGATGTACATGTACATTGCTCAAAACAAGTTTCTCTCGTCGGTACAAAGAAAACTGATTTGATCTGAGCAAACAGTCACAGGTTTATATTAATGCATGCATAATGCATGGCTAATAAGCCATCACTTGTATTCCAAAAGCTACCGTGTACGGTGAACAATAATAACTACATTTAAAAAATGTATTGTTCCTAGAAAGGAAGGTAGAATTGATGATATGAAGGAGTTTATTGGACATTTATGGAAGGAGTAACAATAAGTGTCAGTCAGGGCTTCAGGGTTTTTAGTAACATAAGATGTTGTGCATGTTTAGTCTTTTAAGGCTGACGCCACACTACACGACTTTAGACAGGATTTTGTATACGACTCAAAATCGTACCGAGTCCATCCTAGTCTGTGCCAGTAAACACAAGTTTCGGCCAGTTGGCTTGGCAAGTTGGCATGTGTACGAGCTTTGAATCGGCAAGTGTTTGAGGAGAACAGTCGGAGATCACACTCCTCTTGACATGAGTCGCAGTACATCAAATGTTTGATTTTTCAGAGCCGACTCTGGACGTAGTCATGTAGTGCATACTTGCCATACAGTCGATAGCCAACGGGCATAGAGGAGGCGGGAATATTCACTCCATGATGCTCAGGTCTCCATTCAATTTATGAATTCATTCATTCATTCATGCATTTATTTATTTATTGTGTGATGACGGGTATGAAATAAGAAATACAGCGCATGAGCATGTGCGCTGGGTCCACCACAGAAATGAAGTCAAGTCGTCCTTTTTCTCAACATAGATGAGCTTATTAAAAATGCTGCAGCGTGTCTCACATTCTGGTTTGTTTATTTTTCTTATTCTTCGTGTTTTTCCCTGGCTGTTGCGATACTTTTGGTGAGGGTTTGGCACGCTCAGTTGGTCTTCTTGTATTTCTTGGCCCAAGAAAGTCTCTTCTGCTTGTATTTATATTTTGTATCTATCTACTTGTATCTATTCTATGTATTCTTCATTTATATGGGCTCTAAAAGTCGTGTCGTCTATGGTCCCTCACCTGGCGCAGTCGTTAAGTGTATGAGTCACCGTTTTTGAGTCGTCATAAAAATAAATAAAAAAAATCTGTGAAAGCCAGTTGGTGTGTATACATCCAGTCATTTCAGGACCTTAAAAGATTGGGTAAATTGTGTAGTATGGCCCGAGCCTTAGAGGGGAAAAAAATCTAAAAAAGTCTTACGAGAACAAGTAAAAAAAAATTTTTTTAAACGATCGGGAGTAATTTCACAGCTTTTATGAAGCAAATGACTTGTTTCAGAGATGTTTCACAATTCTGAACGTAACTTCAGTGGAACCTTGGATTGTGAGTAACCTGGTTTGCGAGCGTTCTGCAAGAAGAGCCAAATGTGTGTGTGTGTGTGTTTGTGTGTGTGTGTGAGAGAGAAGGTGAGAGGAGGTGTGTGTCAAATAAGAGAGGAAGGAGAGGGAAGATATATATATATTTGGGGTGGTTGTGGAATGAATCATTTGAGTTTTCATTATTTCTTATGGGGGAAACTCGTTTTTTACGAGTGTTTTGATATACTGTATAAGCAGAAATTATGCTCGTAATCCAAGGTTCCACTATATGTAAAATGTATAGCCCAATTTATGTGTTGCTCTTTAATTAATCTGAAATGTAACAGCCATGGTACAAATAGAATGAGAAACACCTCAGCAAATAAAAATAAATGATCAAATGTTGTATTGCATCGTTATCAGCATTAGACTTACTTTTCTTGCCATCCATGTCGGCGTGGATTTTCCGGGCCAGAAAGCCAGCTTTGTAAACGGCAGCATTGGGGTCGTGGGCGATGTCCAGAAACGGGTTGCTGCCACTGCTGATCCTGCTGATGCTCTTGGTGTGGTCGTTCTTGGAGTCTGTAAGCTCAGACAGCGATTTCTTCAACTCGTCCCCGTCGCTAAGAACAGAACGAGAAACGTCTGTTACTTTTCTACTTTCAGAAATAAATGTACTTTACCCTACTGTGCTAATGATATTTCTGAAGCTAAGACACGGTCCATTTGACTTTGCTAATTCGGTAACCCACTGTGTCGCACATGAATCATTTTTAAACCCTACTTTAAAAAAATACTTTCCCCCGTTTAAAGTGAAGTAGAGGTTACAATGAGTTTTTTCCTCTGGCACATCTTTACACATGACTGAGCAACAGGCTTCAGCATCTCTTTTAATTACAGATCACCAGGGGTCAGATAATGTGTGCTTAATATAATTATGTATAAACACATTTAATTATTTTCCTAAATGACTGTGCTGTGATGTGATGAACCTGCCTGCATAGGGAGCGTATATACTCAGTGTGCTATTCTGCCCTTTATTTAGAAAAAAAAAACACTGCTTATGCAATAAACTATTTTTGTAATCATCACATTGCAGCTCTGTTAGAGAAGTGTAGGAGAAGACTGTCTGCTCTCCATTACGTTATACTGAAGAATAATGACTGTGTACATTTTGATATTGGAAGTAAGGAACTAACATGATGGTCTGCTACAGAACCTGCAAACACGAGGACAATAGTACAAAAAGAAGAAAGAAAAATCCACACACAGTAAAGAATCTAGTGGAATTCCATTAATACGTATCTAAAAGCTGGTGAAAGACAGTGTAGGCTGATGTGTAGGAGGGATTCTAGTGCTTTTTTTTTTTTTTTTAATAGACTACATAACAGTGCAGCCATTTAGCTCCCACCACCTCTCCAGCATCATCACAGTCAACACAGGTATCTCCACATATGCGCTCTGTTTTCTGTTTTCTACTCTGCTTGACCCTTCCATTGCGCAATAACCTACTACTTCAACGGCAAATCCTCTCCGAGAAGGACAAAGTTCTCGTCGCTGCTGCTCTCCAGCCCACTCTGCGAGCGTGTTATTATGGATAAAGGTACGAGACGATGCATCAGCATTTTTAGGAGCTCTGTGTGCGTTTTTATTCTTACATAAGTAAAACTTGTTGCCTGTAAGCGAACACACTCTCAATCTCTGATGATAATGAATCGCCCGGGTGTTTTTGTTTTAAAGCCGGTGGTCTTCATCGCAGGTGATAAACATTCTAACAATCTCTTTAGAATAGAAGCAAGATACTAAAGCATGAGAGCTGAATCGCGAGCATCTCGTCACTCATACCGGTCCCCTTGTCCAAAATGTCCTGAGTGTCATCCCGACTACATGGATTAATTCCTTAAGGATACTTTTAAATCTAGACAAGTTACAAGGGCGCTCAAGTCAAACCGGGATTTGTGATTCATTTGTGAATGAACACATAAAACCGATTGACATTTACAGAGGACTCCAGACACAGTACGGTGACGAGTCTCTCAGCTGCAGTAAAACATTTTAAGGGTTTTAAAGAAGGCAGCAAATCTGTGACTGACGATGCCGGCCAGGGTGGCTGCAGTCATTCCTGCAAACATTCAGAAAGTGAAACGCATGATCCTGGAAAACTAATGGTTAAGTTGTGGCCAACGTGTGAAAGAGAATGCATCTGTCTGTGGAAACTGTGCACACACTACTTGCACATTACAGGAACTCGGCTGGGAATTATTGCCCCTGTACAGTCTTATAAGACTCACTTTAAGCCATTTGCACACATTTGGGCTTTTAAAGGGGTTCCTGGGAGGCCAGGGTTTCAGATGTGAAGCAGGCAGTCCCATCATAGCTTCGGTATACTGAAAAAACTTTCCGCACACACACATTTATGTACTAAGTGTGTGAAACATGCTGACACAAAATTTCAAAAAAAAGGTACATAATCAGTGACTACAGTTGCTCTCTCTAGAGTGTGTGATCATATGGGGCGATTCAGCCCGAACTCGTTGTGCATTTCGACTGCCACACAAATCGGGCAGCTTTATGGGCACTGGTTCAGCAGTCGAACTGCATCAGGAATAAACGTGATAAACCGTTGTATCTGGGTTGGGCCGGGATACGGCCTACAGTATGTGACCATTCAATGCGGCAGCTGGTACTACAGCAGGGAAATCACAAGAAGAGAAAGAACACTGCGATGACCTCTACTTCTGTATTTAGGAAGTGTGCATTGAAAGTGTTTGAAGAAAAACAAACATACAGGATGTAAATGTGACGTTTTAGAAAGCTGAAAAATGCCTATATGGGTAAACGTACAGTATGGCAGAGAAATGTCATGACGTAAAATGTTCGGTATCTCAGCAGGTGTAAAAACCTCCTCAGTCTCTCTGCAGCAGGCTGACAGACAGCAAGTACGCACACACACACACTTATTAAAGTGATGCAGCTGCCTGTGAGAACAGTGGCACCAGATGCTTCAGTCTGAACCAAGGTCAGCTCAGCGTCAGTGTGCATCTCTTACAAAGTTAAAATCCCTTTGATTAGGAGGAGGAGAAAAAACAAAACAAAAAAAAAAAAAAAAAAAAAAAAAAATAGCCGGGCTTACAAGGGATTGTGATTTTTGCATGAAACTATTGTCCAATTGAATGACTGGATACAAACAACAATAACAACAAAAACTTTAATCTTCTTTTAATCAAAGTGCTTACTTNAAGTACGCACACACACACACTTATTAAAGTGATGCAGCTGCCTGTGAGAACAGTGGCACCAGATGCTTCAGTCTGAACCAAGGTCAGCTCAGCGTCAGTGTGCATCTCTTACAAAGTTAAAATCCCTTTGATTAGGAGGAGGAAAAAAAAAAAAAAAAAAAAAAAAAAAAAAAAAAAAAAACACACCTGCTCAAACCCACTGGATCGAAAACACATTGTATCTATTGTCCAATTGAATGACTGGATACAAACAACAATAACAACAAAAACTTTAATCTTCTTTTAATCAAAGTGCTTACTTTAATTCTATAATTAAAACGTGATCACCTTTGCTCTATAATTTATGTAGAAAATGACAGTTTAGGCAACTTCCTCTGATCCTACAGTGCATGTCAGCTTCAGTTAACACTGACCTTGAAAGAATTCTGCCTGCTCATGTTTTCCTTCAAAGATTAAAACTGGGCAGAGATAACAAGGACGGGGGCGGGGGGGGGGATTGGGTCGAGATAAACGATGTGCTGCTGCCAGTTTCCTGACCAAACTCCATCAAGCCTGCACCCCCTAGTCCTGGCTGTTGAAAGCTTTCTGCAAAAACTAGGATGTGCGTATGGCTATTATGCGAGATCTGTTAAAATGGTCACCGATGTACCACAGGTGCTCTTTGAGCTCTGCATCACTACACGACTAGATAATAGTGTCAGATACAGAGAAATGAGAGAGAGAGAGGTACTGTACAGTATAAATGAAGCATATTGCAGATGGCACACAGGCAGAGAGGCTCTTTAAATCCCGACGTGCTGGCCGTGCATGGCGTCTACAGGCTGTAATTTAGGAGATTACCTATGCTACAATGGAGCGGACTCACATTATCATTGTTATCAAGAAGACAGCTTCATTCTAATGTGATGTTTTTTTGCTGATGTTAATTACGGCTCTTGTCTCGACCGTCACCAAGCCAATCGTTTGTCTCGGAACGTACTGTACAGTATGTGCGCACACATCCATCTAGGTCTTTGACTTCTACTGTATATTGCAGCTAATATGGACTGTAATCATTACACAAAATCTATCTATAATAGACTATTTGTTTTGACTAACACATAATACATCAGCATACAAATGAATTTGAATCAGTTCCCAACTTGTTATCCACGTAGAGAGGATTTAATCAGATAAAATACGGTAATCAATAATAAGAGATTTTACAGTATCTTTGTACCGGTACCATACTGGTATAGTTAGCACGGTCACCTTCACCTACAGGTACTGTACATTCCGGCATCAGCGTCTGTGTGAATGGAGGTTTCTAGATGGATGGATGAGATGATATTATGGTAGTCCGGTAGTACCTGTATCATGGTACAGTAGTTTTGACAGCTCTACCATGGTATATACTTGGGTACAATGATACATGTGCTGTAGTGTGGTACTATGGAACAGGTACCAGGATACTATCAAAAATATGTTCAGTACTGTTGGCATCTAATATGGAACCTCTTGTACTATACCATACCAGTAGTACATACTAACATGAATAAACATATTAGAATTTGAAGTACTAGAGATGGCAATCACTGTGGCCACCCGATACAATATCACAAAACTTAGGTGCTGATTCAATCTGTATTGCAAAGTATCACTATTTAATAAATATCCACATTTTGTGGATATTTTGTGACAATTTTAAACAATCTTAGCAAACATTTTGCTTCCAATACAGGATGCTGTGCTCTCTGACAAAGTACAAATAGTTTAGAGTGTGCCACCTGTAGGATCATAGAGGTATGGCAACATTTGACACCTCTAATGCAAAGAAATATAAATTCAAATAATAAAATCAAATAAATAAAAGTCAACAAAAGTAATATACATCACTGACTCGACCCCTCCCCCCCATCTTTAATGGTAACACTATGGTATATTATGGTATGTATGAAGTACATACTGTACTACAGTAAAATTTCTCATGGGTCTGCTACTGATCACAAAACCAACCACTTAATGCCGAATAGAACTCGCTGACTCATGACAGATTTTTTTAATAGCAATAACCAATCAGAATGTTAAAGTACTGTGTATAGGTTCAGATCCCCAAAACATCAATCCCCCATAACTAAAAGAATAGAAGTAAAACTGACCATGTTCTCTAAGGATGGCCTCGCCTCTCTAACCTGTCAATCACGGCTATAGGTACAGTATGAGGTCATGTATGAGAAAGGGGGTACAGAGTGCTCTTAGTGGGATACACTGCTCTGTGATGAGGCGGGTTTAGAGAGACGCAGATGACTAACTTTACATGTCCTAAGGGAAAAATGTGTTTGCCATCACCCTGCCTGGTAAGTGTGAGAGAGCTGACCGGCAAGAACGTCCAAATTCTGTTTTTTTTATTTATTTGTTTTATCATTTTTGGGAAAAATATTTTATAATTATAATTATGCTATTATAATAATGCTATTTTATATTATAGTGTTATATAAACATATGCATAATGCTATAATTATGCAATTTTTAAAATATTTTTATGTTGTCTCTTTTTGTGTAGAACTAGATAGTTTTTTGGTTAATTCAAAATGTAAATCTGTCATGTCTGAGCTAGTCAGCTAATTAGGTCTCTCAATTAGGTAGCTAGCTGTGTTAATTTATGTTGTAAATTCATGTTACTGTATAAATGTGTGTTGCATGTATGTAGCACGTTTGTCCTGGAGGAACGTTGTTTCATTTCACTGTGTTCTGTAGTGTATATGGTTGCAATGACAATAAAAGCCTACTTGACTTACTTAAAGGAACAGTTTTTAAACATACATCACCAGTCAAAAGTTTGTACATGCCACACCTTCCTGATTTTTATTTCTTTATAAATTGTAAAACAATACTAAGGTCATTAAAAATATGTAATATTATATTTTGAACAGCCGATATGATCATATAATGCGTCTAATCTGAGGTGCAGTTTGTTAAGTTTTTTAAGAGTCTTGTAACTCTAAATGAACTTCTCCTCTGCGGCAGAGGAAAGGTTTGGTCTTGCTTTTCCTCGGATGGTCTTCATGAGGGACAGTTTTGTCATGGTGCTTGATGGATTTTGCAAATGCACTTGATCTTGTTTTTGCAAGAACTATTTTGGAACCGCTGTTCTAAAAAAGATTTATTAGAAGGTGTGCCCGATCTTTTAACTGCTTGAGCTCCTGCACACATCCTGCACATTTGATCTCTTTAATTGTCTGTAACGACAATTACAATGACAAAAACTTTAACTGTCTGTAATGGCGAATAGAAAAACGTTTTTTTAAAAATATTTTCTATATTAGTTCAGCTTTTATCTTCTATAGTTAGATTTTCTATAGCTAAGATTTTTCTATATTTTATTTCTTATTTTATTCCATAATTTATTTCTTATTGATAATCTTTTTTTTTTAAGGTCATGGGTGTCGTATAAGCATTTCACTTATGTGTATTTTACTGTGTATGTGACAAATAAAATTTTTATTTGGTTTTTATGGCTTATACTTCTATTACTGCTGTTGTAGTTGATGTTATTAGTATTATTTTAAATAATATTTTAAATAATAATTTATAATATAATAAGCTGGCACAATTTTTCTTTTTTTGCAGGATTTCCAGAACTGTACAAACCCTGGAATATTTCATTAACACTCTCTCTCTTAAAAACTCTCTTAAATGACAATTGTTGCAAATTATTTTTAATATATTTATAAACTTTTTACAAACTTTTGAAAGTTAAATTTTTGCCAGATTACTACAGGAATTTTTACTAACAATGCATGATGCTTTTAAATGTCCACATAAATCTATTTAACAATATTGACTGAGACATGCTTGTATTTTATTTATAATAATAATAATAATAATAATAATAATAACAATAATATTTTTTTTGCATTAAAACAAAAGCTATGAAATTCTTCTTAAAGTTTAAATTCTATTCTGCTCCTCTGCATGACATGACCAATAGAGTCTTCCTGGTCTTTCAATATTTAAAGAAAAACAAAACAGCAAAACCTGTTGTGTTTTATTCCTTACATTTCTAGTCATATCACAAATGCAGTGTAAATAAATAAATAAATAAATAAATAAATAGGTACGTACATTGCCCATTCCAGCTTCTCGTTTTTGATCGAGTTGTACAATGCCTGCAGGGAAACAGAGAGAGAGAGAGAGAGAGAGAGAGACGGAAATCAGTATGACAATTAACACAGCTGCTCATATTATTTACTATTCGACTTTAACAGATTGGCTGTGTGCCTTTTCACATTTTCACACGCGTATGAGGTGTTTAATGATTCACCCGAGAGAGAGAACGGTATTTCGGTTGCACTGAACAAAGGCTGGGGATTATGCGTGTGCTACGCGGCTGCATACGTTTCTCGCACCCTGCCATTAACAGATTCTGGCGAAACGCTCCATCCGTGAAGTGTGATGCTCAGGGTGTTCTCGTCTCGCGGCTTTCTTCTTTCACCCACTTCCTCTTTGAATCATGAGTCCGGTGTCTCTCCAGTGAACCTCTTTGGGTTCTTTGTTGCGGCCTCGCAGAGTGAAGACGTGCACAAGCTCTAACCTCACAACACAGTGTTGTGTAACTGTACCGAAATAGTGAGCTATATTTGAGCGACGCAGAAGCAGCTAGTGACTTTAAATCTAATTGTGGGAATGCATCCACTGGCATAAGTGCCAGTGCACTTATGATGACCGCAGAGATTCGTTCTCCGTTACACTGGTGGATGAAGAGTTTGACATAATTCTGATATCATTTTTTTTCCATTTTGAAGGACATGACACAACCATCCTTAGTCCATTTGTAAGCCAGAAATAGAGACTGGTCCATTCCGATGTAGCGGCATTAATGCTTCGTGAGCACTGAGGAGAAAAAGCAACACCTATGGAATACCCCAAACTTGTGTGTTTTTTTTTTATTTGTATTCGAAGAAGTGCTTCTCGATCAAATATATTGTCCACCAGCAGGCCTGCTAATCAAAAGCCTATTTCTACTAACAATGAACCCCTCAGCAATAAATCCCTCAGCCGGGCCTGACTGATAGCACACAGATAGTGACAAAAAAAAATCCCTCTGGCTTTGTAAACTCATCCCCAGCCATTAACAAAAGGAGCATTATGGGAAGACACTGTCCCTCAGTCACTGAAACTGCACCATACGAAAACTTGAAAATAACAACCGTGTCCTAAATGATGTCCTACTCCATATTTCCCTCTTAAAATAACCGAAAATCAGACCCTTCTTAATTAATGCACTACATAACGAAAGGTTGCGATTTAAGATTTCAGACACGGCCTCGTTGGAATGAATGAATGAATCTTATAGTTTGTTTTGGTTGATGTTCTAGAAAGAACTGCATATTATTTACTAAGCTTAGTTCTATGTATCTAATACAATGATTTCAAACTGCACTTCCATATTCTGAATGGAAAACTGCTGAACATGGGGAAAAATCGTAATTTTGAATGTCCTCAAAAGTTGGGCAAGAATGAGCTGAGTATTTATATTACTAAGAAATCGCCGACTGATGAGATACTTTTTTTCTTGACCCTTTATTTAGTGTTGACAATTTCCACTAGTCACTAAGGCACTCGTCGGCTCAAGGTGAGATCAGCTCGAGGTGACCGGGGAGGATGAAAGCCATCACGTGCTCCCTCTGATATACATCACTGCAAACAACTGCTGCTCACGCACCGTAGAGTGTGGCGTAACAGGCACGACCGGCTCCTGCTGCTTGTATGCGCTCACGGATGCCCATGCTTGACCAAAGTTTTTTTCAATCTTTATTACTGAAAATAATACATTTGAAAAAATATTGAAATATTTAAAAAAATATTCATTGTATTATACTAATATACTATACAAGACTACGCTTACACTAGATACAGTACAATTTGCATCTTGATTTGATTTAAATTCTATATACGTTTGCATTGTGAAACTATTCACACATGGGCAGGCAGCACAGCATCCTATGCAGCAGGAGCGAATTATTTGTTAATTCTGATATTTATGAAATCCTGGCACTTGAATCGCAATACAAATCAAGGTGTCGCGATAATATCGTATCGGGCGATCCCTGGTGATTCCCATCCCTCGTAGGAATGCAGTTATGTTTACGTTCTGTACGAAGTAAACGCCGCAAACATTTCCTTTCCACATCAGGACAAAAAGTACTCTAGCCAGTGCTCGTCCTATTTTCTGAATTGTCTCTGTACACCTGGTGTCAATCATTCACATTACAATGGTATTGGTGCCGACTTTATCAAACGAGGTCCTAATTTAGATAAATGTTTAATCTTACGGCTTTCCTTTCTTTTCTCTTCGCCGAGACGTGACCGCTAACATAATAGAACTAAATAATGTACTAAAAAGATTCGAATAAATGCAAATCTTTCAAAAGCAGCTGAAAACAAGAATCCCAAACATTAATACCTAACTGACAAATTCAGAAAGATTTTTTTTTCTCCTTTAAAAGCACCAAAATCTGATTTATTGCAAAAGCAACTTCATGGTGGCTGTGCTTAATCATTACTGTATGTTTAACCCCCTCTTCTGGTCATCATTAGCATCGACAAGTGGCAGCAGGAGACTTAGACCGAGGACGAAACCCTGGCGTGACGCACAAAGAGACTAGCGAGATCTACTATGAAGGAAAAAAAAGAAAAAAAAAAACAGACTTTTAAAATACAATTCTGAAAGAAACTGCTCTGATGTGCTCGCTTGAGTATTCTAATATTTATAAAATAAGACTATAATATGAAATAAAAAAATTATGATCTTTAACAGTTCTGTCCTTTTGTACGAATTCATTTCATCACTCATGCTCATTTGCAGTTGTATAAATCACAAGCAGTTCCATGCACCTCGATATTAAACCTATTTACATTCCAGCACACACACACACACACTCATGCACAACGGATTTCCATTGTATAAGGTGCATTTGAAGGCATCGTACCGAGACTCTGGTTGTAAGAAAGCACACACACACACCAAGTGGCACCAAGAGCACGCGGAGGTGTTGCAGGAGGAGTGGGAGGCTGAGTGGAGAACAGGTGAGCATGTAGTGTTATTGAAACTACACGTCTGGTGTCGCCGTTAATTAAATGAGACACGCGGGTGAGAAGGGAAAGGGGGCGTCAGAGTGTGTCAAAGGCATCGGGGTTATCAGTGCATTGGAAAAGGAAGATGTCAGACAATCATGAACACACTGATCTGTTCTTTTACTGCCAGATGTGAAAAAAAAAAATAGAGAGAGAGAGAGAGAGAGAGTGTCACAGTCAGAGCCATCCATCAACTTAAGACAATCACTGCTTGGAGGTTAAATTCACTCAGACGGGGGAAAAACAAAAATTCCAGCAACTAACCGTTAGTGTGTGATACTAATTAAAAGTAGTAGCTAATTAATTAATAGTGACAAAAAAAAAAGAGAGACCGAAAGCTCATTCATTTTTAAAGCAGCTCTTACAGTAAATCTCAGGCACTGAAGAAACCCAGCAAGCTCGGACTCACTGCAACACTTCACTCTTTTTACCTTGTCCTTCTTGGGCTGCACGGTGGTGAATTCGGTAGAGTTGGACATTTTCAGGGATTTGGAGCGGTGCTGGTGCTGGGGCTGCCGCCGGACCGACTCCTCCCTGCTGTACTTGACCGAACCGCTGGCCCGCATGCGCACCTTCCCCGTGCCCTGAACGCTGTTTACCCCGATCATCTCCTCAAAACGAGACGCACGAGAGACAGAGGGGAAAAGAAGCTACACGTTCCGGCAGACGTGGAGAGCAAAAGAGGAGGAAAGAGGGGGAAAAAAAAAGAGCAGAGGAATAGTGGAGAGAAAACGTGGGAGCGACTGCACTCGGCACACACGCGCGCGCGAACACACACAAAACACGCTGATGCGACTCCTCGCTTCAAAACAGCAAAGACACTGCCCTCTCCAGCATCACGTCCACAAGTGTTTGGATTCAGAGCTGCCGTTCCCCTGGTAAGCAACACTACAGTGACTGGGAGTTTGAGAGAGAAAGAGAGAGAGAGAGAGAGAGAGAGAAAAGAAGGAGGGAGGGAGTAAAAAGAAAAGAGAAGGGAGGAGCAGCAGCTTCCTCCCCTTCTTGATTAAGCCAATGCTGAGGACAGATTCGGTTTTAGTCTGAACAGTGACAGCGCAGCACTCGTGAGGCTTATTAATGTGCACACTGTGAGATTTAAGTCAGCAGAACGGACGAGCGCACGGGAGTGAGCACAGATGGATGACATGGTGGTGCACAGACCCCTTAGGATGTTACCGGAGAGCACTCAACGGAGGCACTTTGTAAACAGACTATGAAGGGCGTTCGAGTCAAACCGGGACTTTTGATGGCACAGAATAACAGAACCCAGTTTATTTCTCTATATAATCCCCTGCTACCCTAATACACTCATCCCAGCGTTTCACTACAGCTTTGACACCGTCCAGGTAGAAAGTCTTCTCAGTATACAGAAGCCATGATTCATACCTGCTTCCCAACTGAAACGCCGGCCTCCCAGGAACTCCTTTAGTGGCCCAAACATGTGGAAATGGCTTGGAGCGAGGTCAGGACTGTATGTGGGACTCCAGTTATAATAACAATTCTGTTGGCTGTACTGTTTTGTCCCCATGTTACATCAGTTCATTTGTAACTGAGAGCAAAAATGGATGCCCTACTTGGGATTTGCACCAAAGAAGAGAGACGTGCAGTGATTCTTTTTTTTTGTGGTCTGAGAATGGACGGAAACTACTCATGGAAGAGTATAAACAGAAACGTTTGGAGATCTGAATAACATTTGGATACTCTAAGGATGGGGAAATTTTCTTTGAGCGAATCCTTACTGGTGACGAGACATGGATTCATCACTATGAGAGCCTGAGAGTATAAATATCCTCAATAGACGACCAAGAAAAAGTTCAAAAATAAACCATCAGCTGGAAACTTAGTTTTGAGATGTTGGAGCATCCCCTCCCTGTAGTCCTGATCTCGCTCCATCGGGCTTTCACCTGTTTGGTTCCCTGAAAGCAGCACTACGAGAATGAAGATTTACTACCAATGAAGCGAAGACAGTTGTGCATTTACAGTGGTCAAGTGCTCGCCCCATCATCCGGAGATGGCCAATTAGATTCCCGGGTGGTGCTGTAACCTCTCTCAGCCGGAGGTCTAGGGAGAGCTGATTGGCCGAGCTCTCTCAGAGGGGAGGGATGAAAGGTACTTAGTGCTCTCATCCACATTAATCACGGCTCTACAGCCAACCAGGGGCGTCTGTGAGCTCGCGGAAGGAGCGGATGGCACTGTCCTCCGAGTGTCTTACGGTGTGTGAGTGGGCAGTTCGAAAAGATGCGGTTGGCTGGTGTCACCTGGTTCGGAGGAAACATGTGATTGTCTTTGAGTGGTAGTAGTAACCTTTATGTGGGAGCCCCCTAGTGACGAGGAGGAACTGGACGCGAGTAAATAAGGGAGAAAATCGGGGGAATTTTTATTTATTTTTTTTTTTTTTAAAACAAGCATTTTTTTATGAGGGAACACGAAAGCTTGTTGACAGATTGTTGACAAAGTGTACTGAAAAGCAAGGAGATTATTTCAAAAAATGTAAGATTTGTCTTTTCTAAAAGTTATTTAAAAACGAATTCTGCAGCCAGAGCGCTGAAAACTTTTGACTCACCCCCATTATTATTATTATTGCAATGTGAACTTCCACCACCAACATCCCATCGTCAATGAGCCTGACTCTACTATGCGTCACTATAAATGATCATCACTACACCCTACTCCCTCCGAAGGCGCCGTCATTTACATTGGGACCCCTAAAGGGTCCGTGTCTGTCAGAATGAACAGCCAGATGGAACGCAACTGCACGTCATTGTTTTTTTTTTTTAAAGCTGAAGCTGCCGGGTTGTCGTCTCACAATCACTTGCTGTAACTATTATCTCTGTGTAATAATGAACCACAGGACGAAGTAACAAAACATCTATCGTTCCCATTTACACGCTGGAGTTCACTTCAGTTTAGAGAGATTTACAGTATAAGATTGAGAAATAAATTCATCATTTAAAAACGGCATTTCGCATCTACTCAGGTTATCCTTGCGTAATATTAAAATTAGTTCGATGATCTGAATCATTTAAGTGTGGCCAAAAAAAAACAAGCAAACAAACAAAAACAAAAAACCCAACCGCACACACACCACTACTGAAAGGGGGCAAATACTTTCTCCACACTGGAAGTGTAGTGTTATGTACAGTATGTATATTTAGTGTACCTTTTGTTTAATGGTAAATTGTTTCCTCAAAGCTCGCATCAGGTGTTTCTTCGTCTCCGATCAATTTTTTTTCAAATCATACTGGTTTTACATGCATGTGTGCATGTGACCTCAGTCACTCGTCAGACAGCACAGATGGCAGAGTGACGGCTGGATGTTGAGGTAGAAAGAAGCCGATGTGTTTAATAACAGCATGTAATCTACACTGATATTCTGCTTGAACAATGGTTTACTACATGATACATAGTGTAACAATAAACCGAGCTTGCTGTAAATATGACTATATTGTGAATCTGATGGTACGCGGTCGTTCGAAAGTTACTGTAAAGAACAGCTGGTGCTTCATAAAAAAGTCAGTAATATCCGATGCCCGAAGCTTCTCGACGTACACCATTATCTGGTCTCTCGTCATGTGTTCAGCAAAAATCCGCGGGGGTGAATTTAGGCAGCGATTCATCGCTTTTTGGCTCGGCGGCATTATCCGCGGCGTGCACGACTGCCAGGCGGAATGGCAAATGGTTTAATTGTGGATCACATGACCGCAAGAGCTCTTCGGCTTGAAACGGGATGATCGAGGTCTAGACGTTTGCAATCTTTTTAGTAAACGAGTAAAACGTTGAGTAAGTGTGTAAAGACAGAGATGTATTTTAATCATGTAAGGTGTAGAAGGGAATAAAACCCTACACAGTGAACAGAAAGTCAGAGTTCAACTTGTTCATCAGTGGACCATGGTTGATGAATATCACACTGACATCATTCCACACCTCTCACATCATCTGCTTGCCCAAATCATGCCGCACTAGTATAAGCATCATAATGGTGCCGGCTAGTGTATACCACTGGTAATATAATCAAACAATATAAAAGCCTTCACACACACACACATACATACACATACACACACACTATAAGGCAGCATAATACATAATACAGTGTAATTCAACACCGCTTTCAATTCAGCGTTCAATTTAAAATCAATAATTCAAGAAACTAATCTTGTTAATTGTGTTGACGTGTGCAATACAAAAGGAGGCCATCCTAGTCCCTAGTAGAAATGACACCGACATGCTAAAAACAGCAGGAACTAATTACACCCATACTGAACCAGTGACAAATCCCACATGAAGAGGGTGACAAGAGTTCTGACTTTCTGTTATAACGGCAGCCACGTCCTGATGGATTTAGTCAACGACCTCCCAACGCGGAAGACGGTTTGACGTTCAAGTTAATATACACCTGGGTTTAAGTCTACCGGCCTCTTCAAGAACAAAATGACGAGTCTCTGTAAAAGAGCCGCATCCGTAAAATCGGCAATAAAGCCTCGGTTTTATCGCCCTAGACGAATCCCTGCCATCGCGTGCGGAGTAATTTGCAGTGAAGGTCTTAAGAATTATGGGACAGCCTCGTTGTTCTAACGGATAGACGGTGTTAACGTTTGGGGTGAGAATGTTGCAAGGGAATGGTTACAGAGAGAGAGAGAGAGAGAGAGAGAGAGAGAGAGAGAGGGAGGAAAAAAATCAATTTGGCTCATCAGGGGATCATTCAATGGCCATTTGAGGGGTGGAATTAAGAGCAGGAATTTGCCTTGATCTGTGAAAATGTACAGCTGGGAGAGAGACAGCGCCGCACAATTTCCCATGAATAATCAACACTAATTTCATCGAAGCAGCATGCAAATTACAGATTGGAGGTTAAGAACAAAAAAAGGAAAGAAAAAAAAAAATAATACAGAACGTTCCTTGTGGTGCCGTTTAAACAACGCCCATCTTTACAGACCTTTGTGAACAGCCGAGAGAATTTACAGAGAGAATTTGGACCCCCAGAGCAGACCATTATGAATTAGGTAGGAGATAATTACCAGTCGGTTCAATAGGACGCAATCCTAGCCATGTCCAGACATCTCGTGAGCTAATTAATTATGCTTAGACAGAAAAATATGGTCACTCTGTTATCACTAGGAATAAAGCGGAATGGAAAGGCTAGGAGTGTCAGCGCGACCAGGGTTGTCTTTCTTCTTCTTTCTTTTACAGCTCCAGGTTTTTTTCTTTTTTCTTTTTAAGCTGCATGGTCATTTGCCAGACGATATGCGCTACATGAAGAATGAGCTACTGGCTCAACTTGTCCATCTGTTCTCCTGCTGCAAACACTGAGGGACAAAAGAGTCTCCTCGGGCAACAAGAATGAAGTATTTCACATGCAAGAGCACGAGTATATTTATACATGTAGCCCTCCTCCATAACAGACTCTCTCACCACAGTCATATTTAACTTAACTACTCATAATGCACCCAAATCTGCATTGACTTTCATTACCTCAGCCTTGCGGCACTCCTATCACTTTTAACTCCTGTAACTTGCATGCAGTGGCGGATCTCAATTTACACTATTCGGTCCAGGGAATATTCGTCCTCGTTGCCTGTATTTGCACATATTCATCTCATTCGGTTCTGCGAAAGCATGGGTCACCTCCCACGTGTGTACTTCTTTCTTTCTTTTTTTTTTCCCTTTAATGTACACTCTAAATGATTGACGATTTGCAATTGTAAGTATAGTACATGGCTATTGTGTCACTATTCTTGCTACTGGATGTGTGTAATTTCTTTTGGGATAAACAAAGCATCCATCTTCTTTATTTATTTCTTAATTAATTAATGTATCTATCCATCTATCTGTTTATATCTTCAGAAATAAAATTTCACCTTACATAATATTATACATTATATACTGTATAATATGACTATACAATAATAATGATAATTATTACGCTAGACAAGACCATTAAGATCTTAAAGCCTTATATAACTTCAAAACATGCCTGCATACAGTAATTAATATATTCATAGCAAATTCTCTCTCATTCATACAGAGACTTGCATTTTCTAGAAGCCAATGATATCATCACTGATCATGCAAATACTGTATTCTGCATCCTTTCAACAAGCGATCCGTCTTTTCAATAATTGATTTGAAGGCTATAATAAATTAGCATTTCCCTTTTTTGTTTCTATTTTTTTTTTTTAGATGGAGTATGACTGTATATTTTTGGTTAAACTTTGATACGGATATGGAAATGACGAACCTACTCAGTATTAATTAATAAGGCATCATGGAGCTTAATTCTTAATGAACTGTTGTGAACTATTAATTTGTTTTATAGTTGAGTGAACTTGTTTTGACTTTTTTTTTAAAATAAATTCAGAACAGAATAGCGTTTAATTACTATCTTTTAAAGCGGCCTTATTATACAACATCCACTTTTACTTCGACAAGCCGATTACACTTCTTCCCTATTGTGACCTCATTAAACAGGGCCCCTCCCCCAGCGTGTTGCTCTGCTGTTCTGTGGTGGGGCGTTCCTCAGCAGAAGCTCATTTCCATAAACACTGAATGGAACGCTGCATTATCTGAGGGATGAAATATTCCGACACACTTTGGGAGACCTACGAGACCTTGTTAAATAAATAGTAACATACAGGACCTTTAAACAATGAGTGCACAGAGTTGTGTCTGCAATCTTGGTGATCAAAAGGATGCGCAAGTTGCCGTGGATTTCAGCTTGCCTCATGAGCAAAGTGTACACCCTGGTGAGACGGGTAGAAAAAAAACGGGCTTAGACTCGGTGCTCAGTGCTCGCTGAACTGAAGTGCTCTCAAATGTGTGTTAATGTGAAGAACCTTTACTATCCCTGATACTGATTCCTGAGCTGAAGTTGGCCGCCCAAACACTCTCTATTAATACACTCAGATGTTTTATCAGATTACGTATCCTGCCCTTGAAATTTTCAGAGATCACTTTTTTTTTGCACATAGTTGCTCTTCTACAACCATGTCTAATACTTATTCTATTACTACGGCACATCGTCTACTATTGATACTACCACTATTTCTACTACTACTTTTATCACAATTACTTCAACTATGAATATTGTAACCACTAGAACTATAATAATAAAAACAGACAAAACAACCCGAGCGAGAGTTTTCTTTCGATTCTGGCTCTTCTCAAGATTTGTTCCTTTTCATATGGATTTCTGTAAAGCTGCTTTGTGAAAATCTCTACGACTGAAAGTACTGTACGAATAAAACAGACGACTTCTTATCAGCGTGCATTCAAGTTATACCTTTGCAGGCATGACTAGAATATAATCAGGACTCGAAGTGACTATAAAAGCTGCTGGCATCTCCACCAGTACGGAATGTTTAACACACTAAACAGTGCCATCAAATGATGGATGGCTCATTCGGTGTTTTCTTTGATTGCCTTGGACACATGTAAAAACAAATCCCAGAATACCCAAGATAACACTCTGTGGCTGCGAGCCAGCGTTCGGGCGGAGGCATCTCCTGTGTCAGCGCTACGTTGATGCATAGCGCAGAACATGTGGGAGGACTGTTTGCTGCCGCTGAGGTGCTATTGTTGTGTCGAGGAGATCGAGCTGCTTGCATTCTCAAGTGAAGAGGGCAATTAGCTGCTGAGGGAAAACACAAGACTGCGTTAGAGCCTTATAGGTTTATTATTGCAGCTAGACTGCGAATCAGCTACGAAACCTTCTCGAATAATGGATAGTTGAGCTATCGCAAGTAGATAAATCAACAAAAAGGCTGGGAGATGCTGCAGGCGCGAGCGTTATAGTGATGCATTATTGTTGGGAAGGTTTTCAAGTGGGCGTATGTGTAAACTCCAAGAGTGCGCTGTTCCTCCAGGGCTTCGAGTGTTGCTCAACATGCTGCTGATTGTAGCACACGGCAAAAAAGCACTCGCATTTACATTTTTTTTACGTTTCCAGCACCGGTGTCGTCTGCATTCAAGAACCGCGATGGATAATTGGAAGGAAGTTCCACCGATGACTAGAGCTGTGAATCATTGCTAGACTGTGGATTTCTATTACATTTATGGGCACTGGCATAGTTTTAATCAAATCGATTCAATATCAATAAAGTCTGAATTTTTCAAGTAGTTAGATTTCTTACAGACTTTGGAATATTAAAAGTCAAACTTTAAAGTCAAACGAAAAGAAGCGATCCTCTTACAAAATGCGAGTATTTACAGAATACGGTTTCTTTTTTCAGCAAAAAATTGTGGTAATTTTTTAAACTTTATGTTTACCTAAATTATTTTATTAATCAACTCTGAAATAAATAAATCGACCAATACAAGATTAATTAAATTGCATAATCCATGGAATCACAGCTCCAACAATGACAGAAAAAGACACTTTAAAGCTACGTTTACACGGTCAGTTAAATGTGACCCAATTCCGATTTTTTGCTTTTCTATGTATGTATGTAAGTATGTTCTATGCATTCCGATATTTCGAGATCGGTTTCAGGCCTCCTACATATGTGGAAATAAATATAAATCAGATATGTGCTAATGTGATTGGCATGTAAACAGACAGATCGGATTTTCTGAAGCATTGCGTTCTGTACGTCATTAAAACTGCGACTTCTTCGCGGTTTAATGATGTAATCAGGAACACCGATGCGCTGCTCATTCCAAACAGATGCACTCAGTGTGCGGTAGCCCGCACCTGTTGCAAGCCACCAGAGAGCGACCCGACACGTCTCAAACCCAGACATTCCTCTGAATGTTTGAGGACACAATAAATGAAGCATATGCGCAGGCTGCAATCATGGCCCTTTTCCTCCTTCTCCGTTTGTGAACTTTGCATACATCTCAGAGCTAGCATCAAGCATATTTCGCCTTCGTCCATCTTGGCTAGTGGGTAGTGCAAGAACCTCCCTTTAGTATGCGCAATGTTTCAGACGGTGTGGCAAGTGTAAACACTTGAATCGGATATGAGTAATAGTTGAAAGAACGTGTAAACAGACTGTCAGAAAAATCAGATATAGGCAACAAATCAGAGTTGGAGACCTGCAGTGTAAATGGGGCTTAAGATTCAAGATGCTGGCTGCTTTGAGCACCGAACAAATAATAATGAAAAAAAAAGTTATATTAATAACATTGTTGTTCACAGACAGCAGAAGCAGAGACTTCATTCAAAACAATTCAGCAGCGAGAGAGTTTCATATGTGTACAAAAAAATTGCAGGATAACTAGAGAGAAGTGACCGTTTTTCTGACTTGCATAAAAATGGAAATGTTTCACTATCCTGCAGAATTAGTTCGAAACCTGTCAGTCAGTCTTTTTTTTTGTTATTCTTGTCCAAGCTTGTCCATTGTTATTTTGAGATGGAAATCAATAAAACATAATGAAAAAGACAACAAAAAAAATTACACTAATCTGGAAATCATTTAATGTTCAGAGCGAGGACTAAGAACTCACAAGTAGGAACTGCATTATCTTTCTCCAATTCTAAAACATTCCGCGACGTTTAAATACCAGGGCGAGTCAAAAATGATCCGCACTCTAAATGTAGAATTTATTTTAAATATCTCTTAGAAAAGACAAATGCATAAGTTTTCCTTGCTTTTCAATACATGTTGTCCATCTGTCAACAAACCTTCGTATTTCCTCATTAAAAAAAAAAAACATTTTCGGCTGAGCTGCGAGCTGTGAATGCGTCGCCGTCTTCACCTCATTATAAATGAATCTTCGTCCTCATAGGGCTGCTTATAGGGGACCATCCAGCCATCCATCATCTATACCGCTTATGTTGTTACTATCCCAAGAAGCTTAGGGCACAAAGCACGATACACCCTGGATCAACCAACCCATCTCTCTTACATGGCCAGTCAACCTACACTGCATGACTTCGTATCCGGAGGAAACCCATGAAGTACTGGGAGAACATGGGAACTTAAGGTACACAGACCGGAGGCTAGATTTGAACTATCGACCCTGGAGGTGTGAGTTCTAGTCACTAGGCTACCATGTCACTGGAAAAAAAAAAAGAAAAACACTCTTGGTGGTGTTGTCCCTGCTTACTTAACCACCCAAGCTGAGAACTGCTCCACATCTGTCAGCACTTCATCTCCAGCATGACCTCCTTTCCCAGAAGGTATCTCTCTTTATTCTGTGTTAAACAGTCAATCTAACCGTACAATAAAAGGAACAGCACTGAAACGCTAATGCTTAAGATACAGGGCTGAGCAGGTGCTTGGCCAGCGTAAATACATGTTGCCAGGAATTTGATCAAGTCTATGTGTAAATCGGTTATATCGTGACCACTGTCATTTCTACAAGGCGTATAGCACATGCAGAACCCCCACACTGGCAGATCAGACCATCTGGTGTGAGCAGCACGATGTTAAAGCATGGTTAGTCAGCGCCTTGGGTGGATTTGAGACATCAGAGGATTCTTATTATTTCATGCTCAAAGAAATGCTTGAAGTGGATCGGACATTCTGCGTCCTAGAACGAATGCTGCTTTATATAAGGCCAGAAAAAGCGTGATGCAACGAGGAACCGACAATGGGAAGAGCCAGGAGTTGGAATCGTGCTTGAATAACTCACGTGATTCCTTCTGAGCATCCTTTTAAACTCTGCTACTGCTTCATTAAGCTCTAATGAGCTATAAATAATTCAGTGATGACTTACAGTTTAAACGAGTGTCAGTATTCATTGCAATACATAACCATTAGAACAAATAATGACCTGCGAATTACAGTGAATAATTAACAACAATGACAAAGGCACACATATGGAGCTTCCTGTTCTTCCAAGGCTAAGTACAGTAAGTGCTGCATATGTGTGTCCCCGTCACTGCTCAACATGCCTTCATTACAGCGAAAATTAAGTGTTAACACACTGACACATCTATAACACATCTGTACGAATTTTGGTAATTAATCTGGTGACAAGTGCTTCTGGATTGCACATCATTACAAAAATAAACCCAAGTTCTAATGAGGAATGATTTACAGTTTACTCCGATAGTCATAATAATTTTTTTATGTTAAAGATTAATAACCGTCGCATATGCTTAATTATCATGTGCAGTTGTGGCAGCTGAATCAATCTTGGCTTTGTTGTTAGCACTGTGGCCTTGCACCTTCAGCGTCGGGGTTCGATTCCTGCCTCGGGTCTGTGTGCGTGAAGTTTGCATGTTCTCCCAGTGATTGGTGGGTTTCCTCCGGTTTCCTCCCACGGTCACAAAGACATGCAGATTAAGCTCACTGGCATTCCCAAACTGCTCATAATGTGGGAATGAGTATGCGCGTATGTGTGTGTTCAGGGCAAGTTTAAAGATCTGAACACTCTTAAATATTTAAGCCTTTTTATCTTTAAGTACAGTATATAGAGCAGGGCGTGTTTCTTTTCCCCCTGCAGATTAAGTTCACACAAGTGGAGGTCTTGCCTGAAGACTTCTCGACTTGTCAGCCGAGCGGAACGGACGAAAGATTTAACATACCCTGACTACGCTGCCGATTTGTCAAGTTAAAAAGAATATCAATATTTGAGTGCTTCTCTAGCTCGCTCTATCCGAGCGCTGGTTTGATGGGCTCTTTAGTAAAAAAAAATCTCTTTAGCACATCAGAGCAGTTCTTCCAATCCTGACCTCTCTCCTCACAGGGAATGATGGTACACTCACTCACTCATCATCTATATCGCTTAATCCTATATTCAGGGTCACGGGGAGCCTGGAGCCTATTCCAGGAGACTTAGGGCACATGGCAGGGTACACCCTGGACAGGGTGCCAATCAGAATGATGGTACAGTATCGTCTAAAGTATCACGGAACAGGATGATGATATAGATCATCAAACGCAATCTATATTTTAAGTTAAAAGCATTTTAACTGTGAAAAACAGTGTGAAGCATAATATGGGCAGAAACTGATTCTGTGTTTTACGGGTACAGGAACTGTCTTTTTTTTGGTGATTCTGCTGCAGACATAAATCATAATGATAGGATTTGTAGCAATCAAGGTATATGCTTACTAAGACAAACTGTAGATATTCGAGTGTGCCCCCCCCCCATCCCCCAGCTTTCAATCTCCAGTCCACGTATTACATGTAATGTGGCTGATTTTCAAAGAAATGCTGCCTGCAATTTCTGGTAATTTTCAAGCACTTCCAAAAGATGAAAAGGTCAGAGAAAGGCGCAGAATGATGTCAAGTGGTTCTGAATCTCCTGATCAATCAGGTCGCCGGTTTGAGGGGCAGCAATAAGAACAAACAGAGGGGAAAAATGGTCTCACTAATAATCCAGTATAAGCACATTAACAGAATGGTAAGGGAAGATTTGACTGGAAATGCAATTTAAAATATGAACTATTTTGGGGATACTACTATTTGCACTGGTGGCTCAGTGGTAGATTCATGGGTTCGATTTCCGCCTGATTTCTCAAACCAGGACATCCTTATTGTTGTTCCTTCGCCAAGATAAAAATAGGAGGGTTGCATCATGAAGGGCATTCGGCGTTAAACCCGTGCCAAGTTAAATGTGTGGATCGGATGGTCCACCATAGCAAACCCTTAACAGGAGGAGCCAAAGTCTAAAACATCATCGTCATCGTGTGCTATTTGTGCCAAAAGAATAGGTGCGGCACATATTAGTAGTCGGCTCTCTACTATCTAAATGATCTGCAGTGACCATGAAGTGCAATGCAGTGTAATACACAACATTATGCCAGCAATTTCAGGTTTCCATACTGTACATCAGAATGCATCAGAATTGGGATGAAAATGTGATCCCTTGGCGTGATTGTTGGTGCCTGGCAAGCTGATATGGTTATTTCCATTACTGCTGATATGCTGGGATTTACACACACACACACACACACAACAGTATCTAGTCTCAATCAGAAAGGTGCAATAAAGCAAAAACTTGAGAACGGAGTGAACAGAAAATCCTTGTCGATGAGCTGAGTAAGGCTGCTGTAACTCGGATAACCACTCTGGATAACCACTCTGTGCAAATGCGTTGAGCAGAAAAACATACACAACCTTGAGGAGGATGTACTATAACAGCAGAAAACAAAATTCAGGTTCCAGTTCTGTCAGGAAACAGCAGGAATCTAAGACTGCTGCCACACATTCCGGTTGCTTCTTCTCTCTCATCCATCATTCCGGTACATTCCAGAGCACCTCCCCCCAACCAGCTGGCTCCTCCCTCTCTTCCAGCATGACTCTGCTAATTAACTCTCACTTTAACGGTTTTCCTTACTCTATTTAAATTTTGTTTATCCCATTTATCTTCCCAGCCTTCTTCCTACAATATTTCCTGAATGTGAATGTCAATGTGCATCTCACCCTGGCTGTTTTAATCCGTTCGACAGTTCTCCTCTACATACATTTCTTGTATATATACTGTTTATTGGATGCAAATTCTGTCAGTCTGCGTCAGATGACTCGGTGAGATTCGACCCCGAGAGTCCTCAGTGTTGCATCAGCCTAATAAACATCAGACTGTTTTGTGAACTGGATCCTGCTCTGCTTCTAACAAAAGACTTCCTCTGTCCCAGTGTGCCAGTTCAGTCAATTAATGTGTCCTGTCTTCTGCCCCCTCACCTGATCACTGTGAGCCTCTTTCATTTTCCCACAGCTCCTGAAGAGGTTCCTTCCATCTCCACCTGCTCTCATTGCCCAGGACCTCAGACTCGTATCACCCATCTTCACAGAGAACCGAGATTACTCGTTCCCTCACTGCCCTGAACAATGCTGAAGCTATACAGTATCTAAAACACTTCCCTGAATTTCGAGAATTGTTATAGAGCCAGTGGAGACAGACTCTCTGAAACTGGACAGCTTAAGACTGGAAAAATGTAGCCTGGTCTACTGAATTTCTGTTGAGGCACACAGATGGCAGGGTCAGATTTGGGTGCCAACTGCATGTCTAGGGCCAAAAATCATGACCATTGGATCACATTTACACCCCATTCTGATGGTAGATTATCTGAAGCTGCAGTCCCATATCTGCATCCCATTTTAGACGTGTCTTACTGTTTTTAATTTCCGCTAATTCAACATACTTTCCAAACACAGACAGTGACAACCATGAGCACACACCTAATGTGTATTACGTAATCAAGTTACGATACACTTAGGCAACATGCATATAATGTGCGTTTTGAACATGCATATAATGTGCATATAATGTGCGTTCTCCATTTTCGAACACTCTGCCTTGGGTCCCATCCTCTGAATAATTACCACCGTGGACTGGCATTTCATATGGGGTGACAATATTATTAAATACTTCCAGCTGTAATAAATCTGAATGAGTGTACAATACAAAGGGCTTTGAGTTGAGACACAGCAAAAGCCATGTAAACAGTTGATCCGATAAAAACGTATTTTAATGTATATTCTTTATGTGCAGGTTTGCCCCACGTGGAGGTAACATGAATAGATGAATTGTCAAGCATCCAGGAGTTAAATTTTGCTTCTGTTTCCGATTGGTAAACTCTGTGAGAACAACACTCCTCGTCTTAGTCTGTACCTTTATTCACTGTTTCTGGCGGAGGAAGGGACGCTGATTGGCTCATCATTTTATACAGTACGTAGTAAATTATTCAATCAAATCATAGATGAGATGGAAATCCTGTAACCAATCGTAATGCAGAATCCAGGCTGGAGAAAGAAAAGTTATATTAGTTATATTTCCGGCAGATTAAACGCTACACAGCCCATTTTACCTGATCAGCATCCATGTAAACAGTTCAATTGGAATCTTTACTTCTCTCGGATTTCAATCGGATTGAAGAAATATCGTCTGTGTAAATGTAGCTACTCGGTTTGAGATGTGTTGCGTTTTATTACGAACTGCTCTCTTAAGTTGAACTAATGTTGATCATCAGTCATGTTACTCCATCCAATCCATCCAACTCTGTTTTCTACATGAATGCCATTAATTTAGACTGATAAACTAATAAAACATGGCTCGCGTTTGCAATCATCACCTTTTAACAGCTGCCAAATGGGTCAGATCAAAATAGAAAAAGCTCATTACGGTGACGGCAGTGATGGGGCTCTGATTACAGGCCAGTACGGCAGCCAGTCGTGACCGTAATGTCTGAAAAGGTCAGCCGTTGCCCTTTGTTGTTCATGGAAACACGATACGAAGGATTGCTTGATCACAGGCCAGGATCAGGATTAGGAGCTAACGCTGGGTGATCGATGAGCGCTGTTGCTTTAAAGCTATTATTAAAACGCCGCCTATAATGCTTCTGCACGGGACCGATGTTTCCAGTCACCTGCTTGAGCAAAAGTTCAAGGAGTACATTAACGCTGAATCGACTCTTAACATAAGCAGTTAATGCAAATGTGTGAACTTTGTGCATTTGAGCGTTCTCTGGGTATGACTTTAATTGGATTAAATGAAGGAACGGCAGCACCAGTGGTGCAGGAATTCATTTCAGACAGAAAATAAAATAATAGCATCATCTGTGTGATTAAACCCATAATCTGGCTCTTGGCGCTGTCTAGAAGCACGGACCCGTCATCTCATGTACCTTATGAGATACAGCTAAATCGCAATGTTTGTATCCTGTTCTGACTAGAGATTCCAACTTAACGTTTTACATCGATGCTGATCCGATAAGATGTGCGTCTACTGTACATGCGTAAAGCATTTTACCAGAATATTAATTCATCTTGCATGTACAGAGTGATCCTGACAGCTGTGAAGCCATTAATCAAAGTAGCAGCAGTAGTAGTTCGAGGGTGAGTGAAAAATGATGCGCACTCTGGCTGTAGAGTTTATTTTAATTAACTTTCAGGAAAGACAAATGCACCATTTTTTGACGTAATCTCCTTGCTTTTCAATACACTTTCAACAATCTGTAAACAAGCTTGCAAAGTCCCTCATTCCAAAATGTTTTAGGCTGAGCTGCAAGCCAAGAGTGCACGGCTGGCTTCACTACTTCATCCACGTAGAGCTGCTTTTTGGGGAATTGAACAGGTGAAAGTCAGACGGAGCGAGATTAGTACTATAGGGAGGATGCTTTAACATTTTGAAATGACGTTTTCGGGTTGACAGTGTGGAAAGAATCGTGCTGACGTGCATCGTCACGCAAGATCACAACGCCCTTGGATAGCAGTTTAATTCATGGTTTAATCTGAGTTTAGGCTTCAGATGTTCAATTAGCACTGTAACGATCACTGTTGATTGTTGAGTATTTTTTCTGATAATGTTCCAATACTGGCCCTTGAGAATCACAGATAACCGTAAGTTTCACTTGCTGGTTGACTTTGTCCCATGGATGTTTTTGTTTCACACTCTCAGGCTCGTAGTGACGTATCCGTGTCTCATCATCAGTAATGATGCAGCAGAGACTGGGGAGACTGTAGCCTTGAACGGATAGCACTGATAAGACGGCCAACAAATGTTTTACTGTAACCCCAGACTGTGCGGCTCATTTCTGACTCACCCTCGTTTTTTTTTTTTTACACCCCCTTCCATTCGGAACCTTAGTTGCGACTAAGGTTGCTACACAATGTATTTTTATTCTGTGTTACAAAATCCAAAATCTGACACAAATCCCAAGTGATTAGAGACAGTCCCAACGGTACGCAAACTTTCACAATATACAGTATACACACAAGTACTGTAATTCTTTAGTGCAGTTTCCAACTGTCGAGATTTAAAAGTGACTGTAAACGGTCATTGTGCTATTCTACACATTTCAAAAGATTGAAAGATTTCTCTCCGCTTGCTGACTCCTGTAATCCATCTCCACCGAATCGCACTTCAGCGGCTACGGTATGTTAATGCGTTAGCGCAAATAAAAACGTTTACGCTACAGCCACCGAGACTATGTGCTGAGATATTAGGAGCCTAATGTGCTTGGCTGCAGAATCAGCACTTGCAGTACGCTCTGGCACAGGTACGTTATTAAATTCCAACACGGGGCGGTCGATTATTCCCACAAACTGCAGACAGGTGTGAAGACGGAATGCAACAAAGGTCACATGAATCATGTCACGCGCAGATCCCTGAGGATCAGGATGCGTTTAATCCGTGTCCGCGCTTGCATACCGAGACCGCGACACGAGGAAGTCCTTTGCTCTAATAATACTCCAGTCATCTATATGCAAGGTGTAACGTTTTCTGAAATAAATACACAATTAATTGGAAATTGATGACAAACTAAAATAGCTAGATAAAAAAAAAAAAATTACAGCTAAAAAACATGGAAAGATTTTTAAAACATTGCCTGGGCTTTTCTCGCTGTCTTTACCCTCTTTATCATCTGTCTAGTTCCTGTGAATCTGTACCCAGTGTATCTCCAGATTCTTGTTCTTGCTTGACAGGAGTGGCACCTTAACGTTTACACTTGGAGAATCTTTTCTTCTAGTTATACAGTAAGGTTACCATGAACTACTTCCTGTTAGCTCAAACCAGTCTGGCAATTTTTCCTTTGAATTTTTTTGTCTGTCTGGTTCCAACATCACTAACCGCAATCACATAGCGTCTTCAAGTATGAAATGAAAAGAGGTAGAATCAGGGATCGTTGTTGACGTGTCCTTAAATCCGGGAACAGATGTAGTGATGGGAAAGATGAGACCTGTATGAAATGGGAGGACCATTTATTCCTGGAATCAACAATTAATGGCTAGGAGCTAACACATAGAAATCTTCTATAGACTAGATCAGACCTACTCGCCGCACTGAATTAGAACTAAAGCAGTATAGCATCAAAAAGTCTAAAAGATCAGCCGAGATGGAGATTGATTAGCAGTGACAAATGCTTATTTTTGCGCTGGGCTAATTCTAACATTAGAAAGGTATAAAAACACCTTTTTTTTTACCCATGAAAGAACTCGGTAAAAACTCAGCGTCGTCAACGATTGGTCAGCTGTGAGATACGGTAAGAACAAATCATGGAGCCTGAAGGTGAGGCAGCTCAGTTAAGCATCTCATCAGTTAATATTGGCAGTTAATTAGGGAGACAACAACCTTTTTAACAGTTTCACTCGGTTCACCCGCCTTTCATGTTTTGAAAGCATTAGTATGTATTATTATATTTCCAGCGCATCAAACCTCAAGGGATTATAAGTGCAATAATAAATAAACCAAATGTGTTAAACCTCAGCAGAATTTGACATTTCCCAAGTTAAATGTCATTATATATATATATATATGACATTGTGCATTTTCTCACATCTGGACTCACACAGACTGTCAGAACATTTCTCACAGAAAAGCACAGCCCTGGTATCTTTTCTTACATTTCTGTGCCCTTCTAATGTCATAGTCACACTTTGTCTGGTGGAAAAGAAGGAAAAAGCTAAAGGGAATGCATACTGAGCCTTTTGAACTTGGCTTCTTCAAGTCACACTATGTGCTTGAAAATGACTAAGGGAGACGTATTCTGTAAAAAAAAAAAAAGAAAAAAAAGAGAAAGAAATAACAAATAAAACAGTTCTGTCAGAGTTCAGTTCGGGCTTTCTCTAAAAGGTACATGAGGTAATACAATTTTTGCTTGAAGGTCTCAGACTAATGGCTTGCTGTCGCTCGCATGCCCTGTGATATCTGAACAGAAAGACATTAAAAGGCACCGCCTTCACTGCGGTTACTAGAGAATCCAACAAGGTCTGTAGCTGTTTTTCATACATTTTCCACAACCACACCATCTACAGTATATAACCTTGTATGATCAACGTATGATGAGTGTTGCGTATAATGCTTTTGCAAAACCTCTTCCTGGATGAGGACATTGCTCAAATTCATACAGTAGATATCAGGTGCTAATAAACAGTGAAGAGAAAATGCGATGTATACAAGGTCTCGGGAGGTTTCCGAAGCTGAAATGCGACATATTTCCAAAGAAATAACCGGTGGGACTTTGGGATTTATCCATCTGAATCTAATTCAGTCAGCTAATCGGAGAGAAATGGATGAGACTGTATAGCAATGAAAACGGGTCAAAGATGAGTCCACTTACTCACTCACTCATTTTCTATACCGCTTACAGGGATACAGGATGCCTGAAGGGATCCAAGGGCACTAGGCAGGGTACTGTACATGCTGGACGAGGCTCCTATTCACGCAGTGTACACAACCACACTATGGGCAATTTGGTAACAATGATTAGTCTAATCTGCATGTTTTTAAACTGTGGGAGGAAACCGGAGTACCCGAAGGAAACCCACCAACCACGTGGAGAACATGCAAATTCCCCAACTTAACCCTATTCCAGAATGATGGGCACATCAGGGTAAGAAGGGAACTGCCTGCACCCATCATGTATAGTGCCCTCTAGTGGTGTGTCAACAAAATGAAGTCAGCTGATGACCTGCATGTTCTGAACGATCAGGTTATCACACTTATGGTGCTTTTTCTTCCCTGATGGCACATTCCAGGACTTAAATTGTGAAAGAGTTGTTCTGGGAGCATGAACTGGTCACCACAAAATATTAGAAATGTGTGTACAAATAGTTTTTTATCCAGGCAGTGCAGTTCGGCAACATTAGCCACAAACAAAAAAAAAATTATATATTTTTTTTAAATGCTGACACGCCAAGTAATACAGACGGAGCAACAGAGCTAGTTCATTATCTGGACAACACTGTTGGTCTCGGTCTGGTTTACAGCTACAATAAAGCTGGAACATATAAAATACTCCGTTTATAGCCTGTTGGATTCTCCATCTTGGAAAAGGAACGCCTTGATTTACACGTTTTGTTTCTTTGGGGATCTTCAGATCGAACTCCTTTAGCGCCTGGTTTGAACGGCACTTTAAAGCACTTTTCTTCCAACCATCTGATTTAATAAAAAATTACAATAAAAAAAAAATTACAGAACAAACTCTAAAACTGCCTAGACTCGGTTGGCTGTTAGCTGTCAAGAGAAATCCAAGGGACTTTAACAGAGCTTCTGTTTCTCAACAGGCGAGGCAGACAACTGCTCGGGGCCCCAGGCCAGTAGGGGGCCCGCGCAGGGCTGACACACTTATTTATTATTTATAAGATAATGGTGGATGCCTCGGGTCCCGACAGACTCTGGAATCGCCTCTGGATGTTAAGGGGAAAGGAGTCGCAGGCTGACAGCTCTTACAGAGGACACGCAGTCACAAAGCATTCTCGTCCTCACACTGTGGTTCAGTTTCACACCACACAAGTCTGCTGTGTCATGCAACAAGCTGGTTAGGGAGGATCAGGAATGCCAGACTCCCTCTACTTGCCTGACTATGCCTAAAGACTTGGAGCAGAGCCAGGCTAATTATTTTAAGAGCACACACGCACATACGCGCACGCACACTTGAGTTTGGATGAAGAGCTGAGAGCAAGTGAAGCATATCCAGAGATAAAAGCAGGTTAAAATGGACCAAGAGTCGAACTTAAAAGCTGCCATTTTCGGTGACTCACTTAGCCAGGACGCTCATCAAACAGAAAATCCTTTGCTGCCAAAGGTCAAAAAACACAGCGAACATAAAAGTCTTTGGCCGATTTCATTAAGATATAAAGATTTTAACATTAGAGAGCATATCTGTCTCACAGACTTACAGTCACCACATTTGTTGATGTTGGTAATCCTACAGCCACCATAAAACACATCGTGGTCTTTACGCCGATTCAGATTCTCCTGGGGTGTTTTCCTGTTAACAAGTCAATTCGTTCAACTATCAGCCAATCACGTGGCTTTAGTTAATGTTCACAACAGAAGTCATAATGGGGGAAAAACAGAAGCTCAGGGCCAGATGGCGCTATAGGTTCCAGACTTTACACAGAATGGTGCGGGAGGAAAAACAACCAGTGACGCAGTCGTGGGGAGATAACAGCTTGCTGATCAGAGAGCAAACTAAATACATACTTAAGGGTGTTTTATAAGGAGAAGAAAAATGGTGACAACATTTACTTTTTGAACCCTTAATGGACCCAGGAGAAAAAGAGACATAACAGGAAAAAATACATAAAAGCAAAATATACGTCTGAATAAAAAAATCCGTTCGTTTTTTTTTGTTTGTTTTTTAACAATGTTTTTCTTCCATGTCCTTTTAGAAGCCCCATAGTAAATTAGCATGGGCGACTGATTAATCAACTAATTAAGTAACCGAGAAGTAAAGAAGAGATCACAGCCACAGTAAATGACAAAACACCCGAAGCAGTCAATCCTCTGTTCAGGCCTCAAAATGGCAGCGATCACATGGTGAGCTCACATGACGAGCAACACGATTAAAGCACACGCCTGTGATGTGTACAGCAAAGCGGTGTACGTCATAAAAAGGCCATTTGTACTGTAACGCAGACCAGCTGCTCTGAGGGTCTGAAACTGACACAGGAAGTGAACTTTAATAATTAATACACAGATGTCATGGAAAACAGAGATTACCGGACCAGAGCTGAATTAAAACTTCAGCTAAGAGACGTTTATATAGGACTATACATGTTCTAATTAATCTTGATACGTAGATTGGGCAAAAAAAAAAAAAAAACACCCTTATGGATATTTTTGGCCTCATATGACTGTATACAGGGCATCCCAAAAACAGGATGTGACAAACTGGTGACAGGATCATAGACCTTCAAGGCTCACCCATGCCAGTGCGGACCAAAGGCCAATAAAAAATTACTGAAAAAAAATTATATTGGCGACAATAGAAAGGAGTCAGAACACCATGTGCATGATATCCAGTAAGGCAAAATGCCGGAGGCCGCCGACCGGGCCTACAAATTCCCCAGATCCCAATCCAATCGAGCACCCATAGGATGCATCAACCCAAAAAGTTCCATGGAGCCATGCCCTGAAGGACCAGCGCCGCCCCAGGTGGCCTAAGGTGAACCCAAAACCTAGGCGTTTTCCATGGTGCTGGGGTTTGAACCTGGGACCTTCTAATCAATAGTCCAACACCTTAACAACTGAGCATCGTTTAGATCTTTGGGACCCTGAGTTATGTAGAGCTTCGGGATCCCCTCTATTAGGCTCAACCTTATCAATCAAGTCTGGCAAGATCAACTGGTGCTAGCAATATCATCATAGCAGGAATAAACAGACACATAAGATACAGACACACTCAGCATTATGCACTGCTCTGTAATGGTTAGAATCTTCTTGGCCTAAGTGAAGAATTAATACCTGGATACCAATGGGCTTACTTGAAAC
The DNA here is from genome assembly GCA_003987875.1 of Clarias batrachus. Lineage (NCBI taxonomy): Eukaryota > Metazoa > Chordata > Actinopteri > Siluriformes > Clariidae > Clarias > Clarias batrachus. The sequence goes on along the minus strand of QMIH01000007.1, from coordinate 518,296 downwards.
AACATCAGCCAAATGGAAAAACAAACTACATGATTCTCCATCAAGTAGATCATCTGGAATGATATCTGGAATTTAAAGTAAAATACGTAGGAAAACAGCAACCAGTACCGTGTTTTTAAATCATTTTGCTGTAAAGACGGTCATGGATGAAACAAAACTGAGAAACAGAATCGGTTAAAAACAGCTCCCCACTGGTGTCACTCTAAACAGTTAGTCCGTTAATCAGACGCCGAAGTCTCCGCAGTCAAAACCATAAAGCCTGAAAGGAAAAAGTCGTCAGTCACAACACATTACGAGTCGAATTTCTCTGTAGAAAAGAAAAAAATCAGTCATGATTACTCGAGGTAAATAATGTAATCTTGAGCTAGCAAAAACAAGTCCAAGTTCATACTCAAAAAGCTTTCGTCATGGCACAAAACAAAGTCTGATCCCGTCATTATCGTTCTGCTGGCTAGTCATAAATGCGACGCTGCTAGGCTTGACGGACACGTAAATATCCGTCATGATCGACTTGAATGGATTTACACTAGCCATTAAATTCCCAAGTGGCAGAAACTTTGACTTAAAGAGACATTCTGACATCTGATTTAATTAAAAGAATACTAAAAGCAGCACTCCGCTCTAATTAAAAGAGTAAGCCTACGAGGCGAGCGGGTCCAGCAAGACCTCCAGAGAGCAACTAATGAAAAGCTTATAAAAGCAACGAGTCGAGTCAAGCCAAGCCAAGCCAAGCTGGCAGCGTAGCTGCACCGTGACAAGCACAGCGATGGCATGCCACTTAGTTGGATGGCGTCATCATCTCTTCCACTTGGCCATGTCCGGATCAAGGCCAAGTTATCACCCTGCTGAGGAGTCCAGGAGCTGCATTTGCTGCAGGGATAAGGTGTGTTCGTTTTATTAAAAGTGAAGGCGGCGAGAAAGAGGAGGAGGAGGAGGAGGAGAAGGTGAGGGATGCAGGGGGGGGGTATTTAAGTCTGCTGTGAAGTGCTTCTTGGCAGAGCAAATTCATTTCCTGCTTTCCTCAGGTTGCAGAGCTTATGCCCAATACGCCGGTGTTCCGGTCTGCCAGCGTACGACTAATCTTTCGCTGCAGCTAATGTGCCAGCACTGGACGTGTCGGAGTGACCATGTGAAAGGATTTTCTGGCAGGAGGGCTGCACATGCACAGAGGTCCACTGATACGAACAAAATAAAGGAACAAGTCAGGTTTTTTTTTTTTTTCTCATCATGGCAGGGAGGATAAGTGCATTTCTCACCTGTAAGCATGTAGAAGAATTTATTATTTTATTCAAGTTCTTTTTTTTAATAAAAAAAAAAGCAAATCACAGGCATGCAGGAAAGGACCAATATTTTAAACTGAGGGTAATTAAGCACTATATGGAATAATAATACAGTGATGGGAGTCGCTAACTATTCCATAATCCAGCATCGGTCTAGATTAAAAAATCCATGATCGATTAATAATTGATTTAACTCGTCGTGTTTGTTAAAAAAAATTCAATCCCACCACCGTTCACTATTTCTACATTACACATACGTACATCAACTATAATCACTCGCATAAGCATCTATTACTGAATATATTTACATTACAAGCATGACACAGCTGTCAAAGCAGAAGCACACCACCATTGCAGGCCAACTAGTATTAACGGTCGTACACACACACACACACACACACACACACACACTCCTTGTGACCGGTTTTGCATATCACGCTCTTAATGTTAATATTTTTTTTCGTTGGTGGTTCACTTGTATAAATTTTCCTGAACCCAGCGTACGCCCACACACCACATCCAAAAGTGGCCTGTTTTTCCAGGAAAGCTTTATGAGACACATCGGCCGTCATTTTACACAACAATACACAGTTATCGCTATTACAGTATACGAGTTCCTCGGATCGGAACTAACGATTAAAACGTATTTTTTATCAATTGCTTGAAATGCGCAGGTAATCGACAGATAACTGATGATTGTCCCATCAAGCACTCATTCCCAGAAACAGCGCTAGCCATTTTCACCTTTTACTATTACTTTCATCAAGCACACGCACGCGCACGCGCACACAGTAAGCTGCTTTAACATGTAATTGATCTCACCCCTCATCAGTGATCTGACAAGTCATTTCAAGCCACTGCCCTGGGACCTTCGCTTTTGTCCATAATGACAACCTCTAAGCAGCACTAATTAATCCAGGCCAAGGATGGTTTTGTGCTTAGGTTATAAGTCATGAGATAGATCAGGTGAACAAATATCAGGTGGCTGCTGAATGAAAAGCCAAGGAGAGTTCTACAGTAAAGCCAGAGAGATCAGGTGGACCAAAATAGTGGTTTGGATTACCGGGTCCACGAGCTCTCGTTTCAAACAGCAACGCTAGGAGATTAAAGCGGCGTGCGTCCATATTCGGACATACAGTACCATCAAGACCCGGGTTGTTTTACACACACTTATGGGTTTGCTCAGGTGGATAAGTAGGCCGCTCTTACCTTGAGGAGATCTCGGGGGAAATCTTGTCCTGCGTTCATGCCGTCCAGGTTGTTGATGAATTCCTGGCATGTCATCTTCTTCCCAATATTCTGAAAATTATAGGACACTTTTACTACCTTGATAACGTAGTGCGACTGCAGTCTGTCGCCCTTATATAACCTGCACGCTTCTTATAGATATTGACAGCTGAAAAAACGTAATTAATGACTTGCTGTGTGCAACGTCGGACTGCCAATTTTGTGTCTCATTGCATTGCACTGCAGTGGCTGTCTACATTCGCAGTAGCTGTATATTAACATTGCATCGATATCAGTGCAAGCTAACTGGAGCCATGATTACTCGATTAGATATTAGCAATTACTTGGGAGAATTAGAGTTTTGTTTTTAATCCATGTGCAAAGAAAACCGTTGCAAGATCAATTTATAGCCATTATATAAAACGTATTAACGGGAACTTGTCTCAGAGACACTGGATAACATTAAACGTAACCCTAAATGGTTAAATACTACAATGTATCCTTCACTAGCAAATAAATAATTACAGTAAACATAGCTGTGGCATAGGAGGAATAAAACACATGTGGACACATACACGTTCATGACTTATCCCTCATTTATATCTTTATGTTCACATTATACAAGTACAATATCCACAGGAAAGTTTACATAAACAATGTTGTGCTGAATATCAGCACGGCTCGTGATGCCTTCGACCTACAGTATGACTGCATCACAGCCGTGCTGATATCCAGCACAACAGCACAACCCTGAGAGTGATATTGCTTTTATACAACAGTCCCACAAACACCATTTATTTACAGTATATCAGATTATGATTGCTTTGTTTGGTTAACACTTATTTTGTTCAGCAAACACAAACCCTTCCGCAACTGGAGGAACTGATTAACTTAGAACTAAATGTTGTATATAATAAATCATTAATTACGGTTAATATTATAGTCTAAAAAGGTTCCACTTGTGTATGGTTGTGCTTCTGATTTTAATTTGTATATAATGATATGTGCCGACAGATAAGATCCTTAGCTTGCCTAACTGCCCGAGGTATCAATTACTATAATGCGACACATTATGTGACAGTGCTGTATGCTCACCAATGAAACTATGTTTGCCTACCAGCTCCGTTCATCATAAATGATGTCTCTATACTGCAAAGCACCAAGACTCTTGCTTTCATCTGGGAACAATTTGTGTCTGCAGCCAAGACATTTTTATTCTGGACAGGTCTCTTTCTTTTGAACCCATCTTTCAAAAAACTTTGAAATACAAAACATTAGTCATTGCCAAGCTGAATTTTATGATGAGGGATTGCATTTTTTACATTTAAAACATACTACACTACGAAAGGACTTGTTTTGTTTGTTCAGAAAAAGCTGGATGGAAATGATCTTTATAAAAAAAAGAAAAGAAAATGTGACCCCAGTACATGTAGAACCGAATTACTTGACATTTTGATATGTTCTACCAACAAAGAAAGTGCAGTACAGATATTACTACATCAAATCTGTCTAGTGGCTTATTGTATTTCAATAAAGACCTTTTTGTTCAACTAGCATCAGTGGATATCAAGTGGACAGCAAAGCAACCCTTTAAAAAATATTACATCTGCATTTAAAAGACATCTATTTATAATGTTCGAGGAGCGTTAAAGTCAAACTGGGACTTGTTATGGAATTTCTTGTGAATGTGGGTCATAAAACTGAGTGACTTTTGTAAAAGACTCCAAGCACAGTACGGCGACGACACTCCTAGCCGCAATAAAACATTTAAATGGTGCGAACGTTTTAAAGAAGGTCGTACATCTGTGAATGATGATCCCGGTCGCGGTGGCTCGGAGGCCGATGCGGTCGTTCCACTAAATATTCAGTGAGTGGAACTCCTGAACCTTGAAAAATCTACGGATAACTTGTCGCCCATGTGTGGAAGACATACATCTGCCTATGGGAACTGTACACAGAATCATTCACAAATGACACATGCACATTACAGGAACTCTGCCAGGGGTTTTTGCCACATCCCAATACAGTCCTGACCTCGCTGCTAGCCATTTCCACAAAGCAGTGCCTGGGAGGCCAGCGTTTTAAATAGGAAGCAGGTACTTCACTCATGGCTAACTTTATGGTATCCAAGCAATACTGAAACGCTAGGATAAGTGCATTAGTGTAGCAGGGAAATGCATAGAAAAATAAAGGTAGTTTTTACACTCGTAATTGTGCTGTTATTCTCCACAAACAGCAATGGAGGGAAAAATGGCTGCAATATCTAAACACTTATTAATGCAGTATTTTTGTTAAATCCCTTGATTTGAAGATGAAGAACTATAGTTCAATCTCCTCTTGACTGCTTCATAAACACATGTGTATACATAGATACATACATAATATCTACATACACCCACATATATGTGTGTGTATGTAGGTATTGTGTATGTATGTACACATGTGTGTGTACATATATA
>QMIH01000007.1:468570-508082 GCA_003987875.1 Clarias batrachus | reverse complement strand
ATATATAAATAAATGAATAAATAAATATATATATTTCCCCCCCAGGGAAAAAAAAAGAAAATAATTAATACACATGCATGATTCCTAATAAAGACTTTATAAATTCCAATGAATGTTGACAACAACGAACAAAACAGGATAGCGATCCCCATCTGTCGCCTATGCTTTAAAGGCGAGTGAGAAACAAAGCTACTACTCAACATAGTCTCCATCAGAAGAATGCATTTGCATCATCGTTGAACCCAACTCTCAATTTCTTTTTGAAGATCCCCTTTGTCACAGTTGATAGTCTCCCACTGCATGGGAAGGTTTCCCCTTCTTTAAACATCTCCATCCATCTGTGGGCATTGCTCATGTTAACATCGCCATCTCCGTAAACATTCCGTAGCTCAGTGGGAGACCATTAAATGCGACTAAGGGGACGTGATTGAACGACCCATGTCAGTTAATAATAAAAAGGGTTACCCCCACTTTTGCATAACTTTCGTGACAGCTTTCGTATTTTACAGTGCTGTGAACTGTTCTTGGAGTGGCCTAGTCAAATCCGGATGTAAATCTGGTTGAATGATTTTTTAAAAAATCAATAAAATCAAAATCTTCTTCAAAGAAGACTGGGCCAAAATTTCTCGGCCGCGATGTGAAGGACTTATTGCCCGTCATCGCGAATGCTTGATTGCAGTTTGTTGCCATCAAGGGTGCTACAACTAGTTATAGGGGCATGTATACAGGTTTTGGGGCAATTACTTTTTCATATAGGGCCAGGTAGGCATGGACAGCTTTTTTCCCCCTCTTAATAAATGCAATCATCATTTAAAAACTGCAAATATAAACTAAAATATTTAAATTAGTTTAATGATCTGAATCATTTACGTGTGACAAATATGCAAAAAAAAGAAGATATATTTGAGTAAATGGGTACCACTTGCAGTATCCAATATTGGTAATGATTGTCCCTACTGTAACGACATGAAGTGACGTGAATATTAGCATGTAGTGATGAGGAACATACCTGTCCATGAAGGTCAGTGTTCAGCAGCATTAAAGCACATGTAAGGCAATGCACTCCATCTGCAAACCCAGAATGATTCATGAGTAATTATTCAGCCATGGATTTATTAGACGTCAGAAGAACGGTCTGGACAATTACAACACACACAAACACACACAGCTTGGGGCACGTACGTCAAAATGTCCCCAAAATCCCCCCCCCACTTTTTTGTTTTAAATGCTGCATTTTAAAATGTGACACGTAAAGCCTCTAAACATGCAGATCTCATCCATCTCTCCACTGGGCCAAAGTGTAACACCAGTTCCATGGCAACACTCTTAGCAACAAGGAGACCGTTTTAGCTTTTACCATCTACTGGTCACACAGGCTTGTTGTTACCAAGACGGTTGCTACGGGGGAGACATGACACTCAAGCATCAAACGTAGACGAACGATACACGAGGCAAAGTCGTCGACGTTAAAGCCTGATTTCATTAAATGTTCTTTAAGAGAGAGAGAGAGAAAAAAAGACATTATTTCAAAAACTCTCCTTTTTTCTCTCGCTTGTTTAAAGGGCAAATTGTTGGAAAGGTTATCTCTGTGTGACCTTCTCCTGAACCTCTGCTCGTCTTTCAGCTGTCGTTTATCAGCTTGAGCTGAGTGAGCCTGATGATGCCCGGTTAATGGCTAATACCCTGAGGGACAGTTGAGTAGAACTGCAGCTAATCTATAGGCTGAGTGGGAGGAGAGAGGAAGCCGTTATGTGTAAAGGAAAGGACGGAGAAAGTGAAAAACACCACTCATTTAATCTACACTGGATTCACGAGTGAAGATCAGATCACTAATTTTCAATTAAATAAAAATATATAAAATATAGAAACGCATGTGTTAATCCTAAAGCCTGGCTTCCCGGGCACAGATGAATCCTCTAGACACTAATCATTAGTGTTATCACTAATAACGGGACAATTTAGCCCAAGCTCCAAAAAAAAAAATCCTTTTAATGGACAACGGAATGGGTTTTTAAATGCCCTGGGATTTGTGTATCCATTAGACAAAATATATTTCCATAAATCACATTTTAATAGGAATTTAAACAGTGCAGTACCTTGTGAGGCGATGATGGTGGGGTTACATTGGTAGTACCTATTAGAAAAGTGGATTAAAACCCGCTCTCGTTCCTGGGTTTCACCCATTAGTGCAAAAGCTTTGAGAAAGGATCTAAACGGAGGAGAGAAAAAACAACAACAAAGAACAAGAGAATGATGTAATAATCACAACTTGCAATCAGCATTTAAGCATCGGCTCTAATTTTGTGATCGTTCCATTATTTCTGGAATGCCAACAACCATTGCTGAATTTTGATTTGCACTGAAGAAACTACCGAAATAAAACTTCTGGAAGGAGTCTCCAGTGTCGGTGCTTTGCAATGGTACTGTAAGTGTTGAATTAAATTCATTACTGATGAATTTGGTCACATTTCAAGATGCATTGTTTTTGTCTCATTAATTTTCGGAAAATGGAAAGAAAAAGGTACATTTCAAATGATTAGAAGGTGCAGCAGGGATGCCTCTGTGGCCAACAAGTATAATCCTTTTTGTTCCCAAGTTGTATCCCAGAAACACTCTTAAAATACTAAATGGAAGTCTGGCCAAAAAACATTGGCTTTTCGGAAAGGTCAAATTACCGGCCCGCACCAAGCAAAGAAAGCTGGGATATTGCTCATAGACTGTCAACTTTGTAGAAGAAATGTATTAATTATGCTTAATTGGGAATTAGGATTAAACAGCTGCATGGCCATAAGGAAAAAAAAACAAACACTTGTTAATATGAGAAATCAGAATAAAAATCTTCAGTTTTTTAGGAAGCATAAAGATTGAAGCAATGGAAAAAGGTCATGTGGTCTAAAACAAAATCCAGAATGACCTTATTCTAAAGCGTCAGGGTAAGAAGGGAAGCGCATGAAGTGTGTGCATGTGCCCCTGTACAATCCTGTGGAGGCAGTGTTAAGATAAGATATACCTTTATTCATCCCACAGAGAGGAAATTTCTTTAATGCTATGATCTGCAGTTATTGCTTCTAGGCTCAGCAACGTTACGTGACAAAAAATTAAGTCAGCTGATGACCTGAATGTAACTGAATGACCAGGTTATTAAATCAACAGATTTTTTTTCGTCCCTGATGACATGGGGATATTCTTGGACTCATAGTGGGAAAGAGCACCACACTGCATGCCATAATCAGAGCTAGGGGTGCTCAAATGAAATTTTACGAGTGTGCAGCTTTCTTGGACAGGCCGTGTATAATAAATGTTAGCACGGTGGTCATTGATAAACAAATGTAATTAAAATGAGTAACTATTGGCACACTGCTGTGGTGCGATGTTACAGGTAAATAATTTACTTTTACTATATAAACAGCAACTTTTGTCTTGCTGCAATTCTTTAGTTTAGTGCTTTATTTACATCATGTTCTAGTGTATAATGTATACCTGAGCGACTGGTCCAATGTCATCCCTGTAAATTCAAAGAAAGTGAGGTACTCTTCAGCAACCATCTTGTTGAAGTCATTGCTGCAGGCAGAAAAAACAAAACAGATTTCCATCAGAATCAGGTATAAAACACACCGTACCCAGTCCCCAGTTGCTTTTTATTATTTGCACCACTTCAAAAATGACATTTATATGAAACAAGCTGCTGTTTATTTCAAGGGCGATGCTGGCTGCATGAAGAGCGCATCGGGTCATGACTTACATTTACTGCTCATTAAAGATAAAAAGAGAGGAATCAGGATTATATGGAGAGAAAGAGGAGAAGGATGGGAGGGAGGAAAGAGAGTTTGCACGAGACAAGACAACAGGCGAGAGTAAGAACGAGTGAGAGAGAGAGAGATTTATATAAACGCCTACACAGACTTCCACTGCACCAAATCAAACCAGTGACATCAAGCATGGAGGGAAGGGACTGATGGCTATACAGGAGGTTGGCTTTGTCCTCCAGACCTCTACAGAGGCTGAGTGAGTGAGTGAGTGAGTGAGAGAGAGAGAGAGAGAGAGAGAGCAGCTGACTCACACCAGCAGGCGGAGGAAAGGAAAAAAAAAAAACATGCATTTCAGACCAAGTGCGGGTTCATCATGTTAGCGTGTGCATTTTGTTTACATTCGTAATCAAAGCTCAGATCAGTCATTCCATTCCTTTCAATCATAAACTGGTGAATCCGATCCTGAGAAAAATAACAATATTGAAATACTAAGAATTTTAAAAAATAAATAAATAACATGAAATGTACCCACACATGACTAGTGAAAAGCTCACAAATTAAACAAATGCGTCTCCATGGCAACAGACAGCACCGAACCGTTTGGCGTTCTCTCTTAAACATGACTGAAGTGCTTTTTCTAACGCGCAAGGCCACTCGGATATGAAGGAGAAGTCAGTACGAGGCTGTGGCGTATAAAGATCCTTCATCGCCGGAGATGTGAGAGACCGAACATGCAGATAATTCATTGCGAGGATCTGTAGGAAATGTAACGCACGGAACAAACTACTATCATTTACACCACGGTGCTCTTCAGGTCTCAAATCTGATTAGTCGGGTGGTGTTGATTCATTTCCTAGAACGGCAGATCGGACAGCTGCAAGCCAGATATCAGGTTTATTTCAATGTGCACCTGCAGGAGGACGACACAACCAAATCCAATAATCACATAGTGACTATTTAGACACATTTAAACCGAAATATGCAACTATATGTACTATATGGACAAACCAGTACAGTATTATCGCGATGCTTGTATGCCGATTTGGTTAGTTTATTTATATTTAGTTTTAGTTTATTAATATATATTATATTATATCATTTATTTATAATATATTTATATTAGGATATTTTATAAATATCCTGCGTCAATATTGTTACAATATAAATTTTGTTACAATTCTAAAAGAACTTAGCAAATAATTCACTCCTGCCACACAGGATGCTGTGCTGAATAGTGTAGACTGCCACCTATAGGATTATAGAGGAATGACAACATTTTATACCTTCAATGCAAACATTTGTAAATAATGTAAACATGAATTGCCTTACAAAAGAATGGCAATACATCACCAAATCAATTTTTCCTTGGCTCTAATAATGATTACAAACCTTTTATTTAGCAACTAACTACTAAATGCATTAAATACAACGTTCCAAAAACATTAGTAATTGTTTATTTGCCATTTTATTTTTTTTCTAGGACACTGTAAATTTCTAAGTCGTTTCTAATGTACTGATATAAGTCAGTTGTGTTTCTACACAATGTATACACTTCAACCTTGCACAATGTGTGTAATACCTCCAGCTAAGCAAGTCACTGCCACTGCTTTTAAAATACTGAACCAAAATACTGCCAAATTGCAGAAAAGGATTTTTTTTTTTTTTTTACTATTTTCCATTTCCTTGGCTGTATTTATATTAGTACTCAGAAAGACCAAGATTAGCCTTTTGTGGTTTCCAAATCCATACACACCTCGCTAATTCCAAATAAGCAATGCTCTGATGAATGCTGATTGGACAGTTTTAGTACGTGCACAATCAGTGTTCAGCATACTTCAGGCAAAGCTCCACATAAATTCCTCACTACACGTACTGTATATTACCTTAATCAATTGCTTTTGCAGTTAGACTGTTGATGTAATTATCGCAATTTCGGTTTAGAGGTAAAGCCATTATTTGGAGTTTTCCACCGCAGTAAAGTCAGATAAGTGTTAACCCTTTATGGTTTTTCAGTAAGATGGAAAGTTGTGTTTGAAATGTTATTTAGTTTGACAGACAGAGAAACGACAGAGGCCAGTGAGGAGAAGCGGTTTATAGCTGATATTAGAGATGGGGAAAGAATCGATTCAGTTATGAATTGTGATTGTTTTGTGTGACTCCAAAAACGATTTCTTTTAAAACTATTTTACATCTATAATAGCGATGAACCAGTGATAAGATTTTGATTGGCCTTAACTGGTGATCAACTGATCAGCCTCAGATATAAATCATTCTTTACCATGTGCAGAAGCTTCTGAGCGGCGCAAAATAAACACAATTTTTATTGCGATGCATTATCAAAAGTGTGTGTGTGAAAAGCCTCTGATCCTCCTTTTTCTCCAAACTCTGTGAGCGAATTAGTCTCAAACCCACTCGCTGCACACGCTTACACCAGTCTCAAAACACCATGAACGTAAAGGAGTCAAAAATCGTGTGCCACTCGACCCGCGCACTTTTTAGAGGCAGTAAAAAGTCACAGTTTCTTTATAGTCCTACTCTGAACTGTTTGCACATTTAAATCCCTTAAATCATTTTTAAATAAGTAAAAAAATAATGACATATAGTGTTATATACTGTATTGCTCACTAAAAATGGAGCTTTTTGCTTAATTTAAGTTAAATGTTAAACTCTTGTGTTTGAATTCGGTTTGTATTGTTTAAATGGTGAGAAGTGAGAAAACTAATGTCCTACATTTGGCCTACATTTAATTAATCATTTAACTTTTTTTTTTTTTAAATCGGGGGAAAAATTCGTCATATCGAATCGGAACCTATTGTTTAAGTATTGTGATAATATCATATCAGGTAGTGACTGGCGATTTCCATCCTTATGCTAGACCGTGTGATTGTAAAGAACTTGTTCTTGGAAGGATTCTCTAGTTTCAGTCTTTTTATTAAAATCAGCTAAAGCTGTTCTGATACAAGAACAAAAAACAATGGCTGTACTATAAAGTGAAAACAGGAAATAACTTGCCTTGTGAACAATCCACAGCATTATACTGTATATTCAACTGTAAACGGGTTAAAAAAATATACAAGGACTTGTTTGTTTACACTTAAAATGGTACTCGCTGTCAAATTGCTGGGATATAAAGGGAAAAAAAGAAACTCATAAAAATAGCTTGCAATCATGGCCACATCAAAGTGCTAAATGTTTTTATAACAGCGGCTTTAACATGAAAAAGATGACATGAATAATCTCACTTATTTTTCCGAAACTGATACTGAAATCTTGGAATAGCGATACTGTGCAATAGTTTTCTTTAAAAAGTCCTAAAACAAATTTTTTTTGTATTTAAAATTTAATGTACACACATTTTTTTTTCCCCATTTCCGATTCCAGTCTTTGCCTGATCTCCAATCCAGAGTCATTTTTTGCTGGGATTGAGGTTGATAAAATAGTCCATTCAGTAAACAGTGATTACAGCATACAAAAACTGTTGTATACATTAAACCTAATAATAATATTCTCAAAGAAAGAAAGTTTCCAGACTGGAGATGGATAACCGATACAAGTGTACTCTGTGCCAGGTTCTTGTTTACACCGCACGGCTGTATTAATTCACATGAGAACACGGTATCATTTCCTCCTGAGCCGAGTGCTGAAGATTTGAGATAAGCGACCTGCTGCAACAAAGCGCTTCCTCAGATTTTGCCGCCGTGATATCAGAGATCACTCCATCTTTAATTCGAGTTTTGTCCTTGAGCATTTGTCATCAAATAAGCAACTTTCCCACCGCCCCCCCCCTTCGCTTTTCAGTCAGGTTTTCTTACTGCAGGCTGGCAGAGGCAGTAAATCAGCATGCAGAGAAAATCTTTTGATGAAACCTACTGAAATATGACTTTGGGAACAATATTAGAAAAACGGGTAAAGAACATTGAAATCATTAATCAGTCTGCTTACGGAAACCTGAAGGGTTTTACATCACTCTCGCCTGTCGAAATTCTCCATCTCGGCCCCTGACGGCTTTACCATGTCAAAATAACCTTCATAATTAAACATTACTTCATAAAAAACACACATACAGTAAGTACCCAGCCGTACGTCAAAGTCATGCATGTCTGGCGTATAATTTTAAAACTGTAACTCAATATTCTTTGAACCCTGACTTTGGGTTAACGTTGATGACGTCTACCATCTGGACAATGCTGCTTTTGCAAGTTATTATATCACTATTGTCATTATATCAAACACAACGCTGTTTCATTTAAACGTAATTTGATGCATTTATGCCAATGACATCCATTCGCATCACGTCCGACGATGAGGTTTTAGATTTCTCATCGTATGGGAGTATAACAATGAAAAATAGCATACTGAATTACATAAACTGAAAAAAAGAAACTTCAATAAAAATTCTTTTTGCAATTATCGATATTTGCTGTCTTTGTTTTGTTTTTTTTATACCGAAGTGAACCGAAAATGTGCCAATAATTATTAGAGGACAATTTACAGTGGATGGTTGTAATGTTTTGAGCAACTAGAAAGAAAAAACAAGAACTGCTACACCAGGCACATGATCTGTTTGCCCCAGGAGCCCAGGACTATAAAACTCCAAGAAACTTACAGGTGACTTTGTGTTTACATTTGTGACTACAATCCCGTTGGTCAATAGGATCAGTCAAATCCAAGCTCAATTTCCTTCAGCAAATCTGCAAGCTAACGCTCTTCTTCAAGCAAGTAAAGATCAGCAGTGACTCATATCAAGAGCAGAAGAAAAAATATATATATTCTTGAATCTATGGCCTTGATGACTAAGGCCTCGAATGTATTCTTCAAGGCTTCTCGCAGAGTCATGCCTTTAGACTCTAAACGTTTTGACAGCGTTTCGCCTTTTTCAGCGTTACATGAAGTGGATTAGTGATGATTTGCCCCCTTTTAAGACATCTGGATACATAAGCAATGTAGTGAACTGGACGACATCACCGAGCCTGCGCAGCGCGCTCTACTGATTTTTGCCATTGATGCAGGTTTGCTGCCCATGCTAATGCTGATAGATTGTGCCTGCGCGTATGTGCCTGTATGTTGCGTGTTGCACCTGAGGAAAGCTGGCTGTATGTGAGAACATCTTGAATGAGTCAAGATGTGTCACACCAGCAGGTGAGACACAACATGTTGGCATTTGCCTGCTCTTGAAGGTGATCGCACTGCCTGGCGAAATTAAGCGTCACAGTGAACCTGATTGGGGAGGGGAAGGAGGGGTAGTGTGATAGTGTGTGTGTTTGTTTTTTTAATTTTTCCATTTCCTCACTTCTTGCCCAGGTGCTTGGCTACGTCAGAGCGCCGGAAGCCCTCCAGGTGGTAAAGGCGGCGCGCCAGGCGTCGTGCCGCCTCCTGGTCGCCCCGGTGCCCGTTGTTCAGCGTGTCCGTGCTGTCCTTCTGTCGCTCGGTGCTGCCCATGTCCAAGTCCCAGTCTGACAGCACGTCTTTTAACCCCTCATCGCTGCTAAACAAAGAGACAGAAAAAATGGCAAAGAAACGTTATTCATTGATCCTACACACTTTGCATGAAAACACAGGATTTAAGGACTATAAATCTATGAAAATAGTATACATTTTTTAATCTGCATGTACTATATAAACACCTGTAGATCTTGCTATCCTACTGCTCTCCAATTTTTAAAGAACTTAGTGCCAATATAAGGAAAAGAAACATCCTAATTCAATATCCTAATTCCTTGTTTTTGAGACGCATTTATTCAAAACGATTCATAACTGTTCTGAGCAGACGAAGATTCAAGGTCTCCACGGTCTCAAGCCCAAGAACTTGGCAAAGCTGGGGTATTAACTCTCACTGGGGTATTAACTCGAACTGCTGAGCAGCAGCTCAAAACTTTCAGCACTAGAACGCTGAGCATGCTACATGCTACAGCATATTGAATATACGCTCTATATCCACAAGTTTGTGTACACCTGACCCAAACGCTCATATTCAAGATGTAGTCCCACATTCCTATTTTAATGATCTCCACACCTCTGGGAAGGTTTTTCACAAGATTTTGGAGTGTGTCTCCAATTGCGATTTCAGCCAAAGCAGTATTACCGAGATTAGACGTTGATGTCGAGCAAAGAGGGTTTGCTCTGGGGTGCAGTCAGCTTTCAAGTTCATTCCTATGTGAAAATCGTTTAAGTTCTACCACTCATATTTTGGCAAGCCAAGCCATCATGGAGCTCGCTTTCTGCACAGGAGCACTGCTGCAAAGGGTTTGGGCACCTTAGTTCCAGTGAAGAGACCTACAGTAATGTGTGCTTCCAACTTTGTTTCAAGAACAACTACCTGTGATCGTCAGGTGTCCACATACTTTTGGCCACATCTGGATAGAAGCAAAGGCCAAAGAAACAATGTCTTCCAAAATGAAGGCTGTGAAGGACTTTGAGAGATAACCTGCAGTGTTCCAGCACCCAAATTACAAACAGGCCCAACGCAAAAGATTAACTATTGGTCTATCCTTCTTTCCTAAACGTACAAAGGTTCCAGCGATCAGTCTGCTCATCAACTAAGTCCTAATCCATCTTCTCTGGTATCTTCATCGCTATCGGAGGTTTCCGCTTGATAAAGCTTGAAATGATTATTTACTTTGAGTTCTGATCATGGTGTCGGGACGGGGTTAAGAAACCCTGTAGTGCAGCCAGCCGCTAGGACGCGAGTCAGATGTTTTAGCTTCACTTTTATTAACTGCTCTCGTTTCCTCGATTATAACTGACTCATTGAAGCTCATCGGGTTGTACTAAATAGATATGTTGTAAAGTACATAACAGTACTTCACATCTGATAGCAAATCTGCAATGAGAGGGGTTTAATTATGCCTGTCTCAATAAATTCAGCCCATCAGCTCAGAACGCTTTCCCCACCCCACTGATCAGACACACACACACACACACACACACACACACACACACACACACACACACACACACACACACAGGGGAAAAAAAACAAATCAGGAGAGTGAAATGATGCTACACTGACTGTACGCAGATGTCCCGCTAACAGGAAGAAAGAACTGCTCTGAAAAAGTCTTTGACTCGGACATTAAGACGATACGTAACGCGCGGCTAGGACAATTTGTGTCTGACAGGAGTACAAAAGCGACCAGAGCTACTTGTCAGTGGGTCAGAATTACTCAGCATGCTTCGGATAATAGCAGGTGAACACGCGCCAGAGCCGTTCATCAAGATCAGCACTTGAGAGAAATGATAATTACGCTGACATGATCGTTTCCAGCTGAACTAAAAGGATGACTAGTTTAAAAGCGAGAGATGAGTGCTGCATTTATACGTCTGTCAAGTTAAAGGAAAGTGTGCTTGATTGGGAAGCAACAAAAGGAGAAAGACAAACCTCTTCTATGACTCAGCAAATTTATCCGATATAATATACGGGCAGCTGAAATGTCCTGTCGAGAGACGTCTGAGGAGAAGAGCCAGACGGGTTCAAGCTAACAGGAAGCTTACAGTATCTCGAATAATGAGCAGAAAAGCGTCCCAGGGTGCACAGCAGCGAAAGACTGCAACATTGAGTTCAGCTAATGTCAACCAAAAACAGGAAACTGAAGCTCCACTGGGAAACGGCTCACCCAGACTGGAAGGATGAAACTTGGAAAAGGACCAGGAAATCTTTTTTTTCCCCCAGTCTTGGTGAGCCTGTTCCCAATGCGACTTCAAATTCATGTTCATGACTGACAGGACGAGAACCCGTTGTGGTGTGGTGATCTTATGCTGTTCTGAGATGCTTTTCCGTTCACCGAGGTTGTTTAAAGTAGCTATTTGATACATCATCTCATACGCATTGTGTCAGCTTGAATCAGTCTAGTCATTCTCCTCTAGGTGCTTCTGCATATAAACCGGTCTCTCTCTTTTTTTGTGCAGTTTTTCTGTGTAAACCTTAGAGACAGGTACATGTGAGAATCCCAGACGTTCAGGAGTTTCTGAAATACCCAAACCAACCCAACACAACCCAGAACTAACACCCATCCTCGCCAGGGTTAACGTCACAGAAATCACACTCGCTCCCATTCTGATGTTTAATGCAACATTTTGTTCCGACAGTGAACTTATGAGAAAGCAGGGATTCCTGGAAGAAAGGTTACACAACAGCGCCACCTTGTGACTGTCCAAGAACATAACACCAAAATGGAAAAGTGCGACTCCGCTGGAAGGAGACACACCACACCCACACACACCCACACACACACACAAAAAAAAAATCCTTCACATGTCAACATATTAAAAATGTCTACTTAAGCAAAATATATAATGCCCGCCCAAGTATACTCTATGTGTGAAAAACAACGGATGGTAAATAACAGTAAAACATGGTTTTTTAGGTTAAAATCGTTACGTTGAATAAACTATATTTTTTATATTTAATTATTTTATTATTTAAATAAACAGTATTAATATTTAAAGGCTGGTGTGTGTGCGTGTGTGTGTATGTGTGTGTGGTGTGTGTGTGTGCGTGTGTGTGTGTGTGTATTACATAATTCTTTTTATTCTAAATCCAAAAATCCCAAATAAAATTTCAAAGCATTTCTTGGAGTTTGAATAAACCTCAATAAAGCATCAACACATTTTAACAAAATGCCATTTAGTTAAATTTAAGTCTGAATCTAAAATGTTTCAGAGCGCAGAAATGATCGGTAAACTTTGCATGAACTAGATTTGCATCGATGTGACTCAACCTGTTCCCCCAAACATTCTCCATACACACACAGCATAATTAGCTGGGGTGTTCAAAACAACGCAAACACTCACACAAAAAGTTACGGCATGGAAAAGCAATAATCAGCTCATATATGCATCTTAGAGGTGGAAGTGAAATAGGAAACCTGGCTACACATAAGGCTGAATCAGAAAAGGATGTCTAATTACACTTTCTGGCTCTCAGAGCGACACAGCATGACAGTGTGAAGCCTGGTGCTGAATGAGACAGCAGTCAAGGGCTCCCTCATGAGGACGAGGATATTAGATATGACCTCAGCTCCACTCAAAGGCTCACTCCGCTTCTTAATGTTTCGTCATCGCCTCGCTTTCCCTGTATAACTGCCCGGTAAGGAAACCTTGCTCCATCCTTACTCTGACTCACAGTTACCTTAAATAACAACAACAACAAAAAAAACTCAAGGAAATAAAAGAGACAGGGAATTAAGATCACTTTCAGTTCCTGAAATACAGACAGGTTGTAATGCGGCATGCAAATTTTGGGGTGGGAAAAAAAAAAAACACTTCCACATTTTTATAGATGACAGTGCTAACAATTTACTATATCTGGTGGAAATGTATTTTTTTAATGAATGAACAAATAAATAAATAAAGCAAACAATAATGTTAAGGTTACACTTACAATAACTCAGGACAAGGTTAAAAACAAATGACGATACAAAACACGGACATTCAAGTCTCTGAGTAATTACACACTCAATAAAAAGTAGGTCATGCTGGTAGAGCTATGAATCATTTGTAGATTTTTAACTCAATTAAATTTAACAGTATGTATGATATATCTGCTGTCCGATTTGTCTCAACCAGCTATGTTTCTTACAGGTTTTGAAAGGACCAAAAGTTTAACTTGTATGGTTGATTGCTAAACTGTAATTCCCCTTAAAAAGCAATAATCACAGTTTCCAGTGAATTTTCTGCTCCACACTCCAGTCCAGTAGGTGGCAGTAATTGCACCAATTGGCCATAAACGCAAATGATGAAGAAGCAACACTCACAAAATGTGAGCATTTGTTGAAATTTCTTTTTTATTTGGCAAAAGTTGTGCTATATTATTAAGCAATGTGTTCATTCAGACCATTTAACGTTGGTTAGTCCACCTAAATAATGTAAAAAAGTGTGAATTGATTCAGAACCGACAACTTTCCCGACGATTCAGTTATTTTAATCAATTAACAATAGTTTTTAATCGCATTAAAAGATTAAATCGCACAGCTCTATTGGTCAGCAGGTCATTTGTGATAATCATGATGCTAAAAAAATGAAACAAAGAATCATTAGCCATGTTTCCGTCGACGATACTTCAATCCGATTGCAATCATTCTGATTAGACGGCTCGATTTGGCTGTTTGACATGGACGCTGGTCTGATGAAATGCTCATGTAGATGATCCGAACATTATATCAAATGAGCTTCACTTTTATAACTTTATATAGAACAAATACAACAGAAAAAGTGGTATTTTGTTTTCTAACATTTAGGTTAGGTTAGACTTCAGATTTTTCTGATAAATCCTGCCATCTGCGTTATGATGTGTTACAAGAATTCAGTCTCATCTATAATTGGTTACATGCTTTTTTTATGGATGAAATGGTAAACCCTTCCTCAGCCAGAGGCCGATTTCGACTGATTAAACACTTATTATGTAACTGCACTATTTAATAATTGCAAACCAGATTTCTTCCACAATAAAATGTAAATTCTTCTTGTGAGTTTTCACTCACATATCGGAATCATATAAGTCAAATTAAGCATAGAGATAGAAAATTGGGGCAACATGGAGTTTGAGAGATATTCCAACATTTCATTTTCATGATAGTGGAACCAGATCACAATGGAGAAACAGGTGAAATAACAGTTAAACAAATATAACGAAGTTATATTCCGGATTCCGGATGGATTTTACTAAACAGTTCAATGCACAACTCAAACTGTTACTCGCTTACATCACCTTTGCTTCATGAATACGTGGGTGAAAAAAAAAATACTGACATAAGTCACTTCTTCATTCATTAAAGAGGATGTGCAACTTGTATAGGCTCCTGTTCATGAGGAACTACACATTTAGTTATAGCAACAGCTAGTAAACCTTTAGGACTTTTCATTTTATTTTTAAACAAAACAAAACAAAAAAAACAAGAGCTAGTAAGTCTACACACCAAGTTCAAATGAAATGTCCATCATTGTGTTATAATATACAGCTTACCAAAGAATTTATCTATCAGGCTCATAAAAACCAACCTTAATCAGCAAGGGAAAACCCAAACAATGCAGCAGGTTTTGTCTTCCTTAAAAGAACCTGGTGTGGCCTCTGTGGAAAAGTGTTGCCCTTGACTAAAGACTCAACTGTAATGATGGACACATGATGGTGTGGTTGATAACGCGGCCACATTACTGTACTCACATCTTCAGAACTTCTTCATTACCGAGAATCCATCATCATCACCTGAGAGCATACTGAAACATCTATAACATCTTAGCAAGTAAAAGTGTCTTGAATATAGTTCAATTTATCGATACTTTCTTAAAATAGTACAACTTTTTTTTTACAACTGAAAATTTCTTGTTTATTGAACAGATAATTTTGGTAATGTATTACTTTAAAGAAGCTAAATTCTTTTCCAATGTAACAGAGATGACCCAAAGATAAACCCCCACCCCCCAAAAAAATTCAGTTTTTAACTGCAATCAAGCATTTGCGATAACTGGCAATGGGAGTTTCACCAGGGTCAGACAGGTTCTATTCAAATAATTTCTTGATTCAACAGGCCTGGCAGTAATCAGGCCACAGTGTGGCAAGTGAAATTTACCTCCACTTTCCAAAAATCACAGTTCATTCATGATTTATGAAGGGAGGGCAATTACTTGTTCCACATAGAGCCTTGTAGGTTTGCACAACTTTTTTTCCCCATGAGGAATGAAATCATAATTTAAAAACTGCATTTCGTATTTATTTGGGTTATCTTTGATGATCTGAATCATTTAATTGTGACAAATATGCAAAACTATTTTTTAAGAAAATCAGAGAAGGGGCAAATTCTTTTTCACTGCACTGCAGTTGCCTAGAAATAAGCTTAATACTCTGTTATATTAACTCTTATATTTTTGTTGCAAATATATTTTAAGAAATTATAGTGGTTAGCATGTCGCCTTGCACCTTCAGGGTCTGGGTTCGATTCCCACCTCGGGTCTGTGTGCATGGAGCTTGCATGTCCTCCCTGTGCTTGGTGGGTTTCCTCAGGGTGCTCCGGTTCCCCTCCCACAGTCCCAAAAACATGCACATTAAATAGCTAACTGACATTCTCAAATTGCCCGTACTGTGTGGAGGAGCGTGTATGTGTGTGTTTGCTTGCCCTGCAATGGACTAGCACTCCGTTCGAGGTGTACCCCGCCTCCTATTTTAACTCTCCTGGGATAGGCTCCAGGATAAAGCGGGCTAGACGCTGAATGAGTAAGTATAAGTAGGCTTGGATAGATTCAAGAATATTTCATCATTCTTTTGCAGTGCAGTTTTTGCTGGTCTAAAGTTAGTCAATCCCA
Source organism: Clarias batrachus (assembly GCA_003987875.1). NCBI lineage: Eukaryota > Metazoa > Chordata > Actinopteri > Siluriformes > Clariidae > Clarias > Clarias batrachus. The sequence continues at coordinate 492,039 of QMIH01000007.1, read as the reverse complement.
TGTACAGACATACTGACTGCTACAGTAAACATGGACGCAAGGGTATATACGCTAAACCGCAAGGCTGGACTTTATTTCTCTGCAACAACGCAGCTCTCGGTCTGGATGTGTGTACAAGCAAAAAGAGAGTAGGTCAGCTGGGAATATAAATAGAACATTACAATGGACTTAGCCAGCACGCATACACACCCTGTCATTTTAGCCTAAATAAACTTCAACTTTGGCTCAAGTGAGACGAGTGCAAAAAGAAGAAAAGCTACTTTCGGGGGAGATGAAGAGCAGAAGTTTCATTTCATCCAGCTACCTCAATACGACATGTAGAGTTGTGTTTGCTAGAGATGACAACCATGCACTGCTGCATCAACATACTTGAGAACAAATTAGTAATTACCAACAGCCTGCTGTGCTATTGTTTTAAAACAATGGTCAGCAAAACTAAATGATGAATCGAAGTGACTTACTCTACATAGGCATAATAATATCATATTTAATCTTATACGGCAGTGCAGTTTAACCAGAAGCTATGCATTACTTTTGTACAACCACAGTACAGACAGTACTTCCAGCTGCAGCATGAATGATACATTTGTATTAATGTGCACATTATAACCTGTTATTGTTTCTATAGTAACAGACAAATCACAAATTTATACTGCATATTCACTCTTCATAATAAAATGATGAATAGTTCATGGATTTAAAGAAGTGTTGTTTAACAAAGATTAACGTATACTCATTAATGTGGTGAAGTTCTTGATAGGAGACAATCAATGGTAGTACAATACAGTGTTTTCCAGGACAGGAAGGTTTCAAGACAGAGGAGTTTATGTTTTTTGGTTACTTGGTCGAAGCAAAAATTTCACTTTTTGAGAGATGATTTTGGGGAGGAGGAAAAAAATGTGCTTTTTATCATCATGCACATAATATAAATGTTAGCTGGAACTAAATTTTCTCTTGGACATTATACAAAGTTAAATTACAACCATAAACTATTAAAATGCCTATGAAAAAAAAAATCACGTGCGTAAAGCACTGTTACACAAAATTAATTCACATTTTTTGTTTTTTGGCAAGTCGCTGTGGTATAAAATGGAATAACACACTCCAGACCATGCTGTTATACAAAAAATATAAAAATACATTTCATGGAATCACACCAATAGGTGGCACAGGGTTGAGGGTTTGAGTCTCGCCTCGGGTCTGCGTGCGTGTCGAGTTTGCATGTCCTCACCGACCTTTTTGGGTTTGCTCTGGGTACTCTGGTTTTCACCCACAGTTCAAAGACATGCAGATTTGGTTAACCGGCATTTTAAAATTGCCTGTAGTGTGTGCATGAGTGTGGGTGTGCGACTGAGTCCAGGGTGTACCCCATGTCGTACATGAAGTCTCCTGGGATAAACTCCAGGGCCCATATTCACAAAGCTTCTTAAGCCTAAAAGTTGCTCCTAGGGACAAAATTCTAAGAAAAATCTTAGAATTCGGGCATTTTCTTAGAATTTCCCCTTCAATTTAGGATTAAATCTTAGTAAAGATAAAAATGATTCACAAAACATCTTAGCCCTAAAAACAGCTCCTAAGGTAAAAAGTGTTAAGAGTAGAGAGGAGGACTTTTAAGAGGCTTAAGAGTTTCTATAGCAGAGGACAAAATGGCGGAAGGAAGAAATATTCTCCAAACACTGAACGTAAAGCTAAAAGTAAACACTGCTCTTCTGACCAATTTGGTTTTCTTGTTCTTTTACTTCCTTCCATCTCTCTTGGATTGTTGGCTACAAACCATCCAAAAGTTCAAATTAAATAGACTGTCCTGCAATCATGTTGATTGGTAAAAGCTGAGCCATTTGCTTCCATCAATCTCAAATGGATTACAAGTGATAAAATCAGTTTAGTATATAAATGTAAGAACTTAAATATAGTAACTACTGTGTGGAAATTGGTTCTTTCAAAAGCATTTTCAACATTTAGCTGTTTAATTATCTTTAAGACATTTAGCCTAGACACTTTGCATAAAGTAGCCTGTACTCATTATTATACAATTTCTTCATATACAAAAATTATGATTCACTGTTGGTTCTATTATCATGTATTCTGTCTTCACAAAGAGCACATTTCAAAACCTTTGCAGAAGTCAGAGGTGATTTTTTATTAACCAATCACAGTCCTTGAATTGCTGCATCGTCCCTAGCAACGGGGTCGACCACACCCCCTCACTAAGATAAAAGTTTTTCTACTTTCCTTACTCAGAGTTGCTCTAAAAAGGTTTCCTAAATCACTTTTAGTTTGATTTAGGACTAGGACTTTTTAAGCTAGGATAGGAGCTCTTTGAGAGAATTCTAAGAAGCTTTGTAAATACAGGCCCTGGTCTCCTGCAACCCCTGTACATGTTGTGCGGTATATAAAAAAATGAATGAATCACACCATCCAGACATGGAATATTTTCAACAACCACACAATCTGGAGCACGTTACCCCACAATCATTTGACAATGAATTCATTTATAAAAGAATGCCATGTTTCAGATTTTAACAGTTTATAGTTCAGTTTATTGCTGTGGAATGACCATGAGACTACTTTGCTCCTGTTATGTGTTATTCCTTACATATCTTCTAATGTCCTGCCTCCAACTCCACTTTAACACAACGTGAAAACAACATTAAAACCATAACTTGCCTGTGGGAAGCCTTACATGTTCTCCAAATATCTGGATGAGTTTCTGTCTATACTAAATTATCCCAGTGTGTGAATGCATGCACACATCTGGTGCCTGGTGATATATCCCGATGTCACATCCAGGGTGTATTCCCGCTTGACACCTACTATCCCCTGATCAGGTCTGGATTAACCACATTCCTGTTTGCCATGGCACCAACATGCTCCATTAGCTACAGTACTCACAAAGTTGAAACACAGTGGCGCTATATAAAAACAGAAAAGCTGACCATTAGGTACAGTATGACCTGACCACAGAATATGACAACTGCTCACAATTAGCTCTACAATGCAAGACAGATTCCTATAGAGAGACATATGAGAAAATTAAACTCCATGTCATGTGATGTGGCACCACAGTGACTTGTAGCACAAAGTAGCTGTTTTTTGTAATGTCCAACCAGTCCGTCGGGTGCTGCACACTTTTAGGGCATGGTAACATTAGGGCCCCATGCTTGGGAACTGTGCCCACATCCGCCAGTAAACGAATTAGATATGGAAGGTAATCGTACTCGAGAAGGGAAAGCAGATCTTTAGATTTAGACACGATGCCATCAGTCTCCCTGAAATCTCTGTGTGCACCTTATTGTCTGACCTACACAGCCATATAGCTAATAAAGTAGGAAGGCACATGAGAGTGTGGCAAAAATCCAACACATGAATTGTCTCATGATGCTTTACTGTTGGCATGACACAGGACTGAGGGTAGCGCTCAGCTTTTCTTCTCCGGACAAGCTTTTTGGATTCATTAGTAAAAACGACTTTACCACAGTCGTCAGCAGTCCAAACCCTGTACCTTTTGCAAACCATCAAAAATGCGTAAGGAAATATGTATAGATTATAATTATCAGATTGTCTCTGATGAGCAAGCTGAGGGACAAGGTGGCAAGGAAAAACCCCTTGACATGGCAATATGAAGAAATGTTGAAAGGAACCAGATTCAACAGGGAATAGGACAGAGTCCGTCTCTGATGTTCTTCCCACAGAGAAGTGGCTTCTTTGACGCCCATCTTGAAATGTACGAAGGTGAGCGCTACCATCAGTCCCGTATCATGCTAACAGTGAAGCATCCTGAGACCAATTCTTGTGTGGGGTTGCTTCTCAGTCAATGGATGCCAAGTGCGCTCACTCACAATTTTGCCTAAAGACACTGCCATGATTAAAGAAACATACAAAATCATCCTCTGAGAGAAATTTCTCCTAACCATCCAAGAACAGTGGGGTGATGAACAATGCCTTTTCCAGCATTATGGAGCACCTTGCCATAAGACAAAAGTGATAATTAAGTGGCTCTGGGAACAAAACATCGAAATTTTGGGTTCTTGGCTAGGAAACTCCTCAGACCTTAATCCCATTGAGAACTTGTGGTCAAATCCTCAAGAAAAACCCACATATTCAGGCAAACTCCAAGCTTTGATTATGCGGGAATGGGCCGCCATGCACAAGTCAATGAAATTTAATGTAATGGTGAATAAAACTCTTTGAAACTTATGAAATGCTGTAATTATACTTCAGTATACCTCAGTAACATCTTACAAAAAGATCTAAAAACACTGAAGCAGCAGACTATATGGAATATTTGTGTTATTCTCAAAACCTTTGGCCATAGCTGGTCTTTTTGTGAATTCTTAAAGTATAAAAGTATCAAAGTTACTGCTATTAAATAAGTTCTAAATGTGGAAGAGGAAACGCTTATGCAATATGAGCGATTCTGTTTTAAAAAAGGGAATGTCAAAATATGATGCGTGTGCTATTTATTAGCATTGTTTGTAGAAATGTATTGATTTACTAAAACAGATAGTTTGGAAAAGGGAGAGAGAGAAAGAAAGAGAGATGTGGTGAAAACTGTCAGTAAACACACTGAGGTAAATGTTTTCTGGCGCACATCTGGAAAAACTCCGACATAAAAGAAACAAAAAACAAAAGAAAAACCACTCAAACACATTCAGCCTGGACAATAAACAGATTTTAACCATTTTAATGCTGGTTTCTATATGTGTAATCAAACAAAGGCACAAACAGCGCGTGTCACGGTTCATACAAACGCCGACTGATTCGGCTAACAGTCATCCCGTTAAAATGAACACGCGGCAAAACTTTCGGAATAAACATGATATATGATAAGATATGAAGTCAAAGTGGGTGAGAAACAGGATTGAGGAGAAGACAAAGCATGTGGTTGCCGTATGAAGCTGGAAAGAAACTCCAGCGGATTTCTTTTTTTTTCTCTCTCTCTCTCTCTCTCTTCTCTCTGGCGGTGAAAAGCTTGAAAACGTTTCTCCGGCTACAAGCTCGTTCACATTTGTTTTTGCACTCAGAAACCATTAATATCCGACACAACGAGCACAGGCTGTATCCTGCACGGTTACATAAACAATAAACACACTTTCCGCGCCGCTTTTCTTTCACGCGAGGCGGTATAAAGAATGTTGCCGTGCTGCGTTCAAGAGCGACTTAAATGTTGTTTACCTGCAGTCTCCGGTGCACATATCACGTTACCAGGAGCTCAAAACTTTCCCTCTGCAAACGCAATCCAAGGCTAAACGTCGCGTTATACTCCGACATCTCCTTAACATCCTGCACACACATCACATCTCGGCGAAAAAAACTTTGTGAGTGTGTGTTCAATCGGAGCTCATCCTCTTAAGAGGAAAAAAAAAGAAAAAAGAAGAGGTGGTGTTTTCCACAGAGCACTTCAGCAGGGCAAAAATGGCACCAGCATCTGGAGGCTTCTCTGCTCTACCATGGTTTGTGCTATGGACACATTAATGCGACCTGATAGTGTACACACACACACGTCTGACAAAACACCTGCATTCAAAAACTCACATGTTGACTGTGTATTAACTTGTATGAAAAGTGCCTGAAACAACAGTGTTTTTACCTTTTTTTGTTCCAGGATAAAGTTGCTACCACATGCTCAACTATTTAATTTTTTTAATTGAGTCCAAAATGTGTCAGGAAATATGTTCCTTCATTCATCCATCTTCTATACAGCTTATTCTGTATACAGGCGCCTGGAGCGTAGCCCAGGAGATTTTGGTACAAGCCAGTGTACACCCTGGATAGGTTGCCAATCCATCTCACACAGGCAATTTGGGAACGGCAATTAGGATAATCTGCATGTTTTTGCACTGTGGGACAAAAACCAGAGGAAACCCACTAAGCACATGCACAATCCACACACAATCCAAGGAACACGAACCGAACCCTCGACTCTGAAGGTGCAAGGCTACAATGCTAACCGGCGAGGAAAAAACTCCCTGAAACCTTGAGAGGAATCAGATTCAACAGGGAACCCATCCACATTTGGGAGATATCAGGTAGATATAGCAGGGAATGATTCGCCATCATACTGAGTGTTGGAAGGCGGCTGGAAATTACAGGTGTTTAAGTTAATATGAAATCCACTTTCATTTGTGAAGGCTCAGGAACAAACTATTTGTGGGAATTTCATTCCTGAACTATTGAGCAACTGCAGTCATCAGAGAACAGCTGTCTGAATCAGCCGAGTCCCCAGTCAACAGAAGCATCCCAAGCAGACCACACGGGCCATCCTCAGCAGCTAGCCAGAGACCTCCACGCGACAAGAATTATATTCATTGATTCATCAAAAACATTTGCATTTCAAATTGTACATGATAAGAGAAATGTAGATTTTTCCTTTTGATTTTCCAAATACAGAGCGTCCAAAATGTCTTTATGCGCAGGGGAAATACTTACCTTCATTTACAAAAAATTTTTCCTATTAAACACATAAAGAGTCATATCATTAACATTTGGTGTTTTGCGTGTAACTGCACTTTGAACATGTTCCTTTAAATGAATCTTTGTTTTGTATCTTTTCCTTGTACAACACACTCCCTGTGCATGTGACATACCTGTAAAATAAAATATCTGCATCTCTATATTGAATGACATCTGTTTGCAAACACTGTCAACATTTGAAAGGCAAGTATAAATATTTTACAAAGTGCCAGTCTTGGCAGCACTGTTTCCGTCATGTCATGTCATGCCATGCCACGAGTCATGACATGACACAAGTTTTAATTCAAGCACACTTGTTCATATGCGTTTGCTGCACTTGAGATGCTGTTAACTTTTTCGAGCTGACATTTATATCCGTTCTCTTTTCACGCTTTTCAAACAAAATTAACTGTTGTAATGCGTTCTCACTTTTGTCGCCGTTGTCTTCAGCATGTGGCTGGCATGCAAATGAGATGCTGTGAAACTAGAGAACTGAACTTGTTAAGCTTGGTTATTAATACAGACTGCGCAGAGACTGCCTGACATACCAAATTAATCTTACGTTTACATGCTGAAATTTATGACCTGATTGCTGTTCCCTCTTGCAGTGCACCTCTCGCTAGTCTGTCTGTCTTGGTAACCAAGATTAGCGGAGCTCCTCTCGATCGATCTTTCTTGTTTGACAGCGACTGTGTTCTGTGACAGTAGTGATTAAAGTGAAAGTGAAATACAACTATTTATTGCATTTGATATGCACAAGCAAGCAACGGTGTTATAATCTTCAGCTCGGAAAAGATAACCGAATCGAGTATAACGGGCCCTTATGTGCAAATGAACACAAAGCTGTGCACTTCATGATGTGCTTCATACGTAGGACATGCCAAAAGGTTGTGTTCAGGCTACACTCTAGGACAACGGCAAGTACTTTATCAGTAATCAGTATTGGCAAGTACTCAAATGTAGGTACTTGTACCCGGACTGGAACAAAGCGGTATTAGTGACCCTAATACTAGTACACCATATTGTCCAACAATAAGTTTGTACCTTAAAAAATTTAAGTTAAATGAACACTAGTTGAAAAATTATTTGAGAATCCTGGTCTATCCTGTATACAGGTTTCGCAGGGGGCCTGGTGCCTATCCCAGGAGACTTTAGGCTGAATTCATCTTGGATGGGTTGCAACACACTATGGAGCAATTTGGGAATGTCAGTTAGCTTAATCTGCATGTCTCTGGACACTGACCTGAACATGCAAACTTCATGCACTCAGACCCAGAGGAGGGAATCAAATCCGGAACCTTGAGCTGCAAGTCTACAGTGCTAACCACTATACCACTATACAATCAAGGGATAATATAATAATTATAATTTATACATACTTAATGTAAATATTCAAATTAATTTTCTTTTTTTTTTTTATTCTGTAAAGCCGCTTTGTGACAACAATCACTGTTAAAACCAGGAATAAAAGTTAATTGAACTGAATTGGTTTAAGGATTGTCTGGGCATAAGAATAGCTTTGTACGTACAGTAGCTCCCCTTTTGTTTTTGTTTTTTCTTCATTATAGGTTTCATTAACACCAGTGTAATTTATTAGCTGGGTCACAAAAAAGCTTTTCACAGCCCAACATCTACTTTCCATCTCTCTTCACCACATTTGACCGTGCTAATCTTATGCAAAGTGAGAAAACGAGAAAAGACAAGTATAGAACCGCCAAAGTAAGCAAGTAACATCTGCATGCCATTAACATAGACTATAGAATACACTTCTTTTGCATTTGCATTTGCAGTCTAGTACCAGCTAGTTCTTATATGCTGTTTATTTCAAGCTCTGGTCACCTTATTTCAACCCAGCTTTTTTTTTAAAACATGCAAAAATGCAAGTTCTGTCAAAACAATCAAGAAACATGAGATGACCGAGTGTTCTATTCGAATAAAAATAAAACTGCGTTCAAAAACAACACCTACTCACAAGTCCAGCGCGTTTACCTTCACCTTCATCCAAATACCACGAATATTTCTCTAGACCATGTGATATGCAGGCATTTCAATCCTGGGTGGATAAAGGAGAGAGGAAAAGTGTAGCGCCTGCAGTGATCAGTGGCCAGGAGATATCCAGCATGTGGTTCTACAGATCACTCACTGCATGTGCGATGTCTCTAAATGTTGCTTTCCTTTCCCTTCAATCATGATTCACCACACACACCACAGCAACGTGTGTATTTGTGATTTTATAAAGAAGGGAGTGTCCACGTTTAATTCAGCATGGCTTTAGAGAGTGAGCCAGAGGCCTCTCCTGAGTGCTGTTTTTTCAGGCCTGGTCCTGAGTCCCACCCACTCGGTACAACTTTTGCTTACCGGACACTCCACATCATTAAGAAAATGATTATTTCGTAAATAAAAAGTATTGCACGTTGATTCATTTATTCACTCTTTATACTGCTTATCCTATACAGGGTCACAGGAGGCATGGAGACTATCCCCGGAGGCCTGGGTTACACCCTGAAGATGGGACTCGAACCCTCAGCTCTAAAGATGTGAGGCCACAGTGCTAACCTGTACACCACTGCGCTGCTTGTTGGGAAGTTAGTGTGATATAAAAAGTATATGTAAAAATAAGTAATTTCACAGCGATAACACTTTGCACTGGTCACATGACACCACCCACAGCATGCTAGGCTGCATTTTATTTCTTATATACTGTACACATCTGGAATGTGAGTTCACAGTAAGCATGGTGTGAATTGAATTATGGCCTGTTTTGATGATTTTACAAACTTTCCCAAATCACAGACGCGGATTTCCCCTTTGGTTTAAGTTGTATTTAAACAGTTGAAGCAGCACAATCTATTGTTTCCACTGGTTTATTTGTAGAGACCCGGCTCAGTATCAACACTGACCATCCACATACCGTACTAATTTCTGTGTTTTTTTTTATTAATTATTATTTAAAACGGGAAAAAATCTTATTCAATCGTGTGCAGAGCACTGATTCTGTCAGCCTCATTCTCTCTTACACACATGAACACACAGACCCATCTGTGCGCACATATCAGACCATGTGCACGTGTAGGCGCACATGAAATGCTCGTGAACACTAGGCAGCTCATGTTGTTGAGCGGTTGTTTAACCCAAACTAAGTGTTTTAGGACAACTACGATCGGTTTTGTGACAAATCTCCCTGTGAAAATAAAGATGGTGAAGGGGAAAGTGGATTGTAAGCAAGTGGACTTGATCCGGGGCTCATGAGAGACATCGCAGAGACCTGACTCTTCAAGTAAGTTACCAACAAGCAGGTAAGAAGTCTGGCTAGTACTAAGTGCTAAGCTAGCATTAGATTACAGCTGGCTTGTAGAGGTTGACACTACATGCAAAAGAAACCTTATTGGGTAATAAATTCATTCATTCATTCATCATCCACCGCTTGGAAAATTTGGGCGCAATGCATAGTACACACTGTACAGAGTGCCAATTCATGGCAGGTAATTTGGGAACACCAATGAGCCTAATCTGCATGTATTTGGACTGTGGAAGGAAACCTACCAAACTTATCAAACCCTCAACCCTGGAGGTGCGAGGCCACGCATTAACATCTCTAGCATTTTGATGCTCACAGTTACTGGAAATCAGTAGTTAGCTCTGTTTATGACTACATTCACACTGCAAGCCACATTGCTCAATTCAGATGTTCTTGGTTAGACTGGACTCGCATGTTACCGTCATAATTACAAGTGACTTTTATCCAACTCTAATGTGGACGTGGGTGTCCTCCGAAAGTGCACACATGTGCTCATCGATACGTCTTCGCTCGCGCCATTGGGGTAAAAATATGCCATAACTATGTGACCACTGGTGATTTTAGCAACAACATACCTGGGACTTTGTCTTGAGGATGGCGAGCAGGTAGTTGACTGTATTTCTTGAAGTCCAGAATAAGGAAGGAAGTCTAACACCTTAGTAGCTATTGCTGACACGGGTGTGAAATCCCCGTGCTTCTGGTGCTAACGGATGTTAGCAAGTGCCCCATGCATGCACATTAATTTTTATGTGTTCTTATTTAAGTCACATGGCCGCATATCAGGTATGTATTTGATGTAGGAACACATATGAAAGTGACGCAGATCCGATCTGTGCGTTCTGACAGAACTAAAAAAAAATCTTGTCACATTAAGGGGAAAAAAATTGAGTACTGAGTATATGAGAATTGAGTCACTTCATGCTGGTAATGTGAATGTAGCTTGATTTTAAATAAAGCACCTTTGTATTCAACCTTAGTATACCAATGCCAGTAATACATACATGATACATTCCTAACAGCATCGCAACATTTGAATATTTGCTTTATACCCATTCCTAGATTTTTTTTTGTGATTTGTAAAATAAAATAAAAAATCACACATTACATGTATAATGAGGATAATATGATCAGGCAGCACTAAATAACTGCCACTTAGCTGAAACCAAATCTTATTAACATTGCATAGGCATCATCTGTGGGCTGACTCGTTTTTCTCTGTAATTCCTGTTTTTAAGTGTTCTGTCAAAAAAGTTGAACTGTACGCCCTTGTGCTTTGTTTTTTGTTATAATTTCTCAAAGTTTTTTGGAATGATAAATGATAATCACACATGATGGCTTCCATGTGGACTGGAAGGACAAACAAAGCTCTTCAGACCAAACTGCCTCATTCTGAAAGAATGTGAGAATGAAATCATTTCGGCCTAGCCCTTGATAACTTCGATGTGGCTTCTTTGCTTCTTCTAGCTCTATCGTCGTTTTTATCGACCTGCGTTTCCTCTATGGGCTCTGAAACGGATCTCAGGGGAAGTGACTAAAACCAGGAAGTTATTCTTTCCGTATGATAAGCCACTGCCCTAACCCAAACCCCGAGCGATTCTTCTCACTTCAGGAAACAAATCAAAATGCCAAGCTTCCAAACCACATTCCTTTAATGATTTTAACTGACACGTGCAATCCCGCAGAAGAACACAATGTGCGAACGTTTGTGGTAAACGCTGCAAAACAATGTGTCTTATCAACAAAAACAGGTTGAATTAGATTGAGCAGAAATGGAAAAAAAAAACCTTAAAGAAAAGACTGTCCAGTCTCAGCATCCAGAGAATTTTTTACGTAACCACGATTTGATTTTTGCCCAGGATTGATTGTTTACGGTTCCCAGGCATGGAACGATTGTGTTCTCACTGATCAAGATAAACCAGACTTTGGTGTCATGTGTTCGTGAAGCTGATCTTGTGGCCATAATGTTAAAACACCCTTAATCGTCCATTAGTCGTAACATCGATCACGAGCACACCTTCTTCAGAACAAGCCGTTATTACAACCAGTTCCGTCAAAATTGCCTGAACATTATTCACTGATTGTTGTCTTTTGCTATTAATTGAAAAAGCTTGATCTTCCACTCTAGAATCTTTAACGAGGTCTGTGGTTGTCAATCTAATTAATGCTGACTTAGGCGTCTCAATCCCTTTTTTGTGAATCGATGAGATAGACAAATAAGGGCCTACTTATCTGACAGCGCATGCTGACCTGAAACAGTGGATCAGTACTGGATCTGAATTGACATAATTTCCTATCCAGTCAACTGATATACAGTATTTTTCATTGCAACTCAGATCTTTCTTACTATAAGACGCAACCTCTCTTAAATGACACTACAGGATACCAGTACTAAAAAAGTATAGTGGTACTAAACTAAATGAAAACATACCACTGTATATGCCTGCATTTAGAAAGAATCAATACTATTTCTATGTGTACGATCTGGCTAATTGGACTCTGTCTCTTTAAGCACCACGATGAGAGCAGTGACGTTGTTGCGTGATGTAGCAGGAAAAAACCCAGACTGAGGATGTAATATGAACCACAAAAATAATTAAGTGAGTCGTGAGCAACAGTAGAGGAAACAAAGCTCTCAAAGAGATGGCCACAGTAAAAAAAATTTAAAAAGTGGCCTGAAGAGAAATATGGAGATATATTGGTCATAAAGTGGGTAAAAAAAGACGGGCGCCTAAACACAGCAGCTTTTAAATTAAGGCAAAGCTGCTTTAATAATGGGACATTTTTCTTGGTACTCTATTTCATAAAACGAACACAACAAAGGACAAAATGCGTGCTTTCTTCCTCTAGAGTGGACAGAGAAACGTAGACAAACGAAAATAGAAATGCATGGAAAATTGCATGACCTGAGCAAATGTGTTAAATTTTTCCTAATATTACATTAGGATGCAGGATTTATTTTACTTTTATTTAGGATCAAGTATTATTAACATGGCACATAAATCGAATGAATCAGGTATCGGTATTAATACACAACTTTCGGTAACAAAACACCATTGTTCTGCTTCTGACATGTCTTACGCGAATATTTTACTGTAATATCAGTTTCATTTTAAGGATGAAGTAGTGAATGGTGCAAGCCTTGAACTTTTGTGTTATTGTATTGATAGCTATACTCTGATAAAGAATGATAACATGCTTATTTACTATTCTAAACTATTATATATATTCGATATGAAAAATACTCTGAAACTGCAATGCTATACTGTACTTGACATAAGCCAAGAGCCATTTACTTATGAATAGATGACATGAATGATAGCACCATCACATATCAGAACATATTTCACAATTAAAGATAGCACACAAATATCCTATAATATTAGTAATCTGATAATCATCTTATCTTTTATAATAATTTTTTTATAAAATAATTTCAATTCCTTTTTTTCTCTCGATGAATGGGCAAATGTGTTTGTCTTGAAGCGCTCAGCTGCAAGTGAGGCCAGTGAAACTGCAGAGTGTGAAAGCCGTGCATTTCTGCAAGGACTGAGAAACTTCCTTTCCCTGTATTCATCAGTGTCATGTCACTGCTCATGATAAACTAAGTCTCATATTGTTGTAGACTGTGGAACACCACTAGGGACAAACTGAAAAAATAAAAAAATATGAATTCTGAGATCTCACAATATCCAGAGTGTCTTATATACTTTTGGGTTTGGCTCTTCAAAAATACGATTCAAGTCCCGCCTCTAGGTTTCCAACACCCCTATCTCACCTATGCGGTTTGACTCACACTGAGACGCAATGCCACTGCGAGAGACCGGCCGACGTTCCGCAAGGTTCTGCAGGGTCCCCGAGCCTCCGCGAGGACCTCAAAGAAAAATTCAACATGTTCGTTTTTTGCGCGGGAAGATCGGAAACGTAATCCTTACGCCAAAACTTGTGGTGAATTATGATGAATCGTGCTTATGACCACCGTGCTGACTCTGCGTAGGTGAGATTGGTGTAACTATTCATAGACGGGACCAAATTCTTGCAAGAAATCATCATTTAAAAGATGTTTTTTTTTTCTTAAACTCACATACTGTAAGTGCTAACAGAGGTTAGCTAACAGTTTTACAATTGTTCTGTTTTGTTATTTCATTAATATTAATTATCATTTATATATCATATTAAGAGTTTTAGACTGACACTGAGTTTTATTAATGTAACACATTTTGCGCTAAATTGGGCTAAAAACACAACTGTACTCTCGTCTGCGCTGTCGAGTTTCCTAACCAATGACAGATGAGAATTCTTACATCCAGTCATAACAACCGCATAATAAACAAAAAACATTTCTCTGAAACTGAACATATATATGGACTGGAGCCAGAAACTTGCCAAAATGCAGAGAGCAGAAAGTAGAAAGCAGAGAGAAGAGAAAGCACTTCAGGAAGCCTGGAGAACTACAGTATTTCTCAAGACTACATTAAAAATACAAGAAAGTCGCTTTGAAAGAATCCTCGAAAGCAAAATATGAAGAAATGTGCGGTTGCTCAAGATTTTTGCACAGTACTGTATTTTTTAATGTACGTGGCAAGGAAATAAACAAAAACAAGGATAACTTGTCTAGCACTTACTCTTCTTATATTATTCACCCGGATACTCTCACGCAACTCGGCAAAAAAGATTTCGTTTTTTCTCTTCTATGTATTTCTTCCACCTGCGTCCCTGAAGAGTCTCACTATATTTCAGTATCAATATCAAGCAGCAAGGAATAAAACAAGCTCAAGGAATCATGAAAGAATTGTGCAGATGCTTCAGCTCGCCGAAACTTCAAAATCTTGACAGCTGTCATTGGACGGGGAAGTAGCACTCGAGTGTAAACAAAACCTAAGCTGTTCAGAGCAAGACTAGATTCAGAACCAGATTTATTAAGGTTTTCCATAATCGTGGTCAATCATGGTTTAACATATTTATCCAATATAGCATTCAATTAGCGAGAGAAATTAAAACAATTAATTAGAGAAACTTAATTAAACTTAATGTAATATAAATGAGAGCTAAAAATGCTGCACAGGCTGAGGAGGAGGTATTACAACTAGACTGTTTGAGCTCGTCAGGGAGTTCCTCATAACAACTTGATGGTTCCTCTTCACACAGAACACATGTGGAAATCGGACTGACCGCGGCAGAAGCTAGTGCCTTAATAAATGAGCGCCTTACGGTAACGCCAAACAGCACTTACCTATGTATATCTTCTACTTGTATATCGATCATTTCTACGAGTCATTAACTTCTTGTGTCCCAGGACTAAATGCAATGCGCTCAGACGCATACTGAGTTTCCCGATGTATCAGTTCCATGTTTGAACACAATGCGTGGGCTGAACTGGACATGTCCGATCCTCCCCACTGATTCTGAACACTCCTCCACTTCCCCCTCTTGGTTTCAAGCATTGCACGAATACTCACACACCACTGCGCGGTCAGAGGGAAACAAACGACGGTAGAAAACAACTCTGCCTGAACCAGCATGTGCAGCATCTACACTCTGACAGCACTTTAATGAATTCCATAGAGAAGCTGAACGCCTTTGTGTCTGGATCTCTTGCTCCTCAAGGATAACCAGAGCCATTCTGCTCTCGACAATAATTCATCAGAAGATGAACTGCAGGCCGTGAATCCGTCTGCTTCGATGGCTAGAGGGAGGATGCCGAGCCATGACTCAGATGCGGAGTACGTACTGGCCAAAGGAACAGCAAACTCTGAGGCCCGGCTAAGAGGAAGCAGAAGGAAAGAAAAGAGAAGAGAAGCACACACACATACACTTTGCATGGCATATGCATTCGATTTTAACACATAGTGAGGATCTAATTCATAGTAATACAGCTAGATGACCACTTGCCCTTTTAACCGCCTTGATGCCTTGCTGCCTCCGCTGTTAGCCAACGCAGCAGCATGATATAACATCACATAAGGAAATGATCTGAGACACCCTTTCAACAAAGCATGAGATGATGACATGCCAAGATCCTAATCCCGGCCTCAGATTCTTTGCCCACAGCCCATGATATATTTTGGCCATGAGCTTCAGAATCTTGTATACTGCAATCATCTGCAATCGTCTCTCTGCACCTCCATGTGTAAACACTTTTATGGGGTCTGTACTTACACAACAAACCTCGAAACCCCGGGAGAGTGAAACAAATATGATTAAAAAGTTAAGCTGGAAGGAATCAGTGGTGATCATTTTGTTTGCTGAATGGACCACTGCGGCTGGTTGTTTGCTACGCTGGTCAAATACACTATACTGGTTTGGTTTGGAAGAACTTGACTGGCCTGCACAGAGTCCTGACCTCAACCTCTGGGATGAATTTGGGCGGAGACTGTTAGCCAGGCTTTCTCGTCCAACATCAGTGTCTGAACTTCACAAATGCACTTCTGGAAGAATGGTCAAAAATTCCCATAGACACACTTCTGAACTGTAGATTATCAAATACTCGACCGTAAATCTAGTACCCTTCATACAGGATAAAGCAATATCGACAATGAGTGAGTGAGTGAGTAATACCAACTCACTGTACTGTATCTATCTCACTCCTTTGGTATTAAAGACATAATTTTTTATTATGAAAATTCTGAAGATAAACGTATTAAATATGTAGTTAATCATTTAGTTTTAGATGCAAAATATTTCTTTCAGGAACAACAACTTCAAAAGTCACAATCGACTTTTCCCCTATTTACAATGGAAACTAAATCTCTTCTTAGATCTCTTAGATAATTAGATATTAGATTAGTTAAACAGATGTAATAAAAGGAATGATAGATTTAAACATTTCTAGATTTCCTTCTCCATTGTTCATATCCCATAACCATCTTTTCGTGTTCTTTTCCTTTATTCTGTACTTCCACATTATTAATTAATACTTTGTCATTTGTTTTTTGTTTTTCATTTTACTGTAATTAATTAATTCATTCATTCATTAGTTTTGTTTATATATTAATTTATTGCAATTTACAAACCACCTCAAAAAAAATGTAGCAAAGCATCTAACGAATCATAGACGACATTGAATTATTGTAACCAATTTTAACACAAAAGGGGAGATTTCTCAGAAAAGTTACAAAGCCGAAACCTAACCTCAATGCTGAAGAAAAAGAAACTTCTTCTGCTTCTTTTGTTATATTTCTGGCAGATCAAACGCTTCACAGCGGGCAGAACCGCTATACGCATGTCAAAAAGTTAGATTCAGCTTAAATGCTTTGAGCATGTAGACACATTTTATTTTAGATGTGTCCATATAAACAGCTGAATTATAATCTCTAATCTGGATGATTTTAATCTAATTGAAGAAATATTGTCCATGTTAGTATAGCTAATAATTACTCTTGCTTGTCATTATATATATTGCATGTGTAGTGAAAACACAAGCGCTGTTCTATTTGAATCATTAAACACTTCAAGTGAGTACCCCTGGCTGTTTTAACAGCTTTGAGGAAGATCTGTTCAAGCATCCTGAACATTAGGGACGGGAATCACCAGGGACCAGATGATACTGTATGAACATGATACCTAGGTTCCTCCATCTCTATTAAATATTAATTTCTTTCTACAAATACAGACAGAGCAGACTGCGATTTTAACTTCTGACACATTTTCATTCAAGCTGTAATGCATTTCCAATTGCTTTATTTGTTTTAATGTTTTAAATCCTACAAAAAAGTCTTTTACTATACTTTAAAAGTCTTATTTACTGTACTTTGCAAAAATCAGACGTGAATAATGACGCATCTGGGGTTTGGTTATTTTCCCAACACACACACATACACACACACACACTACTCTCTCTCTCTCTCTCTCTCTCTCTCAGGCTGGTACTGCTTGGAAACCGCTCACTCTCTGTTCCCTGTGGGATCAGTCTCATGTCAGGAGATAACCATGGGACCTGCAGATTACTCTGATTACTCAACAAAGACCGCAGAGCTCCATCTCACACTCTTCACTGAGTAAATCTGTGCTCAGGATACACTCTTGATCCATACATAAATTACTGATTAGATGTGATTAATATTAAGCTGATTCTTCAAATCCTTCAACCTGATATTTTCTCCCATTTGATATTACGCCTCTCATTAATCTTTGACTGGTCTGATTAATTTCCTGTAACAACAGTGAGTCTGACTGCAAGCTAAATGACAGGTATATAATTGAATCCATTCCTTCTAATGCATTTCAGTAGTTACAACTAATTCACAAAGCGGACATTCGTGTAATCCCACAAGAGATGCAATAGTAGATTTTGTGTATGCTGTATATATTTCTTACCACTACTAATAAACTAGAAAAATATATATGGTTTGCATCATGGGTTCACGCATATACATAAAAATTGATAATAACGGTGACGTAATAAATGATGACGTAGTGGTTCGCTCTGTGGCCTCACACCTCGGGTTAAGTGTTTGATTCCCGTCTCAGGTCTGTGTGCATGGAGTTTGCATGATCTCCTCGTTCTTGGTGGGTTTCCTCCCCCTGAGTGCTCCGGTTTCTTCCCACAGTTCAAAGACATGCAGATTAGACTAATTGGTGTCCCATCTTGCTCTGGGAGTACCCTGCCTTGTGCCTAAAGACTTCTGGGAGGCTTCTAGGCTATACAAGTGATATACTGTATAAAGGATAAAAGAATAAATAACAGGACAATCTATCTTTCTCTAATCCACAAGATCAAAGCAATTTAACGAGCTGGGGCACAGCTTATGGTCTGGGTCTGTACACCACGGCGACTGTATCCATGTGAACACATAGCGAACCTTGCATCGGAGCGCAAACCGAAAATCAATAACGAAGTTTGTACGAGGCAGAGACGGGGAGGCAGGAAGGAGAGATGAGTAAGAGAGGTTAGTCATTAAATCTCTTGCAGGTCTGGCAAATATAAAAGCCTGAATGATTATAGAAATTGGTCGCAGTCCAGTGTCTGAGCACATTACCAAAATGAAAACTAGGCAGTATGAAAAATTTATACTCAGTTTGGACCTGGTGTTGCACATTCAAAGGAGTGACTGTCTTTTTCAGGATTCTGTCCACTCTCTGCTCACGATATGCAAACAGATCCTTCATCAACCTTCTTTTGGCTCAGTACTGATCTCTAGTAACTCAAACACACACACACACAAACTGTTCACTTGAAGAGCAACGCTGATGCATGATACAGAGAAAACCGCACTATACACCCAAAACCACTTCCCTTGGTCGTCATGGAACTGAAAACAAACTTGACCGCTAACAGGCTATTTTAAAAGCAAGAAGGTGCTTTCAGAAGTTCTTTTATTGACCATCACATGACATAATCTCACTACTCAAAAGTCCTAAAAAATCACACGTTACCCGTTTTATTGAGAGTGACTTCACAGTGCCACAGGCATGATGTGAAGGCAGACTGAGGTAGGCAGACTCAGACGTTTGGCAGCGTGCCCGCCGGGCTGACTCACATCCCTGGCTCTGGTTAGAGTCCTAGGAGCCAGGAAGTGACAGTTTTCTCGGCACAAGCTGAGAGGCCACGAGCCCCAACATGCAGGTGTCCATCACATGACATCAGCACACATCGGCGGGCCACCTGGCACGCGTGTTGACGCACAGACCTGTTTACTGCACGCAAGCCACTCTAGTCTCTCAGGAATAAAAGCTGACGACGAAAGACTCCTGACTCATCTTCAAGACACAATAGCACGGCTTCAGTTACGTCTCTTTGTTAGACTTTAATTTAGTAAAGAAAATCGAGAAATACTGTATGAGAACTAAATGTATGCCTCATATAAGAACTGTTAAGGTTATGGATGAAAATGCGATTACAATTGGTGAATCTCTAACCTAACAAACTGGCAAACCCAGAATGTGTGACATGAGGTCATTCAAGGCGCATTCCGAATATCACAGGCAAAAAATAGAACCCAGGGTCAGAAGCAATCAGAGTCAAAATCAGAGCTACGAGGGCAAAAACAACAGCTGCGTCGCTTCAGACACGCCTCATTTCTTCATATTGTGCTTCCACAGAGTCAGACTTTCTTAGAATTTTAATGTAGTCTTAAGCAACTGTTCTCCAGGCTTCCTGAAGGACTTTGTTGCATCGCGTATTCACTCCAGTCTGACCTGAGAAACCTGAACGGTTTCAGAGGAATGTTCAAGCATTCAAAGCATCTAACTTAAGGCATGAACCAGTGAGAAACGGGTGCAGATGATGACAGATGATCAGGCCGGTGATTCATACACTGGTGATGCTGAATGCTAAATGGTCAGTGGTAGCTCAGTGGTTAAGGCATTGGACTACAGTTCGGAAGGTCCCAGGTTCAAGTCCCACGACCATCAAGTTGTCCCTGTTGGGCCCTTGAGCAAGGCCCTTAACCCCAACTGCTCAGAGATTTTTTAAAAATGTAAGTCGCTCTGGATAAGGGCATCTGCCAAATGCCTAGATGTAGATGAATGCTGAGTGGTTGGAACAGACGAGAGGGGAAATGAGGTTGCTTCTGAGGTTGTTACACAAATGACCAATTTTTAATTGTATCGTTGCAGACTGTTAACGTAAAACATTTGTTCCCAAGTTATCGACGTAATTGAATTTTATTTAATAGAATATGAAGGATGGCTGAAGACTACTGCACTTTACTTTCCTATTCTGTACGTTAAACTGAACTGGGTCAGGCTGTGTTCTGATCAGCCCTTAGTTCCCTGCGAAGTGGCCTGCTGCGAAGGGTATTCTGCAAAATCAAGTAAGATCCTGAACTTAGGTCAAAGGGAATTGTGAACAGGTTAGGCAGCAAGGCTAACCCCTAAGCCACCGGGCCATCTAATAATAAATACTTAATATTTTTTCACCAGAGCCTGTTAAAGAAATTTCTCTGATATAATGTGGCATAAGATCCCACAGCAGGATTCTGGCTGTTCGGAGATCAGGGCAGTTGTTCAGATTAGTCTGAAGGCTTCGGCATCTCCTGAGGAGCGAGCTGTGAGATTTAATTAGATCTGCTGGAATGAGGCAGGCAATTCACTGCCATCAAACTGAGATGATGAGAAACGCTATATGACACAGCAAAGCCATCAATCTCCAGCAAATATGAATCATCCTGTTCTCTTTATCATTTCGACGGACTCGGGGAAGTCTCCTAGAAACCCATTTCTGCTGATGCTGTCACCTAAAAGGACGTCTTATTGTTGCGACCGGTTAGATTTGATTGTTAAAGCGCTTTGTTTTGTACTTGAAATCATTTGTATGGAATGCGCTGAGAAGGCAACATCGTCTCGGCGTGGCGGAGAAAAGGTTTGCGTGGAGTGGTCAAGCTGAAAGCTTTTACTACGCTGTAATGAACTAGAAACTGATGACCTGTCATGGGTTAGCACGGGAAGCTGAAGACTTCTGACTGATGGCTAATACGGGGTGTCCCGAAAGTCCCGGTCTCACACACTGTGATGATGAACTTGTGTAACACATCTGTAGTTGTGCATGTAATTGCTAAATGTGTGAAGACTTTCAGGACACCCTGTAGAAGTTCTACCTCTATTTTATATATAGATGGAAAATTAAAGTTTTTTTTTTTTTTTTTAAAGGCCGATGTGTTCTTTTGTTTATTATTTTTATCACAAAGAAAGCTTTGAGCTTCCTATTGGATTAGGAACATCTGACGTCCTGGGTGGAAATGGGAAGTACAGAGAGGCAGCAGAGCAGCCGTTTCAACCTTCACATTTAGAGGACGTTAGAAAGAAAGAGAGGGAGAAACAGAGAGAGAGAGAGAGAGATGCTGCAAGCTACAGTTCTGAGGAGTCACTGCGGTGTGCACGCACACTTGCAAATGCTCTGACACACACACACATGCACACACCACACACACATACGCATGCACACACACACACACACACACACACACACACACACACACACACACACACACACACACACACACACACACACACACACACAGCTGCCAGCCTGATCCAGAGTGAGCTCTAATCGTCATCATCACTGTGATTAACGAAAGCGTCGTGCAAAGCCACTTACTGGATGGAGACGCGTTCAGGATCGGCCAGGTCTGGCTGGGCAAAGCATCCGGACACCAAGGAACCCATAGAGTCCCCTGGCAGCAGAGAAGAGGAGGAGGACAAGGAGACAAGGACAGTCCTCACTAATAAACTCCTAAAGTCTCGCTCCTGCACGCCATGTGATCTCTCAATAAACTCCTGAGCTTGTGGTCCTGCGCGCCATGTGATCTCTCACTCCCTCTGTGCCGGCTCTGACCTACATGGCTGCTAGGACACGGGTACCTTTTTCTTGCTTATTCATTAGGAAGGCCATAGAGTGGCTCCTGCACGACTGGATGAGTGCCGCGCTTCCTGCCTTACGCTCCATCTGCAGGCCGGATGGAAAGGAAGGTAGGGGGGAGGGGGGGTGGAGATGAGGTTGGGGAGGAGGGTGGGTGGTTGTGGACTGGTACATGGCCCCTCCTCGTGGCAAGGATACAGACAGGAAGGGAGGGCTGAGAGAGTAGCTTGTGCTCATCAGGAGTGCTGTGATGTCAGCGCTGACTTTATTTACGCCCGACACGCTGTTGGGAAGAAGTCAGCCTGCCTGGGTGCAGCGAGTGCAGACTGCTCCTGCTCCTCTGCCGTTGCTATAAATAACGCCACAGCACCGCCTTTCAGCACAGTGGACTTGACAATGAGGACATCACATCTGAGCATTTCATGAGCGCACGGGTGAGAACGCATGCTTTAGTACTAACACGGTAGATTCGCCTTGTTAATAGCGTCTACGGCAGGATTAGCGATAAAGCGACGCTTCAAATGAGTTCATGAGCTCATTAGAGAATTATTTGTTTTTAAACAAAACAACACCGTGCAATATAAAGCAATGTTCTGATCATATTGACAGAATATAAGTACAGTGAGGCTGAAAATGCACTAAAAAAGTCAAAAACAGTCAGCCAAAAAAAATACATACACACACCAGGTCTATAGGTATAAAAAAAAAAAACTAAATA
Organism: Clarias batrachus; assembly: GCA_003987875.1. NCBI lineage: Eukaryota > Metazoa > Chordata > Actinopteri > Siluriformes > Clariidae > Clarias > Clarias batrachus. The sequence goes on along the minus strand of QMIH01000007.1, from coordinate 469,275 downwards.
ATACTAAGTTATATATTGATATACATCATAACAACAACAACAACAATAATAATAATAATATATTATTAACATTATATTCATACAATATACATCATACTATTTTTCTTTTCCTGTAATGTGTCTACATTTTTTTTTGCCTGACTCTGTATATATGAATAGTCTCTGATTCCATTAAAACCTTAAACAGTTACCTGACTTTAATAACACATCAGTCTCACAGTCACTTATTACATTTTAACATTTGAAATTCATCATTTTTAAATAACAAACAAATAATTATGATTAACTACTGTTTTCATGGAACATCCCTAATTACTAAGCAAAACTGAACATAGACAATACATAAGTATACTCTATTTCTATAAACTTCTTTAGTATCATTTGGACAGGATAAAAGTTAAGTAATTTCAGGAAGGAGTCTCCAAAGATGATTTCCAAAGAAGAAACGTTTCAGGCTGATAGCATGTCAAGCGGTATTTTTGCCTTGCTGATAGAGATAGGAGGAAAAAAATCGATTCAGCAACGTATCGTGATTCTTTTGTGTGGTAATTCTCCAAAATGTTTTTTTTTTATCTATGTTTGCTTTGCTTGTTGAAATAAATTGCAACGTTTATTTAGAATTGGAAGAAAATCTAACAATAATAAACATTTCAAACAGCATATTTACAGAATCGTGATCCTAACAGAATTGTTATACTATATATA
>QMIH01000007.1:432989-468521 GCA_003987875.1 Clarias batrachus | reverse complement strand
ATAGGTATTGTGATAGTATCGTATCGACTGGTCCCCGTTGATTAATATCCCTGCATACTAACCTCAAGGACTGTTTTTCCGCCGATTATAATGGAAGCTATTCCAGTGTTTCGGATGTGGCGTTCGCTCAGACTAGCTAATATAACGTCACATTTTAGGATTAAGGTCCTTTGACCTCTTGTGGACAGACAAATCTTATAGACTATAGATTTAACATCAAACATTTTTAAAGGAATTTACGTTAGGCATCTTATGTAAACCTGTAACATAAAAGAGATTTGAATGAAGTAATAAAATAAATAGTAGCTAGTGAAATCCTCTTCTATATGGGATTGCACTTCCCATCAGCCCCTGCACCACAGTAAGCAATCACCTGTGTCCTTTTTACCCTCATAAGTAAATGACTTAAGATCCATTTTTTCTTTTGTTTCTTGTATAGCGTTTGTTGTCGTTTGTACTAATTATTAGATTAGATTAGATTAGATTAGATTGGGTCAAGGGTAGCTCAGTGGTTAAGGCATTGGACTACGGTTCGGAAGGTCCCAGGTTCAAGTCCCACTATCACCAAGTTGTCCCTGTTGGGCCCTTGAGCAAGGCCCTTAACCTTAACTGCTCAGATGTATAATGAGATTAAAAATGTAAGTCACTCTGGTTAAGGACGTCTGCCAAAATGCCTAGATGTAGATTAGATTCCTTTATCGTCATTTTACAAATACAAATTTTTCATATTTTTCTTAGCCAATAGGACACATTTTTATGAAAAACAAGTCTAATTGTCTAATGCCAACAAATGAGTTATTTAACACAAATTAATGAAGCCCAAATAATTTAAACCAACATAATCATTTTCAAAAATGCCTTTAAAAACAAGTAGTTTGTTTTTCGGAATTTGTCTTTATCAAAACCAAGGCAGCTAAAAATACAATACCCAGTTCTGGACTGCAAGTGTGCCGTCTTGCAATGTACATAATAGATATCGGAGGTATATTATTCATATATTATTTCTATGTTGAGTAATATTAAAATATTTTTTAAATAAAATTTAGTGTTAATAACTTTTTGCTCTGTTAAATTCCTTAAGACGATCAATGTTTCTGATTTTAAACTCTATATTGTTTATTTTATCTGCATTTGGTTAATTGATTTATTTCCCCTTGCAGCATGCCTCTGATTTCTGATTTTGTTTTCCTAGTCACATGTTACACCATACTTAACCATGCAGCCCATATAAAAGGTACGTGGGCTGCATGGTTAAGTGGTCGTTGTATTTTTATGCGTGCTAATATAAAGCAAAGTGATTAGAAGCTCCTGAATAATCAGCTTCAATAAATACACAAGGCAGCTGAGCCTTTGCTCGAGTCCGTTCTCCTCCACTCCACTCATCCAGGGACACACGCCAACTCAGCTGAAGGAGGAATCTAGGACCTCGCCCGACATAATGACCTTTAATCCATAAAACTCTGAGGAATTTCCTTCAGCTCCTGAATCATGTGTAGTTCAAACAGAGCTGAGCGGTCGGCTATAAGGGGCCTTTGTGCCGAAACATGAGGAAACACAGCGAGCCGAGGCCACAGGTATCGAGAGCGCCGTACAGCAGCTGTGTTGTTTCTGTTAGAGATCAGGCTGGAATATTGCACAAATTGCAGCTTAGTCTCACACACTCCGAGCAGTAACAGCTCACAATACTGCAGTTATAACTCATTCTGCAAAACAAACTAGCACTTCGTTTTAAATTGTGTACATATCCACTATTCTAGACTGTTATTGAGTATTAACACTAATCAATTCAAATTAATATCTATTACAGATATTGTCAGAGTTTTAAAAACCTCTTAGGTTGCCCTCAATAAATGAGACAAGTTAGAAATCTACTAACCGATCATGTTTGTTTTGCATCCATTTCTCAGTAGCTTAGGTGTCTATTCACTTGTACACCACAAGTGGGTGCACTTGCAGGTCAGCTGATACAGAATGATAAAGAATGTTGTATTTTTAGTGGGCTCGGTTTTTAAATGAGGACAGAAAGGCAAAAGCATTATTTTGGACAGCCTTACTGTTTTGTTGGGTTTGTGTTAGAACACTAAAACTGTTTGAATAAAACTTCAACTAAGAAAATATGTGCATTTTCTTGTCAGTAGTTAATTATTAATGATTAATCAGTACAAACCTAAAGGGTCCGTTTGCACACCATGCTCATCTTTTATGAGAGACAGACCTTGTGTATAAACATGTTAAATGATCTACATTTTGAATTGGAAAACTGAAAAACTGGTTTGGCTCGGATATGCCATCTACTAATGCTGCTTTTGTTTCTCCAGCTGCACATAAGATACAGAGGTTTTGTATGAATAAGGCCACTTCCTATGCTGCTGCTTCTGCACCATACTCGCAACGTCATGTGACTTGCATATTAAACACTTTCCAGTAGAGCGGTAGTGCTTTTAGTCACTTACATTACACAGACATACTTTACGTACACATGTAAAGTATTCAAATGTTGTCCTCTATTATAATTTTGCTCTTTTTAAAAATAAGTAACGTGGTCAAGGCTTGGCAGAAAATTCACAACGTTTGAGAATGCTTGGGATAAATGATGCTTTAATCATTTCAATCTTGCTTACACACTATTTGAAAAAAAAATGTAATTTTAAAAGGAAATATTGGCCTGCATCAAACGATGAAAAAAACAAGACATTATTAAGATTTAATCATTTGTCACATGTACCTTAGAGCACAGTGAAATGATTTTTTCATATATCCCAGCTAGGAAGCTAGGGTCAGAGCTCCAGGTCAGTCAGGATACAGCTCTCCTGAAGTAGCTTTAGGGCCTTGCTCAAGGGCTCAGTAGTGGCAACTTACACTAGCAGTGCTGGGGCTCAAACCTCCAAACTTCTGACCTACAGCCTTAACCGCATGAGCCACCACTTCCCTGTCTTTGCAGCATACGATTTCTTTTGTTGGACTCAAATTAGAAGACTATTTGTACTATGACATTGTTTTAGAGTAAACTGTATTAACAGATATCTGAAACCCACTACGTTGGAAATAAAAGTGTCGCATGCGGTCTGTGCCGTCTAGACTCACAGCTGACTACTAAATACAGTGTGACGTGTGGCTACTGGAGGGCAAGGAGAAGCAGAAGTGTTATAGTTGTGCTGTAGGTGTATTTTTATGTTTACAGAAGCATGTCTAGCCTTTCAGAGAATTGTTTAGATTTGTGTTGCCTTAACAGTAATTCCCACCAGCAGATGGCGCTGGAATTTCATCAAAAAGAATCAAAAGCCGTAAAAGAACTGAAGGTGCTGATGTTCTTTCTGATCGAGGAAAATGAAATCCTAAAATCAATCGTTCTTACCTTATCATAATGATGATTATTTAATCTATGTCTATGCACTAATCTTCTCGCGTGTATTTTATTTCAGTTTTCATATAAACAACAAAATAGAAGAAAATATTTGTACATTGTGAAGAAAATATATTCACTTGATTTTGCTTTATAAATAATTTCTAGATGAATTATGAATATAATAAATAAATATTTATTATAAATATAAATATTTATTATTTAAATATAAATAATAAATATTATTTATTATGAATAAATAAATAAATAAATCGTATAACCGTGTAAAAATCTTATGCATGTAAAAATATTATACATTATAATCCCTGTTGAAAAACTCAAATTAATTTAAAATTACAAGGAATATATCATTTACTCCATATTGTTGATATATGAATGGTTATAAATTACAGTTATATACAGTAGTGTTTAAAAAATCTAAAAGTGAAAGACATTTAGGATTTTTTTTTTAGATGCAGTGTTGGTTTTAGACCTATCATACAATTTCCCTCTGGGATTAATAAATTATTCTATCTTTCTATCAGAATAAAAAAATAGTGTTTAAAAATTATTCTAATTTTGAGAATATTTATGTTTTCAAAATGCAAAAAAAAGTGCAGAGTTTAACCTTTTAAATATTATAATTTTTTTATTTGGTTTCTGTGATATTAATGCACAGTGTAGCTGTACTTATAATGTTTATGTTGACGCACAATAATAAGTATCTTATATCTAAATGCAATCCAATAGTAAATATCATTAACATTCATTCTAACTGAAAGCAGTTTTAATAGAAGCCTGTCTCTTTCACCCCCCAAAGCGTTGGCCCTGTCTCTAAATGTCTTGTGAGAGCAAAAGTGTGCAGGTGTATAATTTTATATGTAATTGCTCTGAGCCTCTGTTTCCCCTAAGCTCATTCTCTAAAATGCAGATGAATGTAGAAACTAATACAGATGTGCAACTGATGATCCAACATAAAAGCAGAGCACGCTGCAGGTAAACCTCATGTCCTACCTCGTCCAGCACTGCAGCCAGTCGCTTGTGTCCTTCCCCATCATACCATTGGCCAAAGCTCCATCTGCATGTCCATCAGTCTTGTCCTCTTGCTCTGTGGATGTGTTCAGGAAGCAGGAGGTCACCTCCAGGGCGGTTTTCCCGCTCTTCCTGGTCGCACTGACGCTCAGCACCTCCTCATGTCTGCTACTGCTGTCCATAAACAGGCCGCTTTCTTTCAGCCGCTGCTGGATCATGGGCGTGAGGGGCATCTCTACGACCCGGGGCGTGTGCGCCGGCTCTGCCTGCGTGTCTGTCTCGTCGGCCGAGGAGGAGAGAGCGTCCAGCGAGTCCAGGCTGCTGTAGAGCGTAACGCACAGGCGCTCCGACTCCAGGATGCTCTCAAACTGACTGCTGAACACGTCGGTGGCCTCTTCACTCTCGCTGGCTTTTCTCTCTACACTCCTACACAGAAGAATGTAGCGTTCAATTAGTGCTAAATATACAAACTAGAGCTTACTTTTATGAATACTGGCTTAAATTTCAAAAACTTAACTCTCCAATCTGATTGGCTAGAAGCTGTTGATTTATTCTCTGATCTGTTTGGCTGGAAGCTGATGACTTATTTCAGCTGAATCACAGGTTCACATTAATGTGCCTTTTCTAATATAGTATTTTATTAATTTTATAGTAATAATTAGTTCACAGAAACATGTACAGCAGATATCCCAAATACAATTGATCAAAAATAAAACATGTTTATGTTTAGGTAAAAGATGTTTACATAACATTTTTCAAAGCATGTCAGTGCTTTCAAATAGTGCTTTTATTTCTGACAAAGTTTTCAACAAGCACTGATTTCCCCGCTAATCATGTTTCTCTCGTTTCTAACATGACAAACAGCATTTTTCTTGAAAATACTAATAGAGATTTAAAAAAATGAAGAAAACAAAGTTTTACACTGTGATATCAGGTAGCACTGTAATTTGTTTGGTGGATGTTACAACATCTAATACAAAAGTATTAAAGTATTGAAAAGAATGCCATGTTTTTCATTAACAAACAAAACATTATCAAATTGCTGTGAATTAAGAAATAAAAGTTAAACCAACCAGAGCTGGGATATACGAATCTCATATATCTTACAATATTTTTCACCTTTTGATTAATTTGTCGTCATCGTCATCTCATTATCTATACCGCTTTATCCGCTTTACGGGGGGGCCTAGAGCCTATCCCAAGAGACTTAGGTAATGAGGCGGGGTACACCGTGGACGGGGGAACATTCCATCACAGTTTGATTAAGTCAAGTCAGGAAATGTGTTATTCATCATCTTCTGTTGTTCTTCTTAAAACACACTAAAATTATTCTACCACTAGATGGCAGTCAAATACAACAATAACAGCAAACTGCATAGACATGACTAACAGCAGAGATTAAAAAATAAATGACATACAGCACTGTGCAACAAACATGCAAATGACTCCTCTAAAGCAAGAATGTGTTCAGAAACAAAAGAGTCTACAATTAAACAGTCCTATAAAAATCAGACAACAGTAAATAATGAAACAAAGTAAACACTTGATGCGACAACTCTTGGCTTAAAATATAGTTTCAGGTATAATTTGGGCAGTTTTATAAGAGAATTAGCTGCTTACTTTTACTGAATTTTTTAAATGATTTTTTTGTACTGGCATAATAGTGAAGTCATAAAATAAACATATATATATATAATGTTTGTACAAAAAAGACACACACAAGGTGCCTAAGGCTTTTGCACAGTACTGTACATTAAGTAAAGTAATTCATCAAAATTCACTTTGTTTTTTGCTGAATGCAATATTCATATTTTTCTGATTTTTGTTGTTCAACAAGCCACTTGTGTTGAGCTAGATTTTGTTTATTCCTGATATTAAACATATTGAAAACAATGAATTAACATCTAGCTTTCTGTAACGAAATGCCAGCTCTGATAACACACCTTCTATGTACGTTCAGTCAGTGTGAAGTACCTAAGCATCATCTGCTAACAAATAATCAAAGGTACTAGATCAGTGTCTGGGCTTGTGCAATGTGCTTTTTTTTTAATGCTGACACAGCGAAAAGTGATATTTCAAAAAAGATAAATGTTACCTACAAAGGTCACAAGGTATAGTAAAATAGAGTTGTTTTTTGGTTGAAAGAAGAAGTATAAATGTTGCATAGGCACTAATCAGTACAAAGATCTGCTGGTGTAAGGACAGCGCTAGGGAACACATCTGTCAAAATATTTGGTGACTAAAAAGAAGAAGTGCTGCGTCCATAGCCGCCAGCTTTCAGTCCATGCGTACTGCAGTCGGATATTATTTCTGCTAACCCTATGAGCAGGAAAAGGTGAATATGTCCCTGCTAGCTAATAACTAATCCAGGATGTGTGATTGTGTTACAATGTAAAGCTCTTACCTGGCAGAGCTTGTTTCAGTCACTTCAGAAACACACACCGCTGGCACGGCGGCCTTGAGTGTGTCGTCCTGAGAAGTCTTCTCCATCTCCTGAGTCGTCTGTTCCTTCTCTTCAGCCTCTCCATTCAGAAAAACCTCTCCGTCGGCCTGTTGCTCCACAAAGCGCAGCTTCTTCTGAGGTTTCTCTCGTGCTTTGCCCCCGTTTAGGAAGGCACTAAAGATGCCGGGGATCTCCGCCAGGATTTTGCTAGATTCGTCCGCAGCGGCATCGGGCGGCCTCGGTAACGAATCACTGCTCTCACCTCCCTCCTGCTTTTCCATAACGGGCACCGGTGCAGGTTTATGTTGGCTCGTGGGCGCATTCCTGGTGTCTAGGCCGAGAGCAGGGCTCGCACGGTTCAGCTCCTGCGCTGAGGCTGGGTCCTGAATCAGCGCCTCACACCACGAGTTGAAAGTCACGTCATTGAGATTTTCTGACTGCGCCGGGTCTGAGGTGCCGTTCTGTAGCTCTGGGGCTTTGCCCGGAGGAGAAGGAGGCGTCCCGTTGCAGGGGATCATGTCTGAAGCGGTGTGATGCTCGGCCGCCGCAACATCCCGGGCTCGGGCCGTGAGGCCGCTCAACAGCTCGGCGAGTTCCCTGTCGATCTCCTGAAAGAGTGACGTCTCGTCGAGTTCATCCTCCTGGGCAGAGGGCTCGGGGGTCCTGCCGATGTTTTCCACCAGGGTGGGGTTCAAGTCACATGAGGAGGCTGAACAGAGAGAACAAAGAACATATAGACGAAGATTAAGGATGTCATCAAAGCACAGAAAAACAGTAAAAAAAAAAAATTAAGTATTATTTTTTTCAAATATAAAACTTTACTTCCTTCAAACAACTTCCGAGTTTCTGTAAAAAATCTTTCTGTTTCCTTTCTACATAAATGACCATTAATTGCTACTTTTGTGTTTTAGATTTTTATCATGTACAGATTTGTGTACACTCATTGACCGCGCAAAACTGGCTGGACGAACGCTTTTACGTTCTCCCTCTTGACCTCTCTATTACATTTATCATTTCTGTGCCATCAGCGTACACAGACACTTGTCTGGCTGATGCTTCACAAACCCGAATTAAACAAACATGTATAAAAATTCTGGTGTTCTGAGTTCTCTGGGTAGAGACAGTGTGCAGTTTTGTGAAGAAATGTGCAGCAGAAGCACTTTGAGGTTAAGCTGTAACCAGGTTTTTAGACATGGGAAAGTCTCCAGGATGGATCATTTTGCAAGTCTTTAGTAACGTGTCTCTGTCTCAATGCAGTAACTTTAAAAGTGACAAAAAAAAAGGAAGGGTGAAGAGAGGACAACACTGCTACACTACTTTAACGTTAAAGAACAGGAACAGGACGTTCTTACATGAATGTTAGACAATACACAACAATAACTGTAATAATCTGATGAGATTCGATTCGATTTCATGGCCATTTTGATTTATGTTCTGAGTCGATTACAAAGCACACGTTTTTTTTTATTGTCTGATTTGTCGCAAGCTATTGACAGCTATATTTATTACAGTATTGGAAGTATTGAAATTTTTGAAGTGCTGTGCGATGATCTCATACAAAATAATCTTAGATTCCTGACAATTTTCTGTGTATGTGGCGGTATTGCAACTACCCTCACTCACTCATCTTCTACCAGGCTTAATCCTGTATTCAGGGCCGTGGGGGGTCTGGAGTCTATCCCAGGATACAGGGTGCCGATCCACCGCAGAGCACACACACTCACACACTTCAGTCAACTGCAAATCTGCATGTCTTTGGACTGCGGGAGGAAACCAGAGTACCTGGAGGAAACCAACCAAGCCACGTGGAGAACATGTAAACTCCATACACACAGAGGTGACAATCGAACCTGGCCGGGAATCAAACCCAGACCATGGAGGTGCAAGGCGACAGTGCTAACAACTAAGCCAACGTGACTACCCATAATCTGAAAAAATAATAATAATAACAATAAAAAAAAATATTTCATACATGTAAGGTTTTTGAAAATTTCCCATAAATTAATGAGCAGTTAATTGAATCTGCTAACAAAAATGGATTCAACTGCATAATTGATTCATCTAGCATCCATCATGTTTAATTTCTTACTTCATAGAAGATAGTTACATTTTGGAATGCTTGGTTTTGAAAGAACAGAAATGGTGACTTTTTGAAATTAAGGTTAAAGTTTAAATATTACGATATTTTTAGATTTGCAAATATCAACATACTATTGTCTTTAAATAAATATATGATAAATAATTATACAAATTTGATTTAAATACATTGATTTGATAAAACAGTTTGGGATATTTGTTATAGGAAAATAATCAACTTCAGGAATGTCTTCACAGGGTTTTATTTCTTCCTTAAACATCAGTATATCATAAAAGTCGCAGAAAAATAGACTTTCTAAAAAATTCCTTCATCCACAAAGTTTTTTTTTACATATAAAACTATAGAACTTAACTGAGTAAAACACACACACACACACTCATACACACCCCCACACCAAGCAGTCCATTAAGCCAAAGCTGAGATGCCAGCTTGCACAGCTGCACATCACCACATTCAATCCCACTCAGATGACGTTTCGGGTTTTTTAGCGAGTTGTACCTTACACTCAAGAATCTTCTTGCTTAGATGTGCTGTTAACTCATCCTCTCCCGCGTGTACCGTTAAACAATCAGAACTTAATACACATTATTCTAATATCAGTTCCTCCTGTCAGTATAAGAGTGTATCAGAGTGTGTGTTAGAGTCTACTGATTGAGCCTATCATGAATAAGTCTAGTGTGGTTAGAGAACAGAGCCAGACTGTGTAGATGCTCTAAACACACACACACACAGAGAGAGAGAGAGAGAGAGAGAGAGAGAGAGAGAGGAATTGATGCTGGTCTCTGTGACGGCTGTAACTCATGCTCATGTCTCAGCATTCAGTAATGTTTAAGTCAGTGTTACTAAATCATGTTTCAATATCAGGCCAAAACACAGAGCCGATTTGTGAGGCGTTGAAGAACAATGTGCGTCACCAGGTGGCAGCATCTGTCTGCCTTTACTAGCAAAAACACAAAACAGCTAAAAAAAATTTTTTTAAGTGTATATTTATATTTTAGAATGTTTAAAGCATTAAACACATCACTTATTACCTCACGCCAAGACACCTTATAGTAACCAGAAAACACAAAAACACAACATAGTAACTGCGTCTGGGATAAACATGCGCTGTATAGTTACTGATGTGGAACACTTTCACTGGCGGAATGGAAATGATCTTATCTGAAATTTTCAATCAGCTCGACGTGAAACCTGATTCTAATGAACCTGACTCTCAGTCTGTTATAAGTCAGGATACTGCTGGGTTTCTGTGCATAGAGCATCATCTACAGTAACATTGGTAAAGCAATAAAAACAAACAGCACAGCTAAAGCTTTTCTTTTAAACCTAGTAGGATTAGTAAAATAAATAATATGAATATGTTTAAATAAATAAGTTATAAAAACTGCTTATCCACACGAGCCACTAACCGCTATTACTGTAGGAAGTGTGACATTGCAACCTATTTCAATAAGCACTAACCACAGGCACCAAAAAGCAGGCAGGAATTAAATGTTTGCAAACATGAAAAATGCTGTTAGAATTTTTGAGCACTTAATGTGCTTACTTCCAGGTAGAAAAAAAGTTATGTACTGCAATATTTTATGATGAATTTGTAATTATTGCCCCTACATGGATTGGAAAGGGTCTAGATATGGAGGGATCTTTTTTTTTTACATTTATAATAGAGATGAACCGGTGGGTCGGTCAGTGACCAGAACTGGCTGCTTTTCAGTTTGATTGGTTTTTGATTTTCAGTATGATGACGATCAGCCTCAGATATACAGTTAAATACCACTTTAACGGTGTTACATTATCAAAAATCTTGCATGTTAAAAGCCTCCGATCTGCCTTATTCTCCAAACTCTGTAAGCGAATTAGTGTCAAACCTACTCACTGCACACGCTTACACCGGTCTCAAAACACAGCGAGCGCAAATTAGTCGAAAATCTCATGCTTTAGAAACCTCATGTGCCCGTGGCAGATGTTGCACGCACCCCGATGATCGCAGCCGCTCCACCCGCGCACTCCCTGCTGAGTTTTGAGTATTTGGAGGCATTTGAGGAGGTAAAACATCGACGTTTACACATTTTCAAGTTAAATATTAAACTCTTGTGCTTAAGGTTAGTTTGTATTGTTTAAATGCTGCGCTTGGATTTTAAGTGAGAAAACTAAAGCTATGAATAACAAGCCACATTTAATTACTCATCAAACCTTTTCAAAGGTTTAAAATTGTAAAATTGAAAAAAATTATATTGCATTGGGATTGGGACGATAAAATCGTTATGCTTATAGAATCGCAATTTTAATTGAATCACAATAACATTGAATCAGGAGGTGACTGGTAATTCCGTGCCTAATAAGATCTCAATCACTCACTCACTCACCGACTATACCGCTTAATCCTGTATTCAGGGTCACAGGGGGCCTGGAGCCTATCCCAGGAGACTTGCACACACAGTCACACACTACAGCCAATTTGGGAATGCCAATTAAGCTAACCTACATGTCTTTGGACTGTGGTAGGAAACTGCAGTACCCTGAGGAAACCCACCAAGGACACAGAGAACATGCAAACTCCATGCACACAGAGTCTGGAATCGAACCTGGACCCTGGAGGTGCGAGGCGACAGTGCTAACCACTACGTCACTGTGCCATCCTAATAGGATTGGACAGTTTTGAAATTGTGTAGACGTTGGACTGGTCCCCATTTTTTTACAAACTACTTTAAAAACTAAAAAAGCCCAAACTTTGTTTATTGTTTATTGAAGTTTAGATTAAGCAGTTTCTCATGGGTATAGCACAGCACAGCATTAATTAAGTGCATTACATCATTATTATCGTGAATATAAAGGGTTTAATACCTGTTTAAACCTACAAATTGAATACAAGCAGTGAACTGCAGGAACGTTAAAATTATATAATATATAAAACAAAATACATATATTCTGCTCAGATATTTTATTTATATTTCATCTCTGAGTTATCCGGGTAATACAACAAAAGAATCTTTGTTACCAAACGCTCAGTACGTAAGTGAGTAAAAAAAAAAAAAAAAAACACTAATGATCTACTTATCTGATATTTTTATGTAACAAACTCAACTGCCTTTTATGGGAATGTGGGCCTCTGTCTCCATCCGATTGCAGAAATGGCATGTACAGTATGTAGATCGGCAGACTCTCTTCAGAAGCTCTGAGGCATGACATTCTTGTGCGCGCCTTTTTAAAGAGAGCCTGAACTGTCAGTCAGGAAACGTTGACCATCATCACCAAGAGCGGAAAACACAAAATAAGTCACGCAGCGGCAGAAGAAAGCTCCGAGGTGTTGTAAAGTGTTGCAAACCTGCTCCGCGACTGTCATGAGTTTGCGTGGGACGGACGCGGAATGTTTTATTGCTGAAGATGAAACTGAAACAACCACAGGCTAGTAGTGAATTTCTATAGCTGCTATAGCGCAAGTGAGAAATAAAGGCTTCCGAGGACGCCCCACAACAAACGTAAAATAAACAGATAAAAACAACGACTATGGCTTGTCCTTTAGTGAATAAAAAATGTTAACATTCGCAAGTCGCTGTCATACAAGACAAAGAACCGAATGACATGAAAGTGTTTTGTTCGCTCAGTAGAGAAGAGAAAACAAACGAGATGTTCGGATTTCATGTGCGGGACGCGTATTGCACTTCCGACTAGCAACCTGAAACTCTGTCCACACCAACTTCCTGTGATTACACTAATACATTACTAGCACAATGTGCAATCCATGATGCTGTGATGCAGCTTTATAACAAATCAGAACAAATAAAAAGTGTTGGAGTTACAGGACTTTTCCTTGCATGTCAGATTAAATAATATATGTCTGACTGTATATACTGTAGTTCTCCTTTAAGTCAATCCATCCGCTCACCCAAGAACCTCTGTAGGCCAACTAGGAACCGGGGAGACCGACAGTGACCATTGTGTTTATTTATTTATTTTACGACTGTGATAGGACCTCCGGTCAACATTCACACGTGCATTCACACACTACGGGCAATTTGGAAACACCAATTAGTCTAACCTGCCTGTTTTTAGACTGTGAGAGGAAACATGAGAACCCAGAGGAAACCCACCAAGCACAGGGAGAATATGCAAGCTCCATGGACACAGACCTGTAGCAGGAATCAAACCCAGCTCCTTGAGATGCTAGGTGACAGTACTAAGCACTAAACCACCATGACGCCTCTCAATTCGGTTAATAACTTTTATCAGGATTGGTTTGGCATTGCTTCATGTAGTTATATACCGTTTAATCCTGTATACAGGGTCGCAGGGGGCCTGGAGCCATCCCAGGAAACTTCAATCCATCGCAGGGAACACACAGACTGTATACACACACCCCCACACATTCATTCACACTACGTGCAATTTGGGAATGCCAATTAGCCTAATCTGCATGTCTTTAGACAGTGGGAGGAAACCGGAGTAACCCCGAGGAAACCCACCAAGCACGGGGAGAACATGCAAACTGCACACTTTCACGCAGAGGTGGGAATCAAATCTTGTCCCTTGAGGTGCAAGAGGGTTAACCACTAAGCCATTGTGCCGCCTGTGTTCAAGCCTATGCTACGCTATTGTGAAGTGAAAGTAGCCAGTGCTATGCTGATATGCACACATACTGTACACACACACACACACACACACACACACACACACACAGAATATTAACTTGAAATAAGTTCTGGCTAGACATATTTTTGTGTTACTTTAAAAAAAAAATGTAGCTCGCGCCCAATGCTCCATGAAACCACAACACAATGACTAATCTTCTTAAATATGGGGCGTGACTGGTCCTGGAATTATTATTATCATCAATAGAATGGAAGATATTATAATGATAGATGAAAGATGTGAATAGATGAAAGTGATAAGATCAAAAAAGATGAAATGTTCATGTTGTCAGTCTCCTTAATACCAAAACAATTACCCGGGTTTGTTTCTCTTTCTTGTCTGTTAACCTGAATCGCAACTGATCAGGAGGAAAAAACTGCTGCTCAAGTTTTATCACTGGACAGTATATTACACTGCTTGTCTAAAAACTGCATACTAGAATGTTTCATTCATCAGCTTACAATGATCAGATTTAGATTAGAGCGCACCCTGGGGTGTGCCTTGTGGTCCCAGAACAGCTCCTTCACTACTGACGTCCTGGAATATGCTTGTGCTGTCAGGGAAGAAAAACCCCACTGACTGGGCTGACCGGGTCATTGAGTACATTCAGGTCGTCAGCTGACTTCATTTTATTGCCACATAATGTTGCTGAGTCTAAATCTGATCACTGACCTGAGCAACTGAGCAACTCCGGATCATAACATTGCCTCCGGAGGCTTGTACGAGGCACCAAGCAAGACGGGTCGCTTTCCTTCTTACCCTGACGGTCCCATAGCTCTGGAATAGGGTCAATCTGGGATCATCAGATCACATGTTCTTTTTCTGTTGCTCCAAAGTCCAATCTTTACGCTCCTAGCACAATGAAGCCTTTTATATCAGCTTCACTAACAAGTGGATTTCTTAAGGACCTACAAGCTTTTTCGCTCCAGTTCCAGGAATATTCTAATGTTTTGTTTGCTGACCAATACTTTGACCTTTCTGAAACAGAGACTTTTTTCTGCGCAGGTTGTGTATACTCAATGGAAAGTGCTATTTGCACTGTTCCACATGGAGTGCATGACCTCACCGACACCCAGACACACATTTCCACCTTCTTAATTTATGAATTTGCTTAAAGTACTTTAAACAAAACAAGAAAACTGATTAAAACATAAATCAAATCTTTGTTGCATTTAATAACGACCTTTAAAATGAGTCCTATAAATAGTTGTGCATTAAAAAAAAGTACCACCATGTTTCAAAAGAATGGAAAAAGATGTCCTACCAGTGCCTGGCGAAACTGGTGGGTCGTGGGTCTTTCCAAAAAGAAACTCGTACTTGGCCTTGGCGACACTCTGGGCATGCGAGGAGGAGCCGTTGACCCAAACAAACGTTTCGGCCTAGAGAAAGAGATCACTGTTTAACATGCATGACCGTATCACTCGACGCTTTCACTGTGAGAACAAACATAATCGTCATTCGGCAGACGGTATTTGTAAAAAGTCATAATAACATAATGAATAAGCTGACAGTTCACGTGCTGATCGGTGAAATATTAAGTGCTTATTCATATGCAAGAACTTTCACTTCAGAGGATTGAAATTGAAATGTAACGCACAATTCTTCTTTAAACCCACAATGCGGCATGGACCGCTGAAGCTTCCTTTGAGAAAGTCAGTGTAAATTTCAGGCTACAAGCTGTGCTTGGAGTTCCCACCGCGGCGAAAGGTTAAAGTGCTGACAGTTGCTACGGCTCCCTCTGGATGCTTCAGGAACGCAGGCTTTTATTTCCCAGCACCGTGCTCATACACTCACTTGTGTTTTAATCAAGGGCTTTTGTTAGTGTCATGTAATTGACTCAGCGCTGCACACATACTCGGTTATTGCTGAAGTCAGAAATATCTAACCAGAGTGCCTTATGTCAAATACTTACTGTTATTTGATTTTTGGACAACGTTTTGGTATTTTTAGTTTAATACACAGTGGGGGACAAAAAGCTGTATACACAGTTCAACAGTTGTTATCCATGCCCTTTTTTAAAACTCGAATTGAATTATGGCAGCAATGTATACAGGGTGGGCCATTTATATGGATACACATTAATAAAATGGGAATGGTTGGCCTCCCGATCTGACCCCCTTAGACTTTTATCTTTGGGGTCATCTGAAGGCAATTGCCTATGGTGTGAAGATACGAGATGTGCAGCACCTGAAACTACGGATACAGGAAGCCTGTGCTGGCATTTCTCCTGCGGTGTTGCGATCAGTGTGTGAAGAGTGGGAGAAGAGGGTTGCATTGACAATCCATCACAATGGGCAGCACATTGAACACATTTTATAAGTGGTCAGAAACTTGTAAATAACTAATGAAAGAATAAAGTTACGTTAAAACCACAAAAGCACACCATTGTTTTTCTTGTGAAATTCCCAATAAGTTTGATGTGTCACATGACCCTCTTCCTATTGAAAAAACAAAAGTTGGATCCAAGATGGCCGACTTCCAAATGGCCACCATGGCCACCACCCATCTTGAAAAGTTTGCCCCCTCACATATACTAATGTGCCACAAACAGGACGTTAATATCACCAACCATTCCCATTTTAT
Organism: Clarias batrachus; assembly: GCA_003987875.1. NCBI lineage: Eukaryota > Metazoa > Chordata > Actinopteri > Siluriformes > Clariidae > Clarias > Clarias batrachus. Next base: position 452,393 of record QMIH01000007.1, on the reverse strand, counting down.
TAAGGTGTATCCATATAAATGGCCCACCCTGTAGTACTGTTTTCGTTGATGGTGTCATGTGATCGTCAGAAAAGAGGCATATATTTTTCATGTTCGTTGAAGTGTGTATAAATTCTTTTAGGCCCTTCTGTATATATACATATAAATACACGCATCCATCCATCTAGGAACCTCGGGAGTCCAACTAGAGACCATGGAGGCCAATGGTAACCAATGTATTTTTTCCCATTTTAGTATGACCATGGTAGGACCTCCAGTCAACACACACATTCACACACTATGGGCAATTTGGGAATGCCAATTAGCTTAATCTGCATTTTGTTGGACTGTGGATGAAAACCGAAGAACCCGGATGAAACCCAACAAGCACGGGGAGAATATGCAAGCTCCATGGACAAAGACCCGATGAAAGAATCGGGCCCGGCACCTGGAGTGCCCCTGGAGGTGCAAGGTGACAGAACTAACCACTAGCCACCGTGGCAGCATTGTTGAATTCTTAAATCTGATTGGTCAGAAGGTGAGTACTTCTCTATAGCACTAATAACATTCTTTATTAACTTAGTAATAAACACAACACTGCAAAAACACCATCAGAACTTTTAATTGGAGCATTTATGCTGATTAATATCTATTTACACCAAGTCCAACCACAACCATAGTCTCACTTCAAACTCTACCTTCTTTAATCAATAGACAGTAAGTGATTAACAGACAATGAAAAGACATATGGTTTGAACAGCAGTGATTTCTTCAGATTTCTTCAATGACAACGAGTCCAAAAGCATTTGAGAACAATCTATTAAAATTTTTTATTAGCGTCTATAAAGTGGACTCTGGGCTTTAAGATAATTTCAAGACTTTATAGAGAACTTCAAAAGGCAAAATAGACATACACCACATATATAACACAAAAAATGTGTAAGAGACGCAGACAGTAATATATCTGAATTTCCAGTGGAGGATAACAAGCTCAGTGACTTGGAGAACATTTGGCTGGAAAAGCCTCGGTGGATTCTTTATTCCGACTGTCCAGAAGATTCATCACTCGGGCTCTTGCAGTTGTTAGAGGAACTGCGGCCCTCATGATGCTAATCACTATCACTTCTGGACACTTCTGGTCCTGTCCAAAAGTGAATAGTTTGGGTCAAAAATCCACAAAGAAGTAGTCACAATATTTGGGATAAACACAACTTTTAATTAATTTGAACTCTTCTTTGAGTTTCCACAGTCTGGCACGGTGGCGGGAGTTACAGCGAGCGTTAAAAACGAGTTTAAAAAAAAAAAAAAAAAATATTCTAACAACAAACAGACAAAATTAAACACGGGAATCTTAAGGTTAAATAAAGGTCAGGCGATCGGCAAACAGTCTAACAAAGGAGAGACACAGAACAAAGTCGGGAGTTCAAGGCAAGGTTAACTCTCTAGAAGACAAAAGGAATCACGGCTCGGTATAGTCCGGAGTAACTCACGAGCGTGTACACTCTGCAATGATCTGTAGCTTCTCTAATACTCCCTTGGAAACGGGAATCAGGTGTGCCGTGTCATTAGTTCTCCGGTGATCCAGGGCTGGGAAGCGTAGTTCCTTCTGTTCATGTCTTGATTCTTCCGTGGGTGATGTGAAACAATAAAAAAAAATCGAAATATGAAATCAAAACGTCTCTTTGGAATGCTAATTGTAGCCGATAACAAAGAAATTATGTAAGCAGGATACTCCACCTTCTGAGGATGTGTGCGATATTATCTATGAAATCTCTGTTCTGAACAAAAAATCACTTTCTTCAGGAGGCTTCAGGAAGATAAATTAGAGGCGGGGTGAATTTGTAAGAAATGGAAATGGCATCTTGTTGAAACGCCCATGATTTACAAAATGGATATATTTTTATTACATAGGGAAAAGTAAAAAAAACAAAAAAAAAGGTTCACTGATATTCTGTTATTTATCTACGAATAAACTTCAATCAATAATCAATCAATTTTACCCTTTTGGCTGCTTTCAAGGTTTAATGTTTTATATAAATGAATATTAATGGGGCAACAGTGGCCTATCATCATGTAGTCAATGTTGTTCTGACATCGTGATACTAACTTTCTTTTTTTTTTCACCTTTTCCTGCATGTAGGACGGAAGCAGCTTAAACATCATTGTTATACCTACTTTGTGAGTCTTTATGAGTTTTAATGCTAACAGACCTTGGGGAGTGTAAAGTCCTTTCAGAGCTGGAGATCTTGCTCGTTTATCAGGTAGTGTGTGCTGTTAAAACAAGCCCAAAGTCCAAGAAGCTGTCTATTAAGAGTCACCACTGAACTACGCTGCATAAAGCTCAGCCTTCATCAGGAATATCAATCAAGGCTGTAACCAGGCTAAAGTATCAGAATAAAACAGTCATAAAATATTCGAACATATGATATGAATTAAGAAAGCACTATATATCTCATTGGTTTATTTATTTATGTTCATTTTGTACATGAATGCAAAAGCTTTTAGTTGTTCGAGCCATATTAAGCAAGTGAGAACGAGCAAGACCTATCAGTTAAAAGTTTGCACATGTTTATGCTGGTGACATGCAACATGAAACTACGCTACCTGGCTAGGAAAAATAATGTCTGCATTTCAGAGTGGATTCGATATGTTGCAGCCCACAGACGCCTACGCCCTTAAAATGACTGCTGGGTAGGACATAACGTAATTCATATTGTCATGACCGTGTCTCCCGTACAACACCCATAATCCTCAGCTCATTACATGACCTCCCGTCAAGCCCACCGCTAATGATCCCAGCACACACACACACAGACACACACACGCCTCCCTGTAAATCAGCCAGACTCTCTGTGGTCCTTTGCGGTGTCTCATTCCAGCGCTGTATCTGTAAAGATTCCAAGCCTTTGTTATCTGCCTGGTTTGAATATTCAGCTTCCTGTTTGCTAAATTAGACTTGTCGAGTTTAAACCAGATCGCCTATTTGTCTAGTTGTCTGCCTCTTATTTATTTATGAGTGTTGCCTAGCCATCTGGTTTGTGTGCGTCGGTTTTAATTAAAGCGAAAAAGCTGCACTTCCGTTTCGTCTGTCCACTACGCAGGGTGCCAAGAAGCACAGCATGTCCACCCTAAGTTATAAATGAAACTAGCGACGTTAACAGCTGCTTAAATAATTACTCACTTCTGATCTTCTGCCGAAAGCGACTCTTAAGCCTCACGTGGGCGGAACCCGGTGTTGATAACTCTTTAATGTGTAATACATCACACGTTTTGAGCAAGACAGAGCTCGCAGTCCTGTCTCACTCGCATCATTCATAACATTCCATGCAGTTTATTATTTTAAACACTCTTTAAAATTCACTCGCAGCTTTCGGACACGACTTTCTCACCTTTTGTTCCTTAAGTAAGTAAGTTTCCAACTGATCAATAAATCAAGACTGTGATATTGATACGATATCTCAGCCCTAACTTATATAGGTCAGTCCAAATGCCAAAAAATATAATAACCATTGGAACGTGACAAATACCTAGTTGCAGAAGAGAGCCATCCACCAGTGGGAACTGTACGCAGAAACATTCACAAACACCGCCTGCACATTACAGGAACTCGGCTGGAAGTTATTGCCGCATTCCCGCGTACAGTCCTGACCTCGCTCCACATGGCCACATGTTTTCACATGTCTGAACCATTAAAGGAGTTCCTGGGAGGCCAGCGTTTCAGACTTGAAGGATGGTATCCATCTAGTGCACTAGTGAAACGCTGGGATAAATGTATTAGCGTAGCGGGGGGACTATACAGAGAAATTGGGAGAAATTTGCTATTCTGCACAGTCAAAAGTCCCGGTTTGACTTGAATGACCTTTGTAATTCACCAGGTTACTGACTAAGGCCAAATATTCTGTGGAGGAGTTTTGACGTTGTCATTTAGTTTGTTACCTCAGGGATGGAGCAGTGGTTAAGGCATTAAACTATGGTTCAGAAGGTCGAAGATTCAAACCTCATGACCACCAGGTTCCCACTGTTGGGCCCTTGAGCAAGGCCCTTAACCCTCAACTGCTCAGTATAACGGGATAAAAATGTAACCCTGGATAAGAGTCAAGACTGTCAAATGCTTAAATGTAAACCCAAGTACTTGATAAGAAAGGTTACAGTACAATGTAACTGAACAACTTCTACTTGTAAACCCGACCACAAGAACGCTGTAACACATGCAGTATGTTACACTTCGTCCTCCAAATCACTTGATGCTGTTTCCTCTCTTTGTCTCTGGTATCTAATCCGTGCATTAACATCATTTCCACTTGTATTTAAATGTCTCTCAGTTTAGTCAGATCTGATAGCTGTATCGCCTCTAATATGCAAATCAGCTCATTCGGAGGTGCCTTTGTTCCCGTAAGCGGTCTGCTGTTTATTCTGGACAGTCCTATCGTATCTCTCCTGAGCTCTCATTAGTTTCTCGTGAACGCCGACTATGCTGTTCTGTTTGATTACTCTACATGGACGCGGGAGGCCATGACCACATACATTTTACTGCAATGTATTTGAATGATTGTTTAATGATTATTAAATGGGTTATGACAAGAAGGATGTATTTGCATGCATTTACATTGTTCTGGTGTTACAAACGAGAGTTTAGAAGACACTGATTCATTTTCATTAAAGTACGGCCCTGGCAGTCGTGTTCATTCGAATATGTTGTTTTTTTTTCCATTGCAAGAACTTGCACAGGGCTTCCCTGGTGGGCGTCTGAGAGCTCGAGACTAAACACGCATAGTTGGTTAACCTGTTAAGATTTATTGACCATTTAGGAAAAGAGTGAGCCGTGTGAGCGGGTGAAGGGAAAGTCTTCTGAGAAAGTTTTAGGGTTCTTTCTCTGGATGGATGAGTTGATGTTTTTTCTTTTTGATGTCATGGTTGTCTCCAAACATTAGCTGCCATTAGATCTTGGTTGTGGGACACTTGTTTTGACTTCTTTTGCTTAGTGTTTCCATTCCTATGCTTAGTCCTTGTGTTAGTCCTTAATTAAAAGGCAATAAGTGTTTAACTGTGTCTTGTATCTGTTCATCTTACTAGTTATTTCCCTGTTTATTTAGAGTTTATTCCTCGAGTTTGTTTACATAAATTTTTCGTGAGTTAGCAGAGCAAAGTAACAGGTTAAATAATGAAATAAATCATAATCTTTTGAGAATAAATGGTGTTTGTAGAACAGTGGTATAAAATCTGCTGATTAATTATAATTGAACAATATCACATGACAGACAGGGAGTGCTGTTGTGCTGGATATCAGAGCGGCTCTGACGCGGTCGTAGCCACATTATAGCCACATCTGCACATCTGTCCTGCCTTACTCTCCTGCATTACACTTTACTACCTCCAACCATTTTACATCCATTTATTAACTTTAAGAAACAAAAAAAGACAATCTTGTTAGGGAATTTATGTTTTATGTCTGTTTATAATGAGGAATATCTCACATTATAAACAGTTTATAATAAGAAATGTCACAAAAGTTCTTAAAAATGGTTCTCCAATAAATTACACACACTAACACACTTACATAACATAGGTAAAAATCCATATAATCCAGTGATAATCCTAATGCCAGGTTTAAATGGGGTTAAAGAACAGCCAGTGCGTGCAAAACAACACCGGCTTTATTCAGACTGGATGCTCAAATCCCATTTTTGGCATATGTCAATTTCATCTCACCATCCAGCGCTCCCTTAAGGCTTTCTTTGAGACGTGTGACATTAGCCGGCTGTACCTTTTCAAAATTTCTTCCACATACTCGAGGTCTATTTTATTATTATTATTATTATTATTACATTTGAATTATATGTTTGCCCTTGGTGTGGTAAAATGTTGCTGTTAGGTGGCAAGAAGAAAAAGGAGCAACTTTCAGTTTCATTTTTTAAAGCAGCTGTCCACTTAAAAAATGTGAGCGTTGCCATCCGACCCTCGCTGCACATAAAGCATTCAAACCGAGACCGCTTCAAAGGGTGGGTGTCGGTCCGCTTCCAAACAAACTCTGGTGCGGTTCGATTGAAATGCGAACACGCCATGGACTAAAGATATGTAAAGGAGCAACATCTGCTTTGCTAGCATTATCTGGTAATAACGACTGGTCTTGAGAACTTTCACTGGTCCACGCTGTATCTGTAACATCCGGTGTAGAGGCAGGGATTGGACGTGCAGCGACTGAGGAACCGTCTGAGCTATGTCACACGCATTAATTAGCATGATGAGTTGATGGATGACGCCGTTAATAAATGAAAAACTGTCAAATTAAATGCTAAAATTAAAGAGCATCCAAGGACATTCACTATGGACAGCGCACAAGAGCGCACTAACCCACCGGGGCTGCGTTCAATGACAAGAGTGCTTGCGAAACGTTCTCGGGCGTACAACAGTTTGATTGGATTGGATTAATGAAATGTCACATGTTTTTGGGGGCTCTCTTTATTGAATGCAGCACTGATCTACTATCGCACGCTCCTGTATCAGGCAGGAAGACGCAGGACTGGGGAGACGCTATTACAGGGTTAAAGATCACTGATTGCATTTTTATTTATTTATTCATCGTTGGGGACGGTCGCCACCGGCAGCTGTATGGAGAAAAAAGCTAGTGTGTCTTTTGGTCGAATATTGAAAATGCCAGCGTAAGAGCTAAGCAAATTAGGACTTTATACTAGCAAACCAAAACTAATGTATCATTTTATGCTTTGTTCCAAACCAAAAGATTTGAACTAGAAGTGTGAACACTCCTTAAATTACAAAAAAACCCAAGAGAAACCTGAAACATACTCAAGGTATTTAAAATGATTTGGAATCGCAGTAAAGATGGACCTTAACCAGTCCTTCACGGTCCTGCATCATTACTTTATATACAGTGGTAAGTCTGTGTACGAACTTTCAAGCAACCGATCTGATCTGAACTGAACCGTTCGCCGGCTTGTCTGTCTGGGAGCCGTTCAAAACTTGTTTGTATCAGTGGAAAGCCAAGCAAAGCGAGGTCACATATTTTTTTACATATTGTTTTCTGTGCAAGATTTAGGAAAGACTAGATTTTTTTGGCACCATGGGTCCCAAAAACGGCAAGGTGGCAAGAAGAAAAAGGAGCAACTTTCAGTTTCATTTTTTAAAGCAGCCGTACGAAGAGGGATCACAAATCAAGGTTAAGTGAGTTTTAATGTTTATTTCATATCTGCATTCATTTACTTGTCTTCTCTAAATGTTTTGACTATTTTTATAAGCAAAAAGTCTGATTGTAGTGTTGGAAATTGGTAACAGTGGGTGGCTGGGACAAATGATCTGCATTTACATGCCATGTTGCATTTCGCGATATGAAATTTCGCCTTAAGAACTCGCCACCGAAAAGGATTAAATTTGCATGCCGAGGTACCACTGTATTAACTAAAATGTGACCAAATTCCAAACACACAAATCCCACTTAATGTTAGCGCTTAAATAGGCAGAAAAAAAGGTCGATTTATTCCTGTATCTGAACTCCTGCACTTTTAAAGACTAGTGAGTGCCACTGTTCATAGTGTGTCTCACACTCCTTCCTCACGTTGACTCCACCCACAAATTTTCAAGTAACGTTTCCAAGAACTTAATGCTTTCTGCCAGGCAGCTGCATAATCATGCGAGATGATCAGGAAGTAGCTGCTGAAATGTAATTCAGCAGGAAAATTCTTGGGAAGTTCAATGTTTGTTGTGGTCCTGGTATAGCAGAGAAGACTGCTCGGCATACGCCAAGTCTCCGTGTGCTGGCTAGCAGCTCAAGGTCTTTGAAAAGTGTCTGAGCTGAATGAATGAACTCAACATGCGCCTGTACTTGCTGACGTTAAAAAAATTTTTAAAAAATCAGACTTGTTGGCAATCAATAGATCTTTTTTATAGTGTCAAGAAAAATGAGACCATGTATGAGCATGACTCCTGGATTGTGTTTGAATAAAAATTTTAAAAACATGTAATTTTTAAAACGACATACTAATTAGTGCCTGTTAGTTTCACTGTGATTAAATATGTTTAACGTCCTATCGACAGATGCTTGTAACTAATAAAAATTGTGGCTTGAAAATGATCCAACAACCCAAAGAGAAAGAACTCTTAATGTAAAATCAGGTCCTTTCTGAGTCTTTTTCCACTGCTGAGCTCAAACAGTGCCCGAGCCCAGGTTGGGTTCGCAGCCAAATCTTGCCAATTTCACAAAAAAAAAAAGCTTACAAAGCAACTGCTTTAACCACGAAATCCATTTCCTGAATTGAGCAACACTCTGTTCTACATCACAACTTTCTCGTGTTACATTAAAACAACACAAGAAGTGAATGAATTGGTAGAAAGTCCTTTATGTTTGTTTATTATATTTGTGTTCTTCATCATACAAAGCTACGAGGGCATTCAAGTACAACATGGACTTAAAATTGGTGATGGCGGGGCGTTCGTATGGCATTTTGTTTACGAAGGACAATGCACGACCTCATACTGCCCACTGCACCGCTTGCACATTACAGGAACTCAGCTAGGAGTTATTGCCACGTACAGTCCTGACCTCGCTCCAAGCCATTCCCACACGTGTGTGCAATTAAAGGAGTTCCTGGGAGGCCAGCGTTTCAGACATTAAGCAAGCAGTCCGATCGTGGCTTCCGGCGTAGTGCGAAAACTTTCTATCTTCATAATATCCAAGCAGTAGTGAAACGCTGGGACGAGTGCATTAATGTAGCAGGGGATTATATACAGGAATAAAAGTTGTTTTTACTCTCATAACTGTGTTCTGTTATGTTGCGCAATCAAAGGTCCTGTTTTGACATGCATCTGAAAAAAAAAACAATAGTATGTCGAAAAACAAGTGAAGTTCTATCAACAAACCGAGGTCCATTTTACTCTGGCACGAAGCTCTTCAACAACTTCATCAAAGCCTGATATTGACTGTGTGAGGAAATCACGCTCAGTGACACACATCAAGAATGGTTATGCTCTGATTAAATGCTTTGAGCATGTAAATGTACATCTTATCAGATCAGCGTCCATGTAAACAGTTCAAATGTTTTCAATCAAATTGAAGAAATGTTTTTTGGGGGATAAATGGAGCTGCCCAGTTTCTTTGATTTTTACCTGTTTCTACAAAGCCTTTCCATGCTGCGGACTGTGTTTCATGCTGGATAAGTCTGTTTACTGTGTAGTTTTGTTTGTATGATGTTGTATGGGGTTATGGTAGAGGTTAAAGATAAAGATCTCAAATTTAGCCACGGTTATTTCTTATGGGTTCCTCACATACAGTCATAATTATAATATTCATACAACTTCTAACCATTGTTTGACCAACACTGCATTTATATTGTGTGTCTTGATCACGCTTTATGCCGCTTATCCTTTACAGGATACCCTATAAAAAGTGCCAATCCATCGTGGGGCACACAAGCACACTCTGTGGAGAATCTGGAAATGCCAGTTAATCTAATCTGCATGTGTTTGGACTGTGGGAGGAAACCGGAGTACCTGGAGGAAACCCACCCAGCATGCAAACTCCACACACACAGACCTGAGGAGGGAATCCAACACTCAAACCTGAAGGTGCGAGGCCACAGTGCATTTGAATCTACACACCCTGTGTGTTGCAAGGGATTGTAATGTATAAAAACATAGACAAGATTAATTATCTCAGATCCTTATCAACATTTTTGTAGAAACCAACTAGAAACATTTTCTCTCCTTTGTTAAGGTTCCTTTCTTGTAATACAGCTCTGCTATTTTGCATTATATTAATCATTAGATGTTGTTGTACAGTAGGTCTCTTGGCAAGAAGATTTATTTTTGTAATTTCACTGATTTGGTTGTTTTTTGGTTATGTTACTGTGGGGCCCTTTTTTCTTCACTCTGTGATGACAGCTTTTATAGTGTTTAATGATATATGTAATGTTTTAGAAACCAATAAACCATGTTGAGAGAATCCTACTCTCACTCATTCATTCTCTATACAGCTTATGCTGTACTAGGGTCCACCCTGAACAGCATGCCAATCCATCGCAGGACACATAAACACACACTCCCGACATGTTGGGAACACCAGTTAGCCTACCCTGCATGTCTTTGGAGTGTTGGAGGAAACCAGGTTACCCAGAGGAAACCTACCAAACCCAGGGGGAACATGTACGTAAAACCTGACCCATATCTGATCGTTTAAATCGTTCCCTCACAAAAATGCACCAGGCTGAAAACAGCAACTCTTTACTAGCGGTATCACCCCAGCATGATTCCTAACGTTGAATAACCGTTGTAATATAGTTGTAACAACATTGGGACGACATTCACCGACGAATGACTAATTGATCTGATTACTAATCTGTTTTTGAAAGTTAGAATGCCTTTGATGAAATGGCGTTGAGATAAAGTTAAATAAACAACCCAAACACAATGTTGCACATACAAGATCAAAACAACAATATTTATGTTAACATCCATTCGCACCATGTCCGACCGAACCATAGTCCTCTATGCTTCTAACAGGGTTTAGAATTCTGATCAGAGATTGGGATGGACTCTGTTTCATATTCTTTCGTAAATATTACAGTGAGCATCTTAGCATCTTAGCTCCCAGATCACTGTACTGTGATATGATCTTTGCACAGCGTCCAAATTGCATCAGGTCCGTTTTTACACTTTCACTCAGACGTTAAGCTTAAAAAAAATATATATGCTAACCTCAACTTCGTGTTCCCTAGTGGTCCAGTGGTAAGTGAGGTGCTCTCACTGTGGCAACTAGAGTTTGGATTCGCTCAATACGTCAGTTCGATTTTAATATTATTTAATATTTTAACTTTGTTCTGACGTCATTTTGTCAAATGTTCAAAAACAACCTAATCCCAGCTTGGTCGCAGCATCTGTAATGTTGCCAAATTAACATTACCACGATGTTCTGACAACAAAGAACAACAAATTCCTGCTGGGACTGTGATTTTAAAAAAAAACAAGTTGTTACCCCCCTTGTGATTACGGTGGTCTTTGATATGAGACCCTTAATTTTATAATGGAAGTGGAAACCAGGACAGACTGTACGCATGCTCTGCTATGGCCTGAGAACAGCTTGGGTTCTGTACCGTGCAGTTTTAATAAAAGACTGTTTCCCCGCACGGACCGATAAGACAATTTATTTCTTCTGGACCACACTCTGCCGTGATTCACACACCACTTGAGTGCCGTCTTTGCATAACAATAATAATAACTCTGTCATTCTGATTTAAAACCTGCTTTGAATATGTCCCAGAGCGGATGTGTTAAAAAAAAAAAGTAAACTCTGATCTGTTTAAAAATGTGCAACAATATCCGATCTAGGTCATAAGTCCAAAAAAAAAAAAAGCGCAAGCATCACGTTTATGCTAAAGATTTTGGAATCTAGGCTGTTTCAAGACAATAATTATCTTAAACACTGGTTCTACTCTATGTTACAACATGTTGGAAGAATGTAAACCCAGCAGTAATCAGTACCAGAACACTATCATTTTATACTCTTTGAGCGTCGCACAATTTATATTCATCAGACCTGAGTGCAGGAACAGCACGATGCAACCGAATATATTCCATTCAGTGAACCAGTTATCAGTGTCTTCAGTGCAGTAGCCTATATAATATTTATCATTTCCTGGCCTTAATGAATACATTACCCTGCTATTGTAGGGCGCCAGTGGAGACAGGATGTGAGCCCTGCGGCGCAAGACAACTTGAGCGGCGATAATAAAACAAGTTAATGAGGTGAAATATAGGGCTCGCATGTAGGGCATGCCAAAGAGGAAACAGACATGAAGAGTGCAGACTGGGAATTAGAGATGATCCGTTTAGGACATAGCAATGTTACACGTGATATGGGAGAAAATGGTTCATCCCATCTGAAATAACTTAATAAGTGAACGCCTGGTCTTCTCCTGACGGCTTTTCAGAAAAGAAGCTACAATGTGTTATAAGAGCCAAGAAGGAAAAAATGTGCTATAATACATCTTACAACTACAGGAAGACAAATAAACAGCAAAAAAAGAAAAATCTTTGATACACAGCTGTCTTCTTAAACAGACGAAGTATTCATTCCAGCTGTTATTCCAGCACAGACAAAAATGTGTTCATTACCCAGTCAAAAAAAGATTCTAGCTTGACTAATAAAATAATCTTGCAATCGGGCTTGAAATATACTATAGCACAAAAGGGGGGAGGGGGGACATGACAAATCATATTGTGAAAATGTGAAACTTTGTCCTAAGTCATACTTCCTCATTCCAGGAAGAATTCAAGAATTCAAAAATCAAGACATGCACCTGTTTTGCTACTGTAATGCCTACTATCAGACACGGACTGTACCGTTTGCGATCCACTATTTTGTCAATACAGATATCCTTACTGAAAAGCTTTCTAAACACAAGAGAATAAACATGACATGGTTGACTGGGTGATAGAAACATCACGATGCTGGTGAATGTTTCTGTAGCAGCGGCCATAAATGTAATCACTGACATGATTGAATAAATTGGGACGTAGAAACCGATTCAGTGTTATATCGCGACTCTTTAGTGTGAATCCCAAAATACTGATTCCCAAATTTTTTTTTTTTTTTCACTTATATATGTTTGCATTTGAGGTGCTAAAATGTTGTTGTCCCTCTATAATCCTACAAGTAGCGTGCTCTACACTGTTATTTGCTGAGTCAGTTATTTGCTGAGTTTGTAACATTATCTGAAAAATAAAATATCGAATCATGATTTAGAATCTCAAAGCAGATCGAATCGACACCTGGGTATCATGATAATATCGTATTGGGTGCTCCCCGATAATTCCAATCCCTAATAAATATGCAACATCTTCTCAAACACTTAGATACTACAAGGTGTATATGGTGTCTTATAGTCCAATGGCAACACTGTCTTGTTTATGGCAGCAGCTCTGCCACAGAGGTCATGCATTTACTGAACAAGTCAAACTCTTCAGTAAGTGATTTATCCAGGTCAGGTTGATGGGAGAATACAACCATTCTATTACAGAGCAGACATACTAAATACTAAAATAAATAAAAAAATAAGAAAAAATGAAAAACTTACATGATATGGGTGAAATATATCATATTTATTTTTTTTATTTTTGAGAATGGTGAATTATTTTCACTATTTATGATTTTCATTATTTTCACAATTCTATATAACAATGCACATATAGATATACTAGATAGATAGTAAAAAAAAAAATCTCATAATTTTTTACTTTGAGGTTGGTTGACCTCTCTGTCTCTCTCTCGCTCTCTTATTTTATTTCTCTTTCATCCATATTTTGATTATAAACTTTTCAATTATTTTGTGAAATAGTGAATGATGTTATACATAACAATGCAGACATATATACCAAAATTTTATTAGATGGATAGATAGATAGATAAAAAAAATTCTTTCAAAATTCACTCAACCCTCAACCCTTATTTCAAACTGTAGGTAAGAGCATAATTTAAACAGGAAGGGTATTTACATGTAAATAATGTTCCCTATGTCAAATCCAGAGCCGGTCACTAAAGCATGAAGAACAGACATATTAATGCTGAATTATAATGAGCTCCCCTCCTCCAGGAGTCCTACTGGGACCAAAGCCATTAGTGACTAGTGATAAGCTGCATAGCCTTTAAACAGGAACAAAGAAGTCAATCTATAGATTTACACAAAGGATTCAAGTGGTTTTATTCAGTTTAAATCTCCTTAGAGTTTCCCAAGCTTGAAGATTTATTATTTAAAAAAAAAAAAGAGAGCGAGAGAGACAAAGAGAGAGAGTCTGCTTTTTTTTCCCTTCGAGTCACAAGACAGATCTGCAGGACTATGTTTACTGTAATTGAAGAGGGAAAAATCGGGAAAGAAGGAGAAAAAAAACTGAGCTAGAAATATTTGCAGACGGATTCATCCTGTTTACTGATCCTGCGCCAGGGTTCAGAACTGAAACTGTAAACGATAAATCAGTCATCATCTGATAGCAACTACATCAAGTACGTGGTGTGTAGTAAAAAAAACTGAACATCATGCAGTTTTAATTTACACACAAACCAAGACCAGATTGTGTTCACACACATACGCGCGCCTTTTTTCTCACACTCAAACACAGAGGGACTCGTGTTGCTATGCTTGTTGTCGATGGCATGTGTCATAATGATAACATAGACTGTTACTGGGGTTTTACTTTACTGTTATTTTAGTTTTAGTTCATTCTTAAATGAACTAAAACTAACTAAAGGGATGCAAGTTCATAAACGCCACTCCTTATTTATGTCTATTTATACCACGGTGCTGTTAAATCTGTGACTAATCTGACTAGTCAGAAGATGTTGATTAATTTCCTATAGCCGCTGCTCTGACAGTCATGTCGGCTGTATTTCAAATCACAGGTTGTGCCCTTTTTAGTACAGTACTGTTTCTATGGTAACAACTCTTTCACATAACCTAAGGCTTAAAATAAATGGAGTTTTTTATTTTATTTATTTATTTTTTATTTTGGCAAAGAACAAGGTTTAATCATTCATATATCAAGCTGCATTTTTTTCACCTTATTAACCTCAAAGAGATGAAAAGCATGATGTGTGTCATTAATTAATGAAAAATAATTTCAAGTAGAAATCAGCTATTTTAATACGATGCATTTTTTCGACAAATTTGGTGAAAATGTCTTCACGGTCCGTCATGTGTATGAGATGAACAAATGTCCAGTGTTTGTACACAGCCCTGACTCTGTCAGTGGGAAACAAACAAAGTGGTGCAGACCGCGCCACTCAGCACTCGATACTGTTTTATACTAATATTGGTCATCTAGCCTAGTTCTTACTCTAGTTTCACTGCCTTGGCAATGCACATCCATGAGTTTGGAGGGCGGAGCTTCAGACTGAGAACAGAAAGGAAAGGAGTGTTTTACTTTTGATTTCAAATATCAATACGCAACAAAGCAAGAGTTTTATTCTTTCTATATGAAATAAAACTGTGGTTATGGTACGACTCCCACTTTATCTATGACTCAGAATTTGTGCAATACATTTTCGCAACAATAGGCATAATGCTGAATGCTGAGTTTTGTATCACTATGGAGATGCACGCACACACACATCCGCAAAGTTCTCTTGGGCTAGATTCACACTGCAGGCAAATGTGGATCAAACTCGATGTTCTCACTAAATCTGACATTTTTGTTAGTCTGGTCATATTTTATGTTTTCAATGCGATCTATATTTGATGTTAGTCTGAACAGCTCATGCTCCAAAACTGACCCTCATGGACAAAGATACAAAGTTCATGCTCATGCTATGAAAAGAGCAGACTATTCTGCAACTTCTTCGTTTGCTTAATTTCTTTACATTTTCCATGTAAGCGATTCCCTTCGGCACTATGGCTGAGTTCGACCATTTCTTTAAACACAGAGCAGCTGCAATACCTGCTTTCTTTATTCTGCTTGTACAGGGACATCATCCAAAAGGGTCGGTACCTCAATATCTTTCCATCTTTCCTAGCACAAAATTATAACAAACGTCAAGTTGAAAAAAAATCTGGATGAATCTGAGCAAAAGTCTTATGCATCATATTACATTTAGTATGAATGTTGTTATACGTATGTGTCTATCATGTCTGTATTACTATGAACAAAACCATTAACTAGTTCCTAACCTACCTTAAAAATTAATAAATAAAAAACCTTACAGAAGAATATTGCATGTCTTTAAAGAAAGCAATGTACAGTATTACATGACAAACCGGCTTTCAGATGAAAAAAAAAATCCTAATGAAGGCTCCTGGTTTTTGCATGAAAATTGAAAGGTCCAAATATGATAAAGTTACCAAAAGAACTCATATTCTCCAGCACACTCAGTAAAACCAAACAACAGTTTTACTTATAGTACTGTACAAACATCTTGGAAACACTAAAATAAAAATAGCATGGGCAAAGATGCTTTTGAAATATTTCTACAAAAAAGGAAAAATCTATAAATGCCATGAAGGGGTAATAAGATAAAAATAGTCAATATCTGGCGAGAAACCTATTTTATTGAATAACTTTGTTGCGTTAGATACTGTCAAATCTGTCTAGGTTTTACTGAGCATGCTGGAGAATATGAGTCCTTCTGGTAACTTTGTCACACTTACATCATTCTATTTTCATGCAAAACCCAGGAGCCTACATTAAATGGTTTTGTACATTGTAATACAGACACACTGTAAACCCTAATGCTCAAAGTAATTAAACATATTGAGTACTGTTAACTTAAATAATTCAATTAGTTCAATTAGTTCAAATTAATAGACCTTGATGAGTATTTAGAACTTTTTGGTCTTTATGAGTTTGTAGAAATGACACTTTTCAAGTTAGCTGAACAAATGTGATATTTTAAGTAACTGTAAGTACTTAAGTAACAGTAACTGTCACCTTAAAGTTCCACCAACTTAAAATCTTTCAGACTAGTGATTTTGTGTCTGACATCATCAAGGCAGTAGGGCACTGGTGGCTCAGTGGACACTGTTTCGCCTGCCAAGCGAAAGGCCCGAGTTCGTGTCCCAACAACTGGATGAAGTGTCTGTCCCAAGCCCAGATAAAATGGGAGGGTTGCATCAGGAAGGGCATCTGGTGTAAAACCTGTGCCAAGCTTGTGTGCAGACCGGATTGTCTGCTGTGGCGACCCATTGCCAGGAGCAGCCGAAGAACCAATAACAATTTATTTGATTTGCAACAACTAAAAATAATGCTAATTGCTTTTAAATAGTATGAATTCAGCTACCCAATAATGGAAGTAAAGAACGAGTAATATGAATGAGTACTTAAAATTGGAAACATCATTACTTAAAAAAATTGATGTAACTGATTACCTAAAATGTTCTGAGTTTTGCCAGCTTATTGGGGATTACAGTGCATGATAGAAATATACCAACATTTGTACGAGGGTGGGTCAAAAATTATCTGCACTCCGATTATATTAGAACTTCTGTTGCAAACAAAATTTAGACAGATACATTAAGGGAGGTGAAAGTTTCTTAAAGAGAATCATTACTGGTGCTGAGACATGGATTCATCACTAGGAGCCTGAGAGTAAATGGCAGCGTATGGAATGAAAACACCCTAATCGCCTACCAAGAATCATTAAGAAATCAATCATAAAGTCAACCATCAGCTGGAAAATTTATGCTTACAGACTTCTGTGATTTTCAAAGGCCAGTACTGGAACATTATCAGAAAAAAAGTTAACATTTTTTAATGAGGGAATACAAATCTTGTTCACAGATCGGCAAAGTGTATTGAAAAGCAAGGAGATTATGTCAAAAAATGAATAGTGGAAACTCAGCATACGAATGCCCTCCATCCTGAATTTTTACCTTAACAATAAAAAATTTGCACGATATTTTCATCGGCATAAGAAGAATTTTCGGCATATCAATGAACAAACCGAACTGAACAAAACGCCGGCAATGTTCCATGTATATCTGAGAACCGCTCAAAAAAGTTCATATCGCAATACAAATTTTCGGCGTAAGAACTTGCCTCCAAAACGAATTACAAATTACAAAAAAAAATCAAAAATTTTATCATGGAATTTGCATGTTCTCCCCATTCTTGGTGGGTTTCCTCTGGGTGCTCCGGTTTCCTTCCACAGTCCAAAGATTAAGCTAACTGGTGTTCCCAAATTTTCCCATACTACCCAGCCACTGCATGCAGTGCCGATCCCAAACCCGGTTAGAAAATGGGGGTTGTGTCAGGAAGGACATCCAGCATAAAACCTGTGCCAAGTGTGAGTGCGGACCAGATGGTACACTGTGGCGACCCCTTGACGGGAGCAGCCGAAAACAAGAACAAAAATTTATATCAGATTTGGGCCACTTTTGCATGCTAAGTGAAATCAGCCCTTACTAACTATCAGAAGTAGCTTACACTGACATGTTCTTTTTACTTTTAATGTAACGTTTTATAAAAATGTGCTTTTTATAAACATAAAAGATGCAGGTATTTTATTTTTGTTTCCTTGTTTCTTTTTTTCATAGGAAACACGGCTTTTGATCATGGGGACAAACTAAACGTCTCAATAGGATTCCCATCAATATGTCCACATCACACACATAGAGAGATAGGAGGGAGAAAAATGGTGTTTATTATTTATATATAAATAGCCTAGGTTTGTTTGTTTTTTGTATGCTCCATTGTTTCTTTGTTGTTGTTTTTTTAAACAAAAGGAAGCATAAGTTTTGATCATGGGGACAAACCTGACGTCTTAATAAGGTTCAAATAAAGATGTACACACCACACACATATAGAAGGGGGGGGGGTACGTGAGAGGGGGTCGCGCGCATCTTATCTATATGACTAGGTTCTATGGAGGCGCATCTGGGGAAGCGCAGCTGGATCTCCGACATTTACGCACATAGAGAGAAAAAAAAATCAAGAAATACAACTTCAGCTAGGACTTTATCTAGCCACGTGTACTTGTGGGCTGGAAAAAAAGAGTCTCTCTCTCTCGCGCGCACACACACACACACACACACACTTGCTCTGTCCTGCTGCTAGCTTTAGCCTGTCACTGTTATGTTACCAGCATACAGTATCACGTAACAATGTTGCTGACTAACCAGTTTTAGAATGAAACTAAAAAGCCACAGCCGCCTCACAGGACTGCCTCAATTGACCTCGCAGGTACACAAACACACACACACATACATACAACTGGGTAATTAAACAGCAATAATAGTTTTTCGAAACAAAAATAGACACAAAAGGTTAGTTCGAGCATCTCACCCCATCCCTCTGTTCCATATCGGTGTAAGTGCCGTGTGTTCATAGGACTGCTGTTCAGCGTACGCACACACATACACACAGGCTGAATAAATGTCCCAAGTCTCTTCCTACATGCGGACACTGAGCGCTCGGACACATTTGCAGTTGTTACAGCAGTACTTTCAGACTGAAGGCGTCGTGACACACACACTTACACACACAGAGAAAGAGAGACACACACACACGCACGCACGCACAGACACACGGCGCTCCCTAAGAAATAGGAGAGAAGTGAAAACCCTGCCGCAGCAAAAAAAAGCGCGTGCCAGAAAAGCGCGTGCGTTTCAGAAATGACTCACCTATACTGCGTGAAGCTCGTGTATTAGAAATGCCCGCGAATTCATCATCCCTACACCTCATCTGTCAGGCTCCGAGCCGCGCGCCTGGGCTTGTGTTTTGTTGTCCATATGCCATCCCTTCCCTCCCCCCCCGTCTCAGAGACACATGGTACGTTCCCGCGAGCGCGTCTCGTGCTCAGACGCGGATGTGGTAGGATCCATGAGAGGAGGGGCGGGGGAGGGGGGCTAAATGAAAGTTAAAAGCGAGGAAAAGATTTCACACGTTTGAAGAGAAAGAGAAAGGTGGCTGGAGCCAGGCATATATATATATATT
>QMIH01000007.1:358679-407708 GCA_003987875.1 Clarias batrachus | reverse complement strand
CACATTGTCGAGGGGTTCGGTGGGCTGAGTCGAGCTCGCGTTCACCCCTACTCCCACGATGCAATCTGCTGTGTGTGTGTGTGTGTGTGTGTGTATGTGTGTGTGTATGTGTGTCTGTATGTGTATGTGTGTGTGTGTGTGTGTGTGTGTGTGGGTACTACTGTAACATCAGCTCGTAGCATAGCAGGTGGTTTGGTGCGCCTCTCACAGGTTGATGTACTTTACATCATCTTTCTCTACCAGTTCATATTTTCCATCAGTCATTTATTATCCAGTAAATATGATGTTATTTGTTGCAAGAGTTTATTAGCAGGTATTGAGCGTTGTGTGCTGTAAAATGTTCTGAGATAAAAGTGTTACCGATATTTATGCCACTATATAGAATCATATTGTATTATATTAATGCACTAATTACATCTGTGAAGCCGTTAATTATTTTTACATTTATAGGTCAGTCTCTAAACCTGCAACACTTTAAAGAACCATACGTATGAACTCCTCCCAAAACCTGCACAGCAAACCACTCTTATCTTATCAGTGCAAGAATTTTCTCAAATGGCCTCCTGCTTGTGTAGAGGTGAACTCTACCTCCTGCTCTCACATGATTTTCTATGAATGCTCCAGTTAGTCATTTATTGTTCTTGTAACATTTGCTTAATTCTCTTTAGTTAAACATTTCTCTGGGCTAATCGCAAGATATTGTCATCGGACACGCCCTGTAGAGTGCATGCTCTGTAGCTTACTGTGGACTCCGCTTTTAAACTCGCACATGGAGTTACTCAGTTACGTAAATCCTTCTTTAATTACATTCACAGTTACTTTATACAGTCTTATGCAAACGTTTAGGCGCCCCATGATTTTTTATTATTTTTTATTGAAAAGATGTTGACACAGTCTCTCCTTTAGAAATGGAACAAATGGACAATATTTTCATCAAACATTGGTGCATAGTTCCTTTTTATGTCATAAATCGAACAAAGATAAAAAAGAAAAACATTATTATGGCACTGTGCAAATGTTTGTGCACCCTACATTATCAGTACTTAGTAACACCTCTGCTGGCAGATATCACAGCTTGCAAACACTTTATAGTCAGCTAAAAGTCTTTCCATTCTTGTACTTGGGATTTTCTCCCATTCTTCCTTGCAAAAGGTTTCTAGTTCTGTAATATTCTTTGATCGTCTAGCATGCACAGCTCTTTTAAGATCTACCCCAAAATTTTCAATGATGTTTAAATCAGGGGACTGTGATGGCCATTCCAGAACCTTCAGCTTGCGTCTCTTGAGGTTTTCCATAGTGGATTTCGAGGTATGTTTAGGATCATTGTCCTGTTGTAGAAGTCGTCCTCTTTTCGGCTTCTTTACAGATGGTGTGAAGTTTGCTTCCAGAATTTGCTGGTATTCAGTGGAATCCATTCTTCCCTCCACCCGTGCAAAGGTTCCTGTTCCACTGGCTACAACACAACCAGGAAGCATGATAGAGCCACCTCCATGCTTAATAGTTGGCAAGGTGTTCTTTTCATAAAATGCTGCTCCTTTTTTTCTTCAAACATGCCTTTGCTGATTGTGAGTTCTACTTCATTAGTCCACAGCACTTGTTGTCAAAACGCATCAGGCTTCTGTAGATGTTCTGTTGCATACTTCTGACGTTGGATTTTATGATGGGGACGCAGGTAAGGTTTTCTTCTGTTGACTCTTCCATGAAGGTCTTGTGGAACGGTGCTCCACCACTCCTGAGACTGCTAAATCTTCCTGCAGGTTTTTTTGCAGTCAAATGGAAGTTTTGATTTGTCTTTCTGACCAGCATACGAGCAGTTCTCTCTGAGAGTTTTCTTGGTCTTCCAGATCTCATCTTGTCCTCCACAGTTCCCCTGAACTGCCATCTCTTAATTACATTTCTCACTGTGGAAACTGCAAGCTGACAACGCTTTGCTATCTTCTTTTCATCAACTTTCATTTTCAGAGTCTTACACAGCTGCTTAGAGGAACCCATGGTTGTTGATTGTCCGCAAGTGACTGCACAAGGTTTGAAGATTCAAAGTATTTTTAAAGCTTTGAAATCGGTATTTACTAATGATCTAATGCATCAGATCTAATGAGCTGATTAAGTTCTGAAACCTTGTAAAAAGAATCTGAGACTGTTATACCACCTGTATATACACCAGATATACAACATTAAAATAAAAAAAACATTGACTCTCTCCTTATAGTACCAGCTGTCAAAAAACATGCTAGGGATCCTAGCAGCTTAGCAATAGACAAGTTGTGATTGCTGGGTTAGAGCATCTCCAAAAACGGCAGGTCATATGTGGTGTGACTGCATCACACAGAAGAGCTACTATATACATATAACTACTATATATGTATACTATATAACTATATATATGTTATGGCTGGCTAAGATTTTTTTTAAAAAGGTGCCAGAACACACATTGCATCGCAGCTTGCTGTGTATATGGCTGTGTAGTGTAGCTGCCCGTGTTGACCGCTATTCACTACTGCAAGTACCTACAGGCCATTTGTTCAAGTAAACAATGTTATTGTCTATTATCAGCTCATCAGTTAAAACAGGAGCTAAATTCACGTCA
Organism: Clarias batrachus; assembly: GCA_003987875.1. Classification (NCBI taxonomy): domain Eukaryota; kingdom Metazoa; phylum Chordata; class Actinopteri; order Siluriformes; family Clariidae; genus Clarias; species Clarias batrachus. The sequence continues at coordinate 405,121 of QMIH01000007.1, read as the reverse complement.
TCTAGACAAATACCATTTTAGATGGACAGATGGACAAAAAATAAAAATAGCTTCTCTACCTGTCTTCTGGGCTGACAGTAAAAACAGTGTGCAACTTTATAGGTCACAAATATATACGTTCATGGTTAAGATTTGCATACTGTAATGGTTTGTGTCGGGTTGCTCCTATCAAAGCTACTATTACAGGCGTTTCACAGTGACAGCGCTGGAGTGTTCCTGATGATGCATTTGACTGGGGTGTTGTGATCGTTTTTCAGGGCCAAGAAAGAAGCTGAACTGGAGAAACGTTTCTCTGGGTTGTATATCGAGAAGGAGGAAGCCGCCAGGCGGGAGGAAGCCCGAAAGGCAGCTGCCCTGGAGAAGAGTCGACAAGAAGATCTGAAGGTGTTGTGAGTCGTTACATCAAATCTAGATCAAGCACAAGGCTTCACACCTTGAAGAGGTTTCTCATGTTTTGCACAGCTTGCTCCACCAGTTACTCCAGATTTGTAGTATGGCCATGAAACACTGAAAACTGGTTTTCGTACTAAAGTTAGTTAGGACCGGTGAACAGGGTGAGTGAAAATGACCTACCACCCAATTTTGCTCTTACTGTGTGTGCGTGGTTAGACCGGCATTTTTTCAGGATGTTGCCTGAAACGACACGGACCTCATGAATGGCCTTCAAGAAGTCCAGATCTCACTCCATGGGATCATTTTTTTCCCCTGTGGGGCTATGCAAAGGGGAGGAGCTGTACAGGACAAAGCCTTGCACGCTGGATGACTTGGAGGCCTGGATTCAGGAGGTTCTCGGCAGTATCCCAAACGACTTCCTTTAGAAGACTGTGCATTCCATCCTCGGCCGGTCGAGGAAACTGGTTGACGCCACCGGTGCCTACATTGAAATTTTAAATTTTGCTTTCAGTTTCTTATGCAATAAAGCAAATGTACAAATAGTTTCAATACATTCGTAATAGAAATATGAACATTATTACCAATTTTTAATGCCTAGTTACATTTTCATTTGATGTTATTCCCCCCCCCAAAAATATGCTGAATATGAAGAAACATCTGTTTTTACTCCAGTCGCTGCTCCATCTCCAGCCTCATCCGTCCCTATTCTGTCTAGATCTGTTTCCAACCATTTCACAATCTCAGATGAGGTTTAAAGTCAATCTTTTTGTTGCTGTCCAAAGATTGAGAAGGTTTTTTTTTTTTCAAGATTTACAACATTAGCCTCTGCAATAAGCATTTTGAAACCATATTCATTCTCCCTTGATGCTTCATTAGTGCTGGTGCATCGAGACGCCATTTTCTTGTCCTACACTGCCCTTTATTGTTTATCTGATTATTCATTTTCAGAGGAAGGAGGACGAAGAGCGACGAAAGGCTGAGGAGGAGGTCAAGAGACTCGAGGAGGAGAGGGCACAGCAGATCTATATGAACCTGAAGGAAGTACAGGGTCAACGAAAAGCCCAAGACAATGAGGAGAAGGCGTGGCAGGATTCATGTACGAGAGAATAAGAATTTATTTGCCAGGGAAAAAGAAAAGTTTCAGTTTAGAATAAAACATTCACTTTAGCTTTGGATGTACGCATTCCAGTAGTTCAAATGTATGTTTTGGGTGTGTTCTAGTGCGGAAATCTAAAGCAGCTGACCAGCGGAGACGTTCCCTGGCCAAGCAGACGAGGGAGGACGACCGCAGGCGTTCTCTAAAGGCCCTGGAGAGAGGTCGAGTGGCGGCCATGACTAAAGCTTTTGGAGGAGAGAAACCTGCTCTTCCACCTAAACCCAAACCCAGAAACCTCAAACTGACTAGTGATCCTGTTCACAGGTCTTTATACATTACCTTACTTTTTGTAGTGAAAAATGAAACAACTCTTTATTTTTTAAGAGTGCACGTCTGTTAATTCAGTTTTAATGGCCGTATGAAATATTAACAGGTCCTACCAGTGTATTTTTTATTTATTGATTTACATTAAAATAATGAATATAATGGCATGGAGGCATAGTGATTAACATTGTGGCCTCGCACCTCCAGGGTCAAGGGTTCGATTCCCACCTCTGGTCCGAGTGGTTGCATCAGCTGCTTTAGTTAATGGATGAAACAAATATCAGGCGGGACTTTTTCTTTCTGCATTAAAATGGCTAAAATTAACCAAATTCTCAAGCAAATTCTTCGGAAAATTCTTGTACATTATCTTCAGGAAGCAATCAAGCAGGGATGGATTAAGCTAGTGACACCAGAGTACTCCAGATGCCCCGCATCTGACTATCTGTCCATGCAGATCCAACAGGCTTTAAAGGATAAACGACCCGTAGTGTTTGTGCCCAGCGATGGATTGGCACTCGGTCTAGGGAGGGACAGGCTCCAGGCCTATCGGTATAGAAGTTGAATAAATGAAAAAAGTTAATAATCATATTTATTTAAATTCCCTTAGCCTGATGAGACTCGTAAATCAAAATCCATACCCGGAAAGACCCTGAAGTTAATATTTCTAGCCACTCATATTTCCTTGTAGTTTGCACACACATAATGTTAAAATCAGAAAATCAAGTAGCACGCTACAATGCGCTTTGCAGAAGCGTATTTATTTTTATCCACTAACATTTCTTCCTGTTATGAATAACAGGGGGTCCAATTTACGCCGTTCATTGTCATCGTCCAGCCGGAGGGAAATAATCCGCTGGTTCAGAGAGGAACAGTTGCCCCTAAGAGTTTGTTTCCAAGACGACGATAGCCGCGTCGCTCCATGGTTCCATGGTAAGTGTGCACTACACAATGTAAATGAACCATCAGTTATGCTTAAGACCGAGGGAATTACTTTAATAAAGTTTCAAATTCAAATCAAATTCTAATTTTATTTGTTGTATCCACAGTATGTTATGAAGGGAAATGCTGATATGACCGCTGATTTGTAAATATTTTTCAATAAGAATATAAATTATTAAATATGAGCCTTTTTTTTTACACATTAGAAATATAGAAACATTTATGAAAAAAAAACTTTGAGCTGTAGAAAGCAATTTTAAATTTACATTATGTACAAATAATACAATAAAAATATAAAAATATAAAATATATAAAAAATAAAATTAAAAAAAATTGAAGTGGAATTTAAAAACCATGTCCAGTCATGGGCAAGGCAATGTGCAGAATGTGCAGTGTTTGTCTACATTTATATTCCACACATTACTCATGTAAAGTACAAAAGATGCCCTCAGTAGAGTATCACCTAAGATCTATAGCAGCATATGCTGTTGAGTTTTAGTTCTCTTATGCCACAGAAATGTGCCATTAGTAACAAATTTAGATTTTTGACATAAAAAAGACCATGTATTTTTGGTTGTGGAAACAAGTTCATTACTTTTGGTATAGCAGCAATCACTCTTTCATCAGTCTCTCTCTTTTTTGTTATTCTAGTCTTCCATCCAAGATTCTCATCAGTATGGTATTTCAAGAAGGAGTTGTTGAATGTTTGGAGGATTTATATGGAATTAACCTCTAGGGTTAGAATTTAAATCCTGCCTTTGCTCTGTGTGTGTATGTGTATGTGTGTGTATATGTGTGAGTATGTATGTATATGTGTGTGTATATATGTGTGTATATGTGAGTATGTATGTATATATATGTGTGTGTGTGTGTGTGTGTGTGTATGTGTGTGTATGTGTATGTGTGTGTATATGTGTGAGTATGTATGTATATGTGTGTGTATATATGTGTGTATATGTGAGTATGTATGTATATATATGTGTGTGTGTGTGTGTGTGTGTGTATGTGTGTGTATGTGTATGTGTGTGTATATGTGTGAGTATGTATGTATATGTGTGTGTATATATGTGTGTATATGTGAGTATGTATGTATATGTGTGTGTGTGTGTGTGTGTATGTGTGTGTGTATGTGTATATGTATGTGTGTGTGTGTGTGTATGTATGTGTAATTTCCAGGTCCACCCTCCTGTCCTTTGTGGGTTTTCCCCACAGTCCAAAAATATGCGCAACAGGCTAATTGGAATTTCCAAATTTCCCGTAGTGTGTGAATGTATTTGTTTAGGTGGGTAGCAAAAGATTTCGATAACTTCCCCCTAGAGCAGTTGTGTCTAGAAAGAGACAGCGTTCGTTGGTGCGGTTTTTCATTTCAGTTAAGCAGAAGCTACACCTGATAGTCTACTGAAAGCCAAGCATGGCTGATTAAACAGTTGGAATGTGATGTGGCTTCTGCCTCCTGCACCCACACCAGCCTGAAGCAGTTACCCCTAGTATGAAGTCATAGATCATTGTAGCCAACCAGTTGGCCGCAGTGATGGTTTGAATCAATAAATGATCAACAAACCCAGCATATGAACTGTATAGATGTTGGAATTGATCTGGGTCATGGTTAAAAGTTTATTAGTTAATGATTTATTAGAAATATAATAAAAACCAGAGCACATTGCCTTGGTCTTTAGGTATAATCACGCGTATGGAGGCTGAAGATTTGCTGAGCAAAGGCAGCCCTGGAAGTTTCCTGGTCCGTGTTAGCGAAAGGATCTTCGGATATGTTCTGTCTTACCAAAGCCCGGATGGAGGCAAACACTTCCTCATTGATACCACGGACAACTGTTATATGTTGCTAGGAGACCAGATCAAGTTTGGGACTCTGGGAGAGCTAGTGGAGTACCATAAGGTAACAAATCGTTGACATTCGTTCAGTGAATAAAAAAAATTATTAAGGTCTTTATGATAAATGTTAATTAAATATCGATTACTAAAATGGTGTATTTGCGTTTGCATGTTTTTTTTTACATTGCAGTCCATGAAACTTTATTCCCTTTTCATGTTGTGTCATTTTTAATATTTGTGAGTTGGCGAATGTGTGTACTTCGTTATAGTACTGTATTATTTACGTCTTATTAACATCCATGTGATATACTGTACACATGCCCTCAACATAGTGAATCATATCAGTGTTAATGAAGTGAAGCAAGTGTACATACCCCCAAATCCTTCTGAAGGACATTTCCTGGTTCTGCTTTCAGGAAGAGCCCTTAACACCATCTGGAGGTGAGCGTCTGGTGCATGCATGTGGACAGAAACCCGGCACTCTGGACTATGCTGATCTCTTCACCTGAACCCTACAGCTCTGTAACTCAGCAAGCAAGGGTGCGGGAGAGTTAAATGCACATCCGTGGACTTAAACAGCTTTATTATTGCACATACAGTCTCCAAGTATGGAGTATTGTATATAGAACAAACATACAGTGGAGTAGGTGGATGTGCACAGAATGTGGGCTGGATTTACAGTAGTTATCCACCCATGAGCGAATTACCATGCAAAAAAACAAAACAAAACAAAAAACGGTTCTGCACAGACACCACGAGGTCAGACATAAAGGCACAATATGCACTTTTGATAATGTGGCTGAATTTTGAAGGATTTTGTGTGAGGATTAGAATAACTTCGCCACTCAAGTGTTGCGAACTTGCAAGCTGCTAATAAATTACATATACATAATGGGTGGAAAAGCTGGGCACCATGACGATATACTGCATCAGCATTATAATAAATTATATCGCCACATTTATTTTTAAGAAACAGCAGATATTAAGATTTTTTTAAAGTATGTTTAGGTAAATTACAAACAGATTAGAAGTACGATGTTTTATAGTGAACAGAATCTTTAAACTGTAAAATATTTCTTTTTTTTTTCTCTGACAAATTGTTTTCTAGACATAAGTACATCAGTAAACTTCAGTTTTCATATTTACTAATGTTCATTTTTGTCATATCGCCCAGCTCTTCCAGTGACGGATTGTCCTTGCCATTTACAACAAGGTGATACTTGAATGTACCTTCTCTAAATGCTCGGTGCAAAGATTAAGTGTTACTAGAGGTTTTGTGAGTAATATTTATCAAATACACACTTAGTAAAACATAGCATACTTAGAAACAGTGTTTAAAAGCACAAAAACAGTCAGATACAAGTTTAACATTTTATTAAAAATGCATACAAGAACATGAGCTATATGGCTTGCTAAATTAAACGTTGTACACAATTTCCCAACCAACAAAAGCTTTGAACATTTGTCTGATGTGCAAATTAAAACTCTGCAACCCAGCAAACATGTCAGCGTCATACTGTATATCCCTAGCCTGATCATTTAAGACACTCGTGAATTTTTAAGGCTTTAACATTGATAAATCAAACTTCAAGAAAAACATGAGCATCTTCAAATAAATCCAAAGACTAGTGAGATCAGCTCACACACTCCCAAAAGGATTACAGTTCTATTTCTCAGGTCATTAATTTCAATTTCTTTGTCCATTCTTTAATACAATACCATTAAATAAATTCACACCGCAATACACAAATCATTTTAATAGTAAAGCTTGATAGGTAAATACATGTAACTGTATCTTCAAAAATATCGGCACCCTTAAAATAAAAAATAAAAATAAAAAAAAACTTTCTGTATGGAAACAATAACCAGCTACGAGTTATTATATGCATAGTTAAATTATAAACAAAAAAGTGCATTTTTCCTGATAGAACAGTTGTTTCAAAATTATCCTCATTGAACCTTTAAAATTAATTAAAAGGTGTCTTGTGACACCTGGCGTGTAAAGAATAGCAGCTTTGAGTTTCTAACAAAGCTGTAAAACTCATGTAAAAGATCTCAGTTCATTTAATAGAAAACTCAATATAAAAGACATGAGCCTTTCTTCAGGTCTTTTATATTTTTCTCACAAATAGGCATACTTTTAATGTATGTTTTAATGTAAGCTTTAGGAATAGTTCTCCAAGCTTCCACTTTTATGGCTCTCACTTTCAGTCCAGTCCTTGTACCTGACCAGTTTCAGAGGAATGTTTGTTTTTTTGCTTGTTAAGTCACATAGTGACCTATGAATCATTCGAGCATAAAAAAATGTAACTTAAGACATGAACTAGTGAGAAACGGGTGCAGATGATGCCAGATGATCAGGCCGGTGATTAGATTAGTATACTGGTGATGCTGAATGCTGAGTGGCTGGAACAGACGAGAGGGGAAATGAGGTTGCTGAGGTTGTTACATAAACAACCAATTTTTTAATTTAATATGAAGAAATGAGAGATGGCTCAAGTCATCTGAACATCTAATGTCTAATGTATGTGTTTAATTATGCTGATTTGGAACTATGTTTGTCTTAGTACCTTGCAAAAAACTCTATCCATAACCAAATAAAGACCTGGTACAGGCAACCCCGGGTTGGGTTGACACATCCTGGTACTTGGCACAATTGAAGATATATTTTACACACTTTTTTACAACAGTTCCAAACGGCTTCTTGTTGTGAAAGTGGCATTGCTGATTGATTTTGTAACATGATACATGTGCAATCCTAAATCTGTGATCTTTAGACTTTTTAATCCTTCTTTCATCCTCCTGAATGTTAAAGTACACAGCGTGCTCACATCCAATCCTAGACAAGCTTTCAACAGTTTCAGGCATCCAAAACTTTTTGTTGTGACCTTCATTGTGCTTACGGGCATACATTACTCCTTAAGTATTTTTTTAACCATTTGTGCAAGAGCCTTTGTGTCGAGAGATGGTTTGCTCTATGGAAATGGATGATTTACCATCATAAAAAAAGATCGTTTTTTTTTGTGTGTGAAACGCACACACATAAGCAAGCTAGATTGATTAATAGCTAGAACTATTTTTATTTTACAATTTTATTTTATTTATTTTCAAAGGTAGTTCTATTGAGATTTTCCCCCTGAAATGAGTGTGTTTAATGTTCGTAATTAATAATTTTTGCTCACATGAAGGGTGCCAAGAGATGAACCGTAAATTACAAAATGTTCAGTACAAGGTTCAGAGAAACTGAGTGTAGAAAGACTTAAACAAGTATCATAAATGAAACCATAAATGCATGACCATGCATTTATGTTGAGTTGACCGTATAAATCTGTTTAATTTGGGCATGCATAAGATCTGCATAAACAAATCTGCTTCCAATAGTGCAGTTGGAATAATAGTGTGTAACTTCTCAAACCGGTTACAGTCACCTGCCTGACATACAGTGTTGGAATGATACTTAAACACTCCTTCGACTGCTATATCGTTTAACTTAAAGTAAGAATAAAAAATAAAAAAATCCCTGTAGCACAAATGTTAACATAACTGTGCTGATGGTTGTTTTTCAGTCAGTAACACTGACAGGGCTTTTCAAACAAAGGTGATTTTAGTGAAATCAGATGGATTTCCCTTCCTGATATCGTCCATGTGCAGTGAGTTCATTTCTTCAAAGTGAATTACAGTACTAGAACTGCAATGCCACCTAGTGCCAACATGAGAACTACACCCGTGAGTATATGTACAAGGGATCAATGTTGTGATGTTGCTACATGAAGAACTGGGCCACAAGGTTGACCGCTCCAAGCACGATGAGGAAGATGTGGAAGCAAGCAGAGGGCCAGCGCAATTCACCACTACGTTTTAGGGCCTTCAGATGGACAGCTGAGGGGAAGACAAACACCAGAGCCAGACCGCAGGTGGCCCCCGAGTACCTACACACACACACACACACACACACACACACACACACACACACACACACACACACACACGTTAGGAAAGTATTATATAGAAGGGGTTCACAGCCAATCCAGTTTTAGAACTGCATTATCTGCAGTTGGAAGAAATCAGAATGTGTGCCATAGATAGAGACATAACTAACTATATAAATACATTAAAATATATTTTTTAAAGTGACTCATTGAAACATGCCAAGACCAGACCTGACAAATACAAGTAAGCATTTTGCAAAATAAGTAAGTAAATTAATAAATGAAAAGAAAAAGGGATATTAAATTCTCATTAAAACAGGTCACTTGGTTATTATTTGACACTATTAGTCAGCCTTTTAACATTACATAGTTTCAGTTCATTCATTTTCTGTTTTCTCTTTGCGTTTTATTGTGCATTTTTATTAACTGTGATGGCGGTTGTGCAGATTTTGCAGATGCTGAGCAAATAAGTCATGAAAAACTGATCAAAAGGCAGATCCGACCTTTAACAGAAAACACTTCTAGATGATTTTCCATCTGCAATTGCACAACACAGTCGATCTGACATCGTGTGCTTGGAAAATATGCTAACAGTTTTTTTTCTAACGGGGACGAGCCACAGCATACAGTACCTCCCACCCATAGAGCACGAGCTAATATGCTTTTGGACTCCAGATGGCAGCGGAATCACTTGCTTAGACCTGAAAGTTTTCCTGCATCACACTCAGATTTGAGAGCAAACACAGGAAACAATGTTTTCAAGGGAACTGGAGGCCTGAATATAAAAGGGTCTTTATGTGTTGTGGTGTTGTTGGAAGAGTTGTTCTTCCTACATCACATGGCAGCTGAAAGCACCTCAAGGAAAAGTGCTATTTTCCACTTGCGTGAGCTCATAGATGCTTTTGTGACTGGCATTGGCAAAGAACTGGCATCCGGAGAGAACACGGACAATTGTTGGTCTCTTGGATTTCCGAACCAGGAACGGCTCATGGTACTGCGGGGACTTGCAACTTTCCAAAAACAGGATGAGCGCTTCAGATTTTTATTTTCCTCCATTTGTATCAAACATTGGGTATTTTTTCCCCTCCATCAACAGATACTGTACAAACTTCTGTGTTGATTTTCAGGATCACGCATTTCACACACAATGTTTACGAGAACGACCACACTGAGATCCAAGATACATCAACTGAAATCGTCATTCATAGGACATACAGCCACCTTTAAAATGTTTTCACCATTCAAGCGTTTTACCGTACGGCTGCTAACAGTCTCATCAGCATTCTGTGCTTGAAGTCTTTTGTAAATTTCGATTGGTTTTACACCTTTATATCCTTTAACACAAAAGATTTGACTTGAACTCCCCTTGAATATTAAATATTGACTCTAAATCCCGTCAAGCTTCAGTTGTCAGCATCTCGGGCTTAGATCCCAGAAGTGAGCACCAAACATGAACATGACCAGCCATGCTCTCAGATACATATTTGCTCAGAACAAATAAAGGATACAAAACAAACAAAGATTAGTGTGATGCATTAAAAGCTTAAAATCAAACTATGTTACAGCTGAGTTACAACTTCAATAAATGCTTTTCAACAGAATATGTTGGAGGCTATTTGTTTTATTTGAAACTAGCTGCAGTCTTCTTCACTGCACTCAATTTTTCATTATTGAACAGACAGTCGAAACCAGAGCATGACCAGCTAATGACTAATGAGACAAAAATTCCAATATATCTGAATATGTTGCATGCATACAAGAAAAATGATACGTAACATGGCACGGAATTTCTAATTTTTAAAATTATATTCACTGTAAAATGCAAGCTAGTCAAAGAATCAACGAATAAAGGAATCATGAATTTTATTTTTATTTAAGGGTATTTATGTATCAATTTATCTGCTTCGGAATCAGATTATAGCAGCAAGTTTCTGAAACTGGTGGCAGAAAACTGTACTATAAATAAAAGATGCAATTCAAATGGATAGCTTTATTAATAGAATCTAAAAATAATGAAAATTATGCACGAAAATATAAAAACTTAAAATCTATTAAAAGGGCATGCAAGATAGAAAAAAGTATTTTAAAAAAAGTGGGAATATAAAAAAAAAAGTGGGAATATTCTTAGCCTGAGTAGTAAAGATAAAATCACACAATATAATATGTGCTATTCACAAACATTCTTACAGTATTTACTCAACGCAAAATGACAAAGATGCTCCTGGGTAAGTGTTTCCTCACTACTGAGACATGTATACCAAATAAGAAATCAATTCGATTGTAAAGTGGAATGATTAATCTTACCTGTTCGTGCCACGTGATTAATGTTTATGAGAAAATATAGAATATTTATTCTAGGTCATGAACTTTTTAAACAAGATAAATGTATTTTAATGGTTTCTGTCCATTTCAATTTGTTTAGAATGATTTCTAGAGCCACTATTTAAAAAAATATATTTTTATCTAAATTCAACAGACTTTTTTCTTTTTACTTTTATGTCTTATTCTACCCTGCACAATGTCGATTCTCTATTAATCGATCTATCTATGTGTGTATACACGGCACTGTTATTAAATCATTAATGCTCACACCAGATGCTTAAATGAAATATAAAATCACACTTTTATCTTACCTGATAATGGAACCAATGTTGGGATAAAACTTGGCCATTAGGACCCCAGCAGCCACAATGAAGATATTTAGGATAAACACATGGAAAAAACTAAAAAAAACAAAAAAACAAACATTATTATGATACTTATCTAAGACATTTTACTTTACATTTCACTGTTGGACACTTACTAATCATCCTATTCCAGGAGACGTTGGGCAGGAGGAATGGTACAACCTGGATGGGTGCCAATCCATCTCAGGGCTGGCACACTACAGCCAGTTTGTAAATGGCAATTAACTTAATCTGCATATCTTTGGACTGTGGGAGGAAACCCGAGTACTCGGAGGAAACCCAACAAGCATTGGGAGAACATGCAAACTTCGCGCAGGCACACGCGCACACACACGAGGCGGGAATCGAACATTTGACCCTGGAGTTGAAGTCCACAGTGCTAACAGCTACACCACCGTGTCGCCTACTTTTACTATTATTACTCTCAATATATCTTTATGTCTCTTTTACTGCTACTTCTACAGTTAATTTCTACTACATCTATTCATAGCTTATACACCATTTTGCATTAGTTCCACTGAACTGTTCTGTTGTCTAGTCTATTATTGTATTGTGCATTTGCTAAACTTTTTGAACTCATCTCAAAATGAGCAACACTGAGCAACTTCACTGCTATATTTTGCACCATGGTCTGGAGAGATTATATTGTGTTCCACTGTGTACAAGCTATAGAAAAAAAAACAAAAAAACAAAAGCCTTGACTTAAGGCATAGGCATAATGACTATAACAAGGTCTAATTTCTAAACAGCTGAATCGATGAACAAAAAAAACAAAGTCTTTGTACCGACGTGACAGAACAAGACTGTAGAAGCATCCGAATAATAATAATAATCATAAAACTCATTTTTTCATGTCGCTGTCATTTCTGAACAACACTCCGGGATATTTTCCGTTACATTACACATAACAGGTTTGAAAAAAAACTTTGTGTAGGTACATTAATACACCTATGTAGAACTGCTTTCAATTTGATTTTCTTCCCAGTATTCAGAGGAAATTCTGTGGAAAATGAATGAAAGATGGGTGAAATGTGGGCTTTTGTTTTAAAGAAACAAACAAAAAAAAACCTTCCGCCATTTATCCTTCATTCTAAGGGAGTGTTCAGTGCCATTAAATGCCTTAAATACTTTTTCTTAAATCTCTGGATCAGCTTACAGCTCAGGGAAAAATAATAAGTGAAAAACAAAACAAAACCGTAAAGCCTGTAGAAACAGGAGTGCCCTACAGGAGTGTGAATTTTGGCTTGTCGCACACAACATCTGCACGCACATACAACAACATATGCTCCTTCTCCGTTTTTGTATCCTGTGTTGGTGTAAACAATCGGTGAAAACGAGACCACAGGATTTTGTGAATGCAGCAAAGCTGCTTCAAATTTCACATTGTTTAACATTCAGGAACAAAGACCTTAATAATAAGACAGCAATCCACACGTTCTTAATCGGTATGGATACTGAACTAATATTAGCAGTTTTACAAGCCTTTTATTGGGAATACTGGACAACGATGAATGTCCGACAAACGTTAATTGCTGGAGCGACTTAATGCCTCAGAATTCTAATTCACTGTCCACTAAACCACTTATGCAAACTCATAGCCATTTTAAGCATTCTAAAATTTGTGTTCTTACTTAAGCTTTTTTTTAAATCACAACTGGAATACACATACGCAGAATGCACATGCTTATTTTGATTGTGAACGATGCTAAGAGGTATTTACATGGCTATCATCCTTCTATGTAGTTCTTTATAAAAAATTAACACTTCTTTCAGTTGAAGAGAAATTTCATTGAAGATTGATCTTAATGAGTTTACTCTATTCTACCAAGCGAGAGCAAGTGTGTATGTGACACAGAGAGAGAGAGAGAAAGTAAAACCTCTTCAATCTTTCATGAACTAACTGTGATTAAACTAAAACAATACTTAGAAATGTGTTTAACATAATGCTGAGGTTGTTATGGCTGTTGCCCCTATTATTTTCCCTGAATATAAACATTTGACTAATCCAATAATGACACTAATACTTGAGTATTAGTCAAGTAGTATTAGTCAAGTATCTAAAATTCTGTCTCCCAAGTTGCCTCTTCGTGCAAAACATGCCATCCAAGTTTTTTTTCCCCCTTGCGACCTACCCTGGCAGCCGTACAGTCCTACAGTCTGAGGTGTACAGAACCTCAGTGCTATCTGGATGTAGTAAGTAAGCCTACACTATAAGTCATCTTACCTGGGGTAGTGATCACCAAACAGATGTCCCATGATCTGCACCCGAACCAGGTAACCCAGCAGCGGGTAGACGGTGGTCATTTGGAACAGCAGAAAAGCTCGAGCCACAAAGACCATAATGTCACTGCTGGGAAAGTTATCCAGAAAGTTCTGCATAAAAGCAAGGGTGAAAGATCAGCTTCAGAATTAATGGTTAAATGACATGAAAAAGTCTAGTACAACTAGTACTGTGCAAAAGTCTTGAGCCACCTGCCTTTTGTTCATATTTTGCTTGCAAAAAGCCAGACTTTCTTTTTCTCATTTTCAGTCCAGTCCCTGAGCAATTTCAGAGCAATGCTTCTGTTTGTTAAGCCACACCATGACCTATAAATCATTCACACCTCACACTCACCCCAGCCCAAAGACTTTCCTCATCATCAAAGACTGTCCTCATCATACCTCTTGAAAAGGCGTCATCAACCCCACATCCCCCCCAAACACCCAAGTTCCCCTCACAATCTGCGAAAAGGATGTGAAACGGCTCTTCCAGAGTCAGATCACGAAAGCACCCGACCCAAACTGGCTTCATTCTTCACACATGCCTTCAACAGATCTCTCTAGCTATATGAAGTCCCATCCTGCTTCAAACAATATCCCATTATCCTAGTCCCCAAGAAACCCTCCATCACAGGTTGAAATGACTACAGGCATGTGATGGACGGTTTCTTGGGGACTGGGATTTGTATTGACCCACCTAAAGAGCATCACAGAGCAGCTATTAGATCCCCTTCAGTTTGCCTACCGAGTCAGTGTATGATGCAGTTAACATGGGGCTGCACTACATCATGCAACGTCTGTCCAGGAAACCTATGCAAGAATCGTGTGTTAACTTTAGTTCGGTCTTTAACACGACAATCCAGGAAATCCTGGCAGGAAACAGCAGGTGAGGCTGGGAGGAGTTACTTCTAGCACACAGATAGTCAGCCCTGGTGCTCCGCAAGAATGTGTCCTCTCCCCAATGCTATTCTCCCTGTATACTAATGACTGCAAATACAAGCATCCAGCTGTCAAACTCCTGAAATTTGATGCCACTACGCTTATTGGACTTATCCAAGATGGGGACGAGTCTGCATATCAGCAGGAGGTGGATTGCCTGGCGCTCTTGTGCAGGACAGAACAACCTGGAGCAGAACAAGCTCATAACTGTGGAGAGGACAGTGGACTGTAGGAGACAGTTTTCAACACTACTACCCCCTCACAATAACCAACAACCCTGTGTCAACCATGGAGTCTTTCAAGGTTTTGGGAACCACCATTTCCCATGACCTGAAATGGGAAGGCAACATCCTCAAAAACGACCAGCAGAGAATGTCCTTCCTGCACCAACTGAGGAAGTATGATCTGCCTCAGGAGCTGCTGATACAGTTTTATACTGCAGTCACTGAGTCTGTCCTGTTCATATCCATCACTAACTGGCTTGGAGCAGCCACAAAACAGGACAGGAACAGAACTGCAGAAAATAGTAAAAACTGCAGAAAAACAAATCATTGAAGTTCCCCTGCTCCCTCTCCATGACTTGTCCTCTATAAGAACGAGGAAACGGGGAAGAAAAATCGAGACCGACCCCCTCATACCCAAGACACAACTTCCATCTGGCCAGCGCTACATAACTTAATGGGAAATAATGGATGTTCCTGTGCTTGGCAGTTTTGGTATGCAATCACCCTAATAAACAGTTGAACTGGACTATATGCAATCTGCTGTAAAAAGCACCTGCATGCTTTTCTTTCGTACACAAATACAGTGACAGTTATTGGCACAAATAGAACATACGTTACTGTACAAGCATCACCATAAATCCAAGAAACTCCATACATCCTTCTGCACATTACTATTACTTGCTATTGTATTCACAGGGATGTTAATGATGCGTCTATATAAAAACAAAGGTTTTTGTATCATTTACTGTATTTGGCACTACTTATTACAGCATATGTGACACAAACAGGGCTACTTGACCTACCCTGAACACTCACTTTAAGTACGCTTTATGCACATCTGGGCATACTCAGAATTCCCCACCTGCCTTTATTTTATCTGTAATGTTACTGAATGCAATTACTGCGCATAGTGTTTTGTCTACAACAAATGTACAGTGTTTTATGTTGGACTGTAATCTGATAACCACAAACAGCCAGAATCAAATTCCTTGTACGTGTCAACATACTTGGCAAATAAAATCCAATTCCGATTCAAGCATAAATAAATAAATAAATAAATAAATAACTTAAAAGGCATGAAACAAATGAGTCACAGATGCAGATGCTGATACATCAACAACAATTTTTTGATTATATCTTTAGACACTTTCCAGCCTGTCGCAGTAAAACATTTGTTCCCATTTCTTTAATTTAATCTACATCATCTAATTTAATATGAAGTAATGAGGGGTGGCTCAAGACATTTGCACAGTAGTGTATGTAAAAGCTGAATGGTGCTTTTACAGTTCATTGATAGGACAAAAACAGGTTTATGAAATATGGCTTACTGGTTCAATGCAGTCTTTAGACAGTGGTGGAGAAGGGAAAGAAGCAAAGATCAGGATTCCCACATAGAGATAGGTTAGACCTACTAAAAGGTACGCCAAGGACAAATCCCGAACCTGCAACCAAAAAAAAAAAAAGAAAAAAAAAAAAAGTTAAATTCAATTAAATTCAAATTTATTTTTATTGCGCTTTTAACAATTGACATTGTAGCAAAACAACATTACACAATCAAAAGAATGATTTACGTTTGTATGAAGTGTGAATGTGTATGAATCAGAATGATAAGATAAGATGAGCAAGCAGAGGATGACGGCAACATTGACAAGGAAAAACTCCCTGAGATGGCAGTAGGAAGAAACCTTGAGAGGAACCAGACTCAACAGGAAATCCATCCTCATTTGGGTGTAAACGGATAGCAGGGATTGATCTGCAGTCATACTGTGTGCGTAAATCTCATTAAAGAATCTCATTAATGAATGAATGAGAAAACCAGAGCATGAGCACCAGAACAGCAAATGTTAATTGTAATGGCCTGTTGTTTAGTGATAAAAAGGAGGATCCAGCTGATATTTATCTGGTTACAAGTTTCAAACATATTTTGCAATAAAGAAAAATGACAAAAGCAAAGATGGGTTTGCTTTAAAACTTCTGAGGCAAAACTGCTACATGTGGTATTGGGATTGAGGAGAAATGATATTAAGGGAACTCAGCTTTCTTTCTATCCAAGTACTCTACTTCTTTAGATAAATGAAACAGCCAATTATGTAGCAGCACTGTAAACATAAAATCTACCAATCTACACTGTACCTCACAGTTAGACGTGATCAGCATTCTGAGATGCTTTTCTGCTCAGCATGGATGTAAAGGGTGGTGACTTGAGTTACCAGAGGCTCCCTGTTGCTTAAACTAGTCTAGTCATTCTCATCCATCATCTCTCATCAACAGGGTGCTTCTTCTTGCAAAACTGCTGCACGTTGGATGTTCGCCTTATTTGTATACATGTTGATGGCACTGACATGTTCCTTAAAATTATGTATTTGCGTCAGAAAATGCGTAGTCTTTTAGTCAATATAACAGTGTACTCTAAGTATTTTATGATCAGAACTACGAAAGATTTGACAGGATACATTTGCATGATTTTCTGATTGTATCGTAATTTGCTGACAGATCGCGTCATCACAATACAGAAACAAAAGAAGAAGACCAGTGTACAGCACAAAGAAAATAAATAAACACATTTAAATATTGGAAATATTCCTTAGGCAGAATTATAGACGCAGCACAGTATGAGGAACTACACAACTGTTATTCTGACTTCCCCGTCTGTCAGGCCACAGATTCTCTTCCGCATCACAATGCAGCACTGAAAGAATCCCTTAACGTGTTTTATCCATAATCTGCAGATTGAGGTGATGTCCTCACATGCCATATCTACAGTATGGCAGTTAGGTATTTTAGAGAACTGGATGATCATTGGTTGATCACAGACCTTAAACATCCCTCTCAATTGGAGAAGTCAAGATTCCCCCAAGAGCATTTTATCAATTTAAATTTAAAGGAAAAAAAAAAGTCTAAGAAATATGAAAGTCTAGAAAATATGCTTGATAGATTATGACAACAGGTTCAGCCATTTTTGTATGTAATAACGTATATAACAAACGTAACGTAGGAATCCTCAAACAGTTGTGCATAAACAGTTGCATGGATGTGCCGAAGCATTTGCAAATTGTTCAAAAGAATGAGAAATTGCTTTTATGATGTGTACAAGTGACCAGATGTTGTACAGGTTTCTGAAATGAACTAAAGCAACTAACAAAAACTGTAACAACAAAATGTTCAATGGTGCAAACATACATAACTTTGGAATATTATTTTGGATCTTTGGGAGATATATTATATTAATACACCTTCCAAAATTATACAGAGATTGTGACCAAAGATTAGGGGTTTATGTAAATCACTTATTTAGCATGTGGACAGGATTGACAAGACAAAGCGATAAAAGATAAACAGCTAGTTGTTCCGCAGTCAGACCTGGAAAGACAACAGACATTTTACTCCACTTGTGAGTCTTTCGGCTGCTCCCATTGAGGGGTCGCCACAGTGGACCTCCAGATCCACACAAAACTTGGCACAGGTTTTTAAACCACATGCCCTTCCTGACGAAACCCTCCCATTTTATCCGGGCTGCATCCGGTGGCTGGGGTTTGGGCATTTGGTGGGAATTGAACCCGGGCCTTCTGCATGGCAGATGTGAACTCTACCATTGAGCCACCAATGGCCACATGTTTTGTCTCTACTGATGTTAAATTATTCTAGTAATAGTATTGACTTTATCCATACTTTCAGTTCATTTTAGTGTGTAATCAAAATTTTATTTTATCTGACTTCAGCATTGCACGTTTTCAGGGAAGTGCAGAATACACACATGCACGCACAAAAAAAAGATGTGAAACAAGAAGAAAAAAAACAAAACATGACTTCTGCTGACTAACGCCTTTATAGTTCTACTGAAAAGGCCACAGTGGACACTTCCTTATCAGGAAATCTGCATTTACCACAGAGACTTGTAACCCTGTTATGCGCAAAACTATAAAATAACTGTTCCTAAGTTAGCTCTGTTAGATCTCAAAGCCTTCCAGATGTAATGACGGTCATACTCTTAACATACTTGGTCCATTTCAATTGTTTAAGATGTGCAAGTAAACTGTGGCATGGGTGTGAACCCGAGGGAACGCTCATACTCACGTTGTTCTCCTGATTCCTGTTGTTCTTCATCAGGGTGATGATGCAATTGTGGATGAAGAAGGCCAGAGTGAGAACACCAGTGAGTTGAGGACACCAGATTCTGAACTCTACACAAACCCACACATACGGATTATGGATGAACAATCTAGCAGCATGGTTCAGTATCTTTGCAGCTTCTTGTATTTGTCCAACACAAAGTGGGCAGAGCAATGACAAAGAAGTGATTTGATGAACACTGACATCATCCTGAGCTGTTTTACTTTACCTGATAAAATGAAATGAGTATGTGTGTACAGTAGTGTGTGTAGATGGCTTCACTGGTACACAAGAATTTTTATGGTCAACCTCTGTAGGTAACCCAACTAATACTTTAGTCTTTTCATCAATATAGCACTATAATACAGAACCCCGTTTCAAATCATCTCTACTTGGTGCAGATGTTTACCTGGAACGAAAAATTCTGTGGAATCAAACCAATGGAACTCCAGGTGAAAGCCTAGCCGGAAAGCTTTAAGGGTGACCAGGACGATGAGGTAAACCACTGAAATAGTACCTGCAGGAAATAAAACAAAATCAGCATAACAAATAAAGAAATTCAATAGCTGCCAAAATGCAAATCAATTTTCCTCGATAAACAAATGCAGCATGTGCACGTACCCCAAGATTCGTCAGATATTCAAAACAACAGTAACAACAACATTCCAGTTGGAAATTAGTATCCTAACAAATTCAAATATTCAAACGGGCACACTATTACACTTGTAGCAGTTCAAACTAAAACAGAACAAAATGCACAAACAGATCATGGTCATAAAAAAAACAAAATTTCTTTTTTTAAAAAAAAAAACAGCGGCTTACCTAAAAAGGTGAACCTGGCGAAGAAGGAAGCCGAGCGAAAGTTGAGGAGGGGAAAAAGCAGCACGACAAGGTAAAAAGGGATAGTGTTGGTTTTACTCCACCAGTGGTCAAACAACACTGTATCTGTATTGTTATTACTGACATAATGTTGGTTAACGCTGATGTTCTTATTTGGATCTGCATCTGGGTATGGACAAACCACTGGAACAGATGATGAAATTAGATTACAGTTACTAGATACTGATCACCAAGCGATAGTTCTTGAAACATACATTTATATACATATAAAAATTATTCTTATTATACTGGTAATTTAAATGAGCATGTAATATTTTCTCATTTTAAAGCTGGTGGCAGGTAGTTTAAGCTGGGCAGTTTAAAGTTCAAAGTTCAAACAAATAGATCGCTCTGGAATTCAGAGTACAGTAGCACTCCAGTAGGCTGGTTGTGTGTACCTGCGTAGGCACCGTGTCAAGCAAGCTAAAATGTGATTTATTATAGTATATTTTTTTTAAACATGCATAAACACATCTGCCTCGGTGGAATCAGCCAGTGGATTTTTGAAATAGAAAATAATAACAATAATTAGCTGATCGGGTATATCAGATGGCAGAGAGAATAGAGTTACTCTGGACTTCCTGTAATTCTCCTCTGAACTCACTCATCAGCAATGCATTTCCACCCACGAAATTACTGCTTATTGGGAGCTTTTATTATTTTTTGTTGTTTTATTTATTTATTTGATTTCCACTTTATGTACGATATGCTGAAGCTCTTTTCTGCTATATGAACCATTTTATGAACTGCTCTGCCGCCACATGCTTGGCTAACCGGATGAGGTATGGGCATTCCTAATAAAGGGGTCCGAGTTTCTATATAATGATATACATTAGAAATGGAAATGTCTTGAAATAGGTCAAGGATACCAACCTCTATCTGTTCCATTTGTGCCAAACTCTGAATCAGACACATTGACTTGATGAACATAGTCTGGTTGTAGAAAGAAAAGAAAAGAAAAGAAAAGAAAAGAAAAGAAAAGAAAAGAAAACACTTTTACTTCATGACACATTAAACCATTGTATTAAACATGAGGACTCAATTGAATGTGAATTCGAGGATGTAGCATGACAATGGTTGCTTACTGTAAATGAATTTTCCAGTGTTAAACAGGAAGTTGGACATGAGCACCCAGTAGACCACCATCGCCCCAATCAGCGACACCATGGAAAATAACAGACTCGACCACTGGCCGAATCTCCCAAAGTAATATTTACACACGTCAGGAAACTCCCAGTCTGAGGTATCTACATAAGCTATGATAAAAATATAAAAACAAGTTCCATGTCACAATAATACAATAGAATTGTGTGTTTGTGTGTGTGTGTGTGTGTGTGTGTGTGTGTGTGTGTGTGTGTGTGTGTGTGTTGTATGTTGTGTTCTATGAGTACTTGGACAAAATGTTTCTAAAATGCTGAATCCACATACAGGACACAAAAGAGCAAAGGTGGAACATGAGGGCAGTACTAAATGTGACAAACACAAGGAAGTATAGAATCTTTCAATCTTGCATTCCTGCAGTCATGTGCCAACAGCAGTAAACAGCTCAGCAGTAGTACTGTAGGGTAGGGACTCGGGAGGCACCAGCAGTCACGCTGACCTGCTAAATAGTTCCTGCACACTTTATATGCATTGATGAGAGCTGGGTAGTGCTCATATCTTATCTAAAACACCTCCTTGGATAATAATAACAGCAATAATAATAATAATTATTATTATCAATTATATAGTGACTTTCATACATTACATCGCAACAGTAAGTTTAAATAAATAAATAAATAAATAAATAAATAGTCCTCAAGTTGATTAGGTGACATTATTTATCAGTGCTGTTAAAGACCTGGGCTAACAAAAAAAAACATTAGGAGGAAAAGAGATAAGAGCTGTGTGCGTAGCTGACTTACGTATTGATTTTGTGGACTTCAGAATCCTGTAGCAACAGTACAGTGTGATTAAGCCCATTAAGATGAGGATGATGATTCCCAAAGTGAACCCAGACTGCAAACCCAAAAAAGAAATCCAGTTAGAGGCAAGTAAAACAGCGATTCTAGAAATTCACTCATACACACACACACCTGCTTTATTCCCCATGGCATGCTCAGTATAGACGTTCCCATCATCGTATTCCAGATAGCAAATCTACACAAAACCAGTAGCTTGATTATTTTCATGCAATCATGTTTTGAGTGTACAGTAAAAATTTAGGAAACTTCAAACACGTACATAGTGACGATACTGGGGTTTTTGACATTGCCCTCTCCTCCTTGTACTTTAAACGCTGTCCCCAGGGGGCTGTAAACAAAGATCTCCTCAGGTTCTGGGATCACATGGTCAGGCGGAGCCTTAAGAGATCAGACATAATAAACAAACGTGTTATCTCATGACAAACACATGGTACAATTGGAAGTCATCTGCTTTTTAATTGATTTAAAGTTGATTTAATCAGTGTAATCAATGCCCTGCTTGATGTGCTCTGAATAGTGCTTGCAGTACAAGCGTTGTTCAGTAACAAACCCTGATAACCCTATTGAGGACAAGAGAAAAGACTTATCTCTGGACTTCATCCATATGAAACATCATAACAGTTAGCTAGTTACGTATACACCGGCAATGTCATCTTTGTTCTAATCACCGTTGCAGTGGATCCTGAATGTAAGGCAGCAATACACCCTGGATGGGAGGCAGTGTTTTATCGGTCACAGAAACCCCTGAAACATTCTGGGGCAATTTTAAGTCCACAATCTACCCACTAGGTGGCCCGGTGGTTTAGTAGTTACCGCTGCCGCCTTGCACCTCCAGGATGCAGGTTCGATTCCCAGCCTCAGGGACTGCGTGCATGGTGTTTGCGTGTTCTCCTCGTACTTGCTAAGTTTCCTCTGGGGAACTCCGGTTTCCTTCCAAAGTCCAAAGACATGCTGGCGTTCCTAAATTGCCTGAAGTGTGTGAATGTGCATGTAAATGTTGACCAGAGGTCCCAGCACGGTCGTAAAATGGGAATGAATATAATGACAATCCCACAGTCCCTAGTTGGACTTCAGAGGTTTCTAAATGTAGGGATGGAATCTACCCACGGTCATGTTCTGATGTGGTTGGGACTGGTAGGGGAATCTAGATGACCCAGTGTAAATCCCTGAAAAATTTAAGGACAACACGAGGAAAACCAAATCATTCAAGGGACCCTGAATGAATGCGAGGGAGAAATGCTATCTGCTGTACCACTGTGTCATGCTAACTAAATGCCAGGTGAATTTGTTGTCGTATTCAGTTTCATGAAGAGCATAAAGGACATAGAGCTTACCAGCAGCCTGTCTGACGATGCAGATAGACGACCATAGTAATGAACTCGGCTGTTAAGCACTGAAGCTTCAGCAGACACTCGCTCCTGAGCCGAGTCCTCCACGATGTTCCTGGGCTCCACATGAAAAGGCCTGCGAGACGGAGACAAAAGAAGGGTTTCACTGAACTCGTCTCGTCAATGTTTCTAAGCTTATTTGATTAAAGCTTTTAATTTCATTTTGACCATTTTGCTGTTAGATGTAAGCAAACATTAATGATGTCGAACTCTAAATTAGAAAATAAACAGCTTTACTTATTCCTTATGTAACTACCTAAAATGGCTCTATTCATAATCAAACTGCTGTTTGAGGATCACAACCTTAATCCACACCCTAAGTATGCACCTCATTTTCTTAGAAAACGCTGATAATTACACGCCACTTCGAAACCAATGAAGTGACACATAAGGGGGAAAAAAAAAACTTGGAAGGAACAATGACCAGCTGCTTTCAGTGCAGGAAACAATTACAGGAATTCACAGTCATAATATCAACACACATCCAGAACATTTCAGCACATATGTGTGGGGAAATGCACTGGTAGGGCTTCCAAACACTTCCCAGAACAATCACTTGCTATACACAATTCGCCGAGCTAAAAATAACACGTTTGTGAACAAGATAGACAACACTCGCATTTGAAGCCTCGTCCTGAACTTTTCGTTAATGGGTCATATTGACATCTCGTCTCTGCTTGAAACTTCATGAGAAATGGCAGCTTGTGTAGACGTGTTATAAACAGACGTTTAATATGCCAAGCTTACAGATGTTTCATTGGTGAGTCAAATGAAAGATTATGACGTACAATAAATTCAAATTGGATCCATTTTTTCCCTAGATGACTCCGAAGGCCTGTTGTGCACTAGAATAGTTGCACAGAATTAAACAGAGATTATGTTAGAAAGATTAGACATTTTTTGACACCTGTTTGCAATGAATAATGCAAAGTGTAATAATGTAAGGGTTACAGAAAAGTTATGAATATTAAACACAGCCACTAGACTGTTATTAGGAAAAGACATTTAAAAAACCGAAACTGTTTCAAATCTAAAGCTTCTTTGTCCTAATCTTTCATTCTAATGATTTTTCTGTCACAGACGTATTTCGGGTTTGTGGACAACACAAACGCAACTAAAGGTAGAGAACAATTACGAATATGTTACTTCGAAAAAATAATCCTTGCATACTTTCCCCTGAAGTACTGATTTCACTAAACCTGCCAGAAAACATAGCAAATTTATGTCCGTATATTATGTTTCCTTTCTCTTTA
This sequence comes from Clarias batrachus, assembly GCA_003987875.1. Lineage (NCBI taxonomy): Eukaryota > Metazoa > Chordata > Actinopteri > Siluriformes > Clariidae > Clarias > Clarias batrachus. Next base: position 380,907 of record QMIH01000007.1, on the reverse strand, counting down.
GATCGCTTTAAAGCATTTAAGCGCACCAATACACTACCATGTCCAGGTGTATACAGGATACCAGCGTGCTTAAAAACTACTTTTACTTTTCAATATAGGAAGGGTACGTGGAAATCAGCTAACTAGATTTTGCTGCAAAAATTCACAGTTGTTCTATAAAGTTTTATCCAACATAATTTAACATGGCTATGATGAGCATCTTTTTTTCACGGTTGCTTGTTTAAAGATGTAGTGAAATGTATATGGGCATATCATCGGATTAGCAGATATGAAAAACAATTCTCTTTATGAAGCACCGAAACAGGATTGCCGTTATAACACACTGTGATGTCACCTAAAGGTAAAAATGCCTGACAAACAAATAAATAAAACAACAGCAAATTCCTACAATGCTAGTGTTTTTAGCAAACTGGCTATTTAGTGCACAAACACTGTATACCTCAAGACTAACAGCTTTCACATCAATTAATACTTCATCGTCAGTGACGTGTATGTTTCACATACAAGTGAAACAAATTTGTACCTTCTTTGCCTGGGGTCCAGAACTTCTATCTGGTCTGAGTAATAATCTCCTGCTTGAATCGAACCCAGCAGAGGTTTTCCATCGTCCTCCATGACCTCTTCAGAATCACGGGCTTCGCTTGAAAATCATAACCTACACAGGATAAGAAAGACAATCACAATGTACACTGGCTGCATTCCAGATTCTTTCCTAGATAACATCCTGCTGAGGAGCTACCACATACCTTATGAACAATCCAGTTCTTCAGAAGAAACTTCTGAAACTAATTACCCTGAAAGTAACTAAAGAATAACTTTTTTCCTGGATGACTGTGTTGTTCCTAAGAATCAGATTTTCCCAAAAGAGAAAGAAAAGAAGAAAAGTAAGAAAGAAAAGCCAAAGCTTCATGTAGGAGATGCCGACTCAGTCTCTCTGTATGAGAGCATGTGCAAAAGAGGAAGAGAAAAAACACAGGCACTTCACGTCAGTCCCTGAAGCATGACCTAACCTTCGTTGAGGATGAAATGTCAGCACACCACAAGCACATTCCAGCTGATCTAATCCTGTCATGGAAACGCTGTCTCAGGATGTTTCATTAACGATTTCTGTCTTTTCTATCTGCAGGATGTTGCGACATCTTTTCTATGTGCAGGATGTTGCGTTGAGGGTTTAAAAGCAAAGACTATACAGACGGATCAATCTTTTGGAACTAACGGACAATAATAAACTGCAAAGCAAAACACATACTGAATGAAAGTTTAATATGAGTAGCAAAGAGGATGTCATTTCCTCTTTCAGAGTACCGGGACTTTCAAAAAACAAGAAGCTGAATTTCACTGGATGTGAAATCTATTTTACACTAAATGTGTTTTTTTTTTTTAAAGAAAGAATTCTAAAAGTTTGACCAATTTATCACTGTATATGCATTTCAAAACATAAAAAGTGTTCAATCTAAGTGTTATGATAGGTTTTATCTCATCAATCACCAAGCCTAATTAAAGGATTTTACAAGACACAGAATATAATAAATGTCTGCCCAAATGGAAGATATTCACTCATGTGACGTCAAAGCTGTCAACACTGTTTACTTGATATTATATATTTGTTTTCATTCGGGAAATAAAAGATGTACCAAAAAGTTTGTAAAAGTTAACTGAAATTAAAAGTAAACACAGGACTGGAGATATTAGTAATGTTAGCTCAGAAGTGAAACATGCGATAGCATGTAATGCGGAACAAGTCTGCGACTGAACGAGTTTATTTATTAATTCCTCATTTATAAATTCTAGTTATGTCTAGGTATGTAAATATAACATTACTGGATGAATGTGGTTAGCATTAATGCTAACCGGCTTTCTGCGTCTTTTGCTAAACGCTTAACTTTTACCCAAACCAACGCAACGTCTTTAACTAACTTTACATTACAATGTTATTTATCTTGGATAACTTACCTGCAAAGAAGTAATAGTATGGTGTCGCTTTCGCCTCCAGGAAGCTCTAGGAACAAAAAAAAACCCTGGCAAAATAACTTGTTTTGAAAGGGACACGTGAATCGATGTCGATTTATACTGCTTGTGGGAAATGTAGTGAACCTTTTACTATATTGTAACGCAATCACATCGTACGGTGACGCTATTTAAACTACATTACCCATAATGCTTCTGCAACATCAGGGTTTTCTTTTAACATTGGTCCGGTTTCGGTAGACTTCAGTGCCTGTGACTACTTTTGTGAGACTTTTTACCAATGCACATCAGGCAGTCGCTCATTAAAAAAATATATTTTAAATATATTTAAATAATATTTTAATAAATACATTTTGCTTTAAATCAGTGTTGGGCGACTATTATGGTGTGCCATCAATCACATAAGCAATGTGAACGACAATAGATGTCTTCTTTTTTATAATTTTCAGATTGTAACTTAATGACTAATATCCCAATTTCCTGTAGTGTGTGTGTGTGTGTGTGTGTGTGTGTACCCTGTGATGGATTGGCACCCTATCCAGGGTGTATCCTACTCTGTGCTCAAAGTCCAGACCCCTCCATGACCCAGTACACAGAATAAGCAGTACAGAAGATGAACGAAGATGACAATGAGGATATTTTACCATTATATACTCCTACATTAGTCTCATTTATGACCAGTAAATAATTACACAATATTGTAGTTTAAGACAGTTACAATTAACACTACATGTCCTAAATTATGTGGACATCTGACCATCACACCCCCAACATGCCTTTCATCAAACTGGCCATAAAGAATATTGTATTATATCATAGCATAGAGTGGAGATTATTAATATATCAGAGGGGGTCAAAAATATTGAACTCAAACATTCCAAAGGTATATTAAATATAATTATCTATCTATCTATCTATCTATCTATCTATCTATCTATCTATCTATCTATCTATCTATCTATCTATGCATTTATCCACCCAACTATCCATCTATCTGTCCATTTATTTATCTATTCGTGGATGTCTATCCATGTATCTATCTATTTATGGATTTCTCTGTTCATCTAGCTATCCACTCATCTATATATCTATCTGCACATCTATTTATTTTTATCCATCCATCCATTTATCTATTTATCCATTTGCCTATCTGTCTAACTATTTATCAGTAGCTTGCTCTATGTATCTATCTATCTCCATCTATCTATCCATGCATTTATTTATCCATCCATCTATGTTCATTTGCACGTAGACTTGGAAACTCCAATTAACGCTGATTGTGGAAGCTCATGAAGGTAGCATGGCGCGGTGCACGCGCGCGCGCTCGGTCTACCCCCCCCCCCCCCCTTTCCCTCCCCTCATTTCTTCATTACAGCTCACCATCTCACCGTCGGTCCTTTTCAGCGATCTGCTCTTCAAGCGTCAGGTCACGGTCCAATCTTTATCTGACAGTTTACAGGCAAAAAGTTTAGAAAATAATAAAAATAAATGCAGCACTGTTAATGATGCAATAAGATATGGTGAAAATAACAGCCATGAGTGTCGGCGGGAAACCGTTAATTTAACTTTAAAGCACAAGCCCCTTTATTAATAGCGAATGGGTTCATTATTACCCGCTTTTGATTTTTATGATTTTTCATAATTACAAGTACTAAATGAATACTTGTACCAAAACTTTGGTAACCGTTTGATACTATTTATTGGCGATAATCGATACTTTGATATGCTTGTTTGTGAAATTAATGTTAAATTACAGCCGAGGCCTGGCTGTCGTGCACGCGCCGTGTGACTGTAGACTGACAGCGAGCACAAGACTCACGCGCTGTGTTTGATAGTAATTTATAGTGTAATATATTAAATAAATAAATGCTAAGATATTGTGTATTTTTATTTTAGAGACGAGTGTGCATTTCGTAGACGTTTAAAATTGGCTGTCGTGTTGTATTTACGTTTGTACTAGTCTAGTCAGGTTAGCTCGGAGTTAAGCTAATTTGGATAGCTAGCTAATAGCGGTTTTTAAAACGGCGTTTGCTAATTATTAGTTTTAGTTGTTTAACCGAAAAGGAGTCAGTAAAATATTTTCAGGGAGTATATAAAACGTAAATAAAGTAAGACATTAACTAAACTATTATAGTACAAGACTGTCGAGTTTTAGCATTAATATTGTAATATACTTTTCTACGCAAAGTATGGGTTTGGGCGTGTCGGCATTTTGGTTAGCATACGAATGTTTATAGTTAAAAAGTAATTGACCGACTTTATTTTTACGTTTTTCTTAATTTTTAGCTCACATCAGCTGTCTTTGACCATGGAGAACTGGGAAGACGATCAGGTAACATGAATAGGCTTCATGTGAAGACATTATCATATTTTACATTTGTTCCGTTTATATTCAAATACAAACCAATATAGAAGATTTATGGGAAATGTTCAGGGAATCACTGCCACAGTATTTTAATTTTTTCTCCTTCTGTTGGCTCAGGTATTGTTTTTCGGTCAAGAGCGGTCTAAAACCAGCTATGAAAGATTGTCCTTTTTTTTAACCTGTAGGTTTAGGCGCAAACATAATTTTGATGACATGATTGCACAAAAACACAAATGGAATTGTCTTATGAGGCCAAATTGTTAGAACACCAGGTTAATACGATATTATTTTAGGTTTTAATTAAAATTAATTGCACGTAAAATAACTATTCGGCCGTATACACAGAGGATTCATCAGGGAGTTTTTTTTTTTAATTATTATTATTAAATTTATTTTGGCCCCCATCCCCCCTGATGAATGTGTTGTGATTAGACTAGATGACTACATTAGACTTGATTTTAACAGAAAAAACAGTGGAGGGCCGAGTTTCTAGTGTATTTTCTGTCAACCCGGATGTTAAGGGCATAACATCTGGATTGAGACTTGTAGAAGTCAAGTTTTTTTTCCCTCCAACATGAAATTTGTAGAAAATGAGATGATTCCAGTTGAGAGAAAAAAGTCGCTACCATAGAGAAAACAACAATGTGAGTAAAATAAATTCATGAAGTAATAAACTCTTCCAGGCCCTGATGTATATTTAATCCTTTCCAAATAGGATGCATTATGAGCCACGCTTGCTGCTTCAAAAAAAAAGGACCTATGAAAAAAAAAAGACTGTTGTGTTTAAGGTCTTAAAAAGAAAACACAAAACCCCACAGGTGTTCACCTGGTTGTAGACACGTTGTATGATTTACATAATTTTTATACAGGTCACATCATTCGGTCAGTCCTTGTGGTCTGTGTGTGGAGACATTTGGTCAAATCTGTCAGTTTGAACATTTAGAACTTTGTATTATTTTGCACCAGCGGGATTAGTAGATACAAGTAATGCCTGCAGAATTTCGCCTACCACTCACCCCAAAGGTTTTGTAAATTTATCATGCCAACAAAAGGCTTTGCTGTTCCCTTTGAGGATACAATAGCCATCAGGCTTTCACAGCTCACAATCAAGTTGATTAATAATGAATCGGGTAAACAAATGTGACTGAACCATAAACAGGGTAAACAGTATTATGAAACATGAGCTTTTGCTGATGATTCAAAGGTTGTTTTGTTTACAAGGCAGCCTTCAGCCTCTTGAACTTTATCAACCGGGAATGTCAGTAGTGTAAAGGTGTGTAGTGATGAATACTATAGATTAGATTGACTTAAATTAGTTGATTTATTCTAGGCTAGCATCTTTAATAACAAAAAAATAAAGAAAAAAAAATATGGCTTGTTTATATTTGTCTAAGCATATTTGTGGGTTAGTGCACTGACTGGTTAATGTGCATGCTTCAAAACATTGCATTTAGTAGTGTAGGAACTTGTAAATTGTTTTATATAGATAGTGTAGCATGTAGACAGCATGTTTTTATAGATTTTTTTAATATGAAAAATCAGTTTTCAATGAAGAGAAACTGAACTATTGCAAAAAAACATCTCTAACTTAATCCCTTTTAGGTTTTTATTAGTGATGTAGTACCCAGAAGTATGTGAACCGTGATGCTTAATTTTATGCTTTTGCAATATCGCCATTCTGCAGTGAAACTTGTTTTATTTCCTGGATACCTTACTGGATGTGTGTAAAAAGAAGGGCCAGAGCATGATGGCATATGATTTGTGCAAATATTTGTATGTAGTAATATAAACCACTTCTTACCTTTTATGCAAGTTGACAAGTTGTCCAAAACTCCATGAAGCAGATGTTGGAGGTTGATTTAATCTACTGCTTATCAATGGTGTGTTTATACATATTTTTTCTTCCCTCCCACAGAGCCCCGTCATGAGCAACGTGAATTTTGGTAAAATCTCTCACCCATTTTAAAACGTCACTGCCAGCATAGCTAAAGAGAATTGTAGCATTAAACATTTTATATAGAAATGGACAGCACACAACTAATTCATTTAAGCCATAGCAATTGGCAGGGGGGCGGCAAACAATATAGTCCAAATAAGCAATTCATGTTTGGTTATAACACCACACCCACACTAAAGACCCTCGTTGATGGGGCACTTATAGCAGGAATAGACAGGCACTTCTTTGCCTTGGAAAGTTTGCAACGTGTTGCTTTTCATGTTTTGAAAAAATACTTTCGGCTTGGAAGCTCATATCGGGTCGATTATTTTGAGCATATGTATAAACCCAGGCTTTTTAACTGTATATATGGGCATAATGTCTTTAGCGATACAACACACCACAACATCAGGAATATCTTTCCATCGAGGCTTCTGCTCATCATATGGTATACTGTACAGTGGGGAAACGAGGCTGTTATTTTCACCAGTGTTTTAGCGCCGCCGTTGTCTCGTTTAGCTCGCAATGCCAAGCACGCCTCCGATTCAACAGTGTGGCTGTGTGTAAATTAGTTTGCTTCAAACTTCAAACTAAAATGCTGCTTCAAACTTTAGACAAATTTTACAGCTGGCTTTGGCTTGTTCAATGTCTAAAGTTGCGAACCTGAACAATTTCCATGCTGTGCTTGGAAACGAGCTCTTTGGTTTCATCAGATCACAGCGCCATGTTGTACTTTGTATTTCCCACGGGAGGCGTCGCACAACTACGGAAGCTTGCGGTGCCATACCAAAGTGAAATTTTAAAATAGTTTAATTTTTCAACATCGACATAAACCTTAAATTAAAATTAATCAATAATAACGTTTAATCGTGTAGCTCTAGCCACAACAAACCTATCTATAATAGGGATGTACCAGCCGATTAGCCAGTGACCAAAGCTGGCTGGTTTTCATCTTTATCAGCCACTCAGCCTCAGATATAACCATTGCTGTAACAAGCACACAAGCTTCCAAGTGATGCAACAGAAATATATTTTTATGGAATTCCATCATCAAAAATGACGTATGAAAAACCTCTGATCAGCCTTCATCTCCAAACTCTGCAAATGCGGTATAGTCTCAAACCCTGCTCACTACACACGCTTAACCCAGTCTCAAAGCAGTGAGTGCAAGTGAGTTTTTAGAAGCCTTTTTTTTTTTTTTTTTCTTTCCAAAGAGTCAGGGAGTTAAAATTTAACCAAATTGAATCGGGATAGTTTGGGCCTCGCAGTACAAATGCTCCTGCTTGCAAATCTTCGACTTATAAACCAATCTTTTGTCTAGTTTGTGTTTCGACATGTGAAGCCGTTTCGGCATACATGCAATCAAGCCAGTCACACTTCAGGTTTTGTGTGTGGGGGTGGTGATTGTGGTTTGTGTTTCTGTGCAAAATTTAGTAAGGATGTATTTTCATAAGTCCAAAGAAAGTTAAGAAGCATGGTACCAAGACAAAAAACAAGAGCCACATTTGGTGGAAATAAAAAAATAAAAAAAAATAAATGGGTAATACCATGTTATGTACTATGTTATGATTGATTGTGTTTGCAACCTGTCATAGATTTAATAGTTAATGGTTTCATGTTTTTGTATTTACTTAATTTATGTCTCTTCTAAATGTTTTATCTTACCATCTAAATGTTTTATCTGCAAAAACAGTTGGAAATTTGGAATTTTTCATTGTTTTGAATGAGAAAACATGTTTTGGTGTACAAAATTTCTAGCTACAAACTCGCCTCCTGGGGGAATTTGTATGGCGAGGGTCCACTTTATGTCCAACACTGGTAAAAATAAATAAATCTTTAAAAAAATTGAATCTGTCCTTGGGTATCGTGAAAAAATGTTATCAGGTAGCTGTTGGTGCTTCCCATCTTTACTAAGCCTTATGTTCATTGATGCTACATTTTAAATATTAAAGCTTCAATACATCTTATTTCTATTGCACATTTAACAGTTGTCTTTGTCGCAAAGCAATATAAGTAATAAATTATCACTGACTGTTGATTTCCAGATAGTATTGTTCGGAAATGACGTTTGTATTTATACCTTTCTGATTACAGTTCTCCAGTATATGCTGAGAATAGCTGGTTCACAGTCAGCTTAACTGGTTGTGACAAATGATGGTCTCGCCTATCATAACGTTGGCTGATATTAAAAAAGAAAAAAAAAAGAAAAATTTATGTTGGTTGATTGCAACCTTGCTTGTCTGTGTGGGATTTGATGCAATTTCCTTCTAAATGGAATCATAGAAATTAAATAAACTCGAGTGGGCTTTCTACCTGTTCCGCTCCCATGCCAAGGTTAAAACATACATTGATGTCTATATTCATCAAGGCCACATGGTTCTTGTTTGTATTAATGTACATATAGTATGTAGAGGTGTGTGTGTTTTTGACCCTCGTTTATGCTTTTACAAATTAGTGTTATGAATTTGACTTTATCAGGAAACACTGGGAACTCGTGGAAAAGTGAGAGCCAACCAAACGGCTTCAAAAGCATCTCCAATGGTAGGCAATAATGAATATTATCAAAGTTTATACATACATTTTAATAGTATTCCTGTCATACATTTTTATATTTGGCTCTAGACCAGTATGTGAGACACACTGGTCAGAGCTACTTGAGTTAACCTTTGCAGACGGTTTCTATGCATATGGGTTTTTTCAAAAACATGCTTGGGTCCCTTCGTACTAGAAAATTGTAATGTTGCAAAATAAAATAAGGTGCGCTTTTCAGATGTCCAGATACTTTTGATCATAGTGTTCCTAAATTTATTGAGGTGTCCTGACTAACAGTGTGTGTTTTTATAGATGATGATGAAGGTTCTTGGAAAAATGGCGGCAGTGGTTTTGGGGCTCAAGGGGGGAACATGGGTGAGACACTTGTCCTGTTTCATAGCATGCTAATCATAAAGTTACGAATCATAGCACAGTTTCAGAACAAATCGCAAACTGTTGGTTGAAATATTTAAAATATTTCCAACTCCAGGTCGAAGCTTCAGAGGACGAGATGGAGGCTTTAAGAGCTTCAATTCAGGTTGACATTTCCCCCTTCTTTACTTTCGTGTTCTCAATTAAAGAATAAAATTTTTTTTACTGGTTGTATTTTTATGCAGGAAATGATGAAAATGGAAACAAAGGTAAGTAGGTTTTGTACTCAGTTTAGCCCTGCAGTCTTGTACATACTGTACATACACGTGGGCTGTTTGTATTTGCCTGTAGTTGATGGTGGCTGCTCCTGGAGAGGAGGTAAAGATGGATTTAGAGGAAGAGGAGGAAGAGGCAAGTAAATCAGAGTTGAGTTTGGGAGCAAGTTTTTCTCATGACCCTGTCCTGATCTTTAACATTGCATTAGCAGGACGTGGAGGAAGGGGAAGAGGAGGAGGATTTAGAAATTCCTTGAACTCTGGTAACTTTAAACCATCCAGTTATTCATTGACTTGTATTAAGTTATACACCATGTTAACTTGGAATCTCTCCTCCCATGTCAGAAGGAGATGAAAATGATAATGATGAAGGTAAGAGGATCTGCAGTGTTGTATGTACTTAGGCAGAATAATTATTTGACACAGTATAATGTTTTTCTTTTTTGCTGCAGGTTTCAAAAGGGACTGTTTTGGTAGAGGTGGGCGTGGAGGAAGAGGCGGCCGTGGAGCTTCCCGCCAAGGTAAGAACAAATTTGGATTAGAGCCGGTAAGCAAACAGTCTAGTTTGGTTTACGTGTTCCAGCATGCCTAATTTAACTTTTACTGAGTAACACTTTTTTAATTCCTGCATTCATTCTTAGTTACTGATGGAGAAGGAAGAAGACACTTTGGCGGAGGTACAATACACACTTAAAATATGCTGCCTGGCCAAAAAAAAAGTTATTTCATAATGGTCAAAGTACTGTCTTGCTTCAAGCAAAGAAAAGCTTAGATATTTGAAATTCCAAGAACAGGATTAACTGTTGGGGGTCGATGGCATTGTCCAAGATGCCAAACACTTCTTTTTTTTTTTCTTCTTCTTCTTTTTTTTTCTTTTTTTTCTTCTTTGCAAGTGTTTTAATGAAAATTATTTTGTAGTACCCCAGAAAAAAATATGTACACAAACAGTAAACGGTTTTCTTTCCAAAAAGTTTCCAAATAAATGTTTGTTACTGAATTAATGTTAAAAAATAAAAACAGACGCATGTCAAATTCTTGTCTCCACACGCGTTGGAGCCCTGCCCCCACACCTCGCGCTCCATTCACATGCAAGATTTATGTAAACTAATCTATTCAGATGTAAGTAAATGCTAATTCCTGTGTTTGTGCTGATGCATGCCCGTGTCCAACAGGACAGGAAGGGCTTGAATGAAGGAACAAAAACAAATATTCTTATGCGCACATAAGAATCTCTCCATGATAAAATGACTCCGCCAGACTGGTGAAGCCATTTTAGCAGCGCGAAAAAAAATGTCTCGCAAATTTTGCGTCATTTGATCGGCTTTTCTATATCAGCCATTATAGAGACTGCCGATCGAACTTCCCAAAGCAATTATTGGCCGTTTGTGATCGGCGACCGATCAATCGGAGCACCCCTAGTAAATCTGTTCTTGTATCAGACTGTCCTGGAATTTGGTGCTTTGGAGCGCCGACCAGTCAGCAGAATTTCAAAGAAAAGTTAGCTTGGATGTGGGATCATGATCATTATGAGCCCTTTTTTTAATCTGTGTGTGTCTGTCTATATATATAATATATATAGACACACATACACATTCTTGCAGCGTGGGCAGGGGAGTGCTGATCATTTTAGCAGTCCGAACCGTTCTTTGTAGTCTTATGGTGTTCAATATTGTAGCTTATTTACGTACACAGGATGGTTTTTTTTATTGTGCAATATTTTATAATTGTTAAATATGATCACGTGTGTAGTCTTGTGAACAGTGACCTTATGGATTCGTAACTTGAACGTCAGGGTTTGTAGAAAACACAATCATCTAGAAATTCTCTGAAATTGGGGTATCTTTATTGCTGTCCAAATGTGCGTTTTCTTGCTCAGATGTCTGAAAAACACCAACAACCTGCCTGATAAACCATACTTTCTGAACAGGGCTTTAGTGTTGAGTGATCTTAACGTTGCCATTTGTTTTAACTATATGTAGGATATAGAGGACAGCATGAGGAGGACATGTTTTCTAAGGGTAAGTTCGTACTGTAACTGAGACTATTGTTAGAAGTGCTAAGTGAGTTTATTTATTTATTTATTTTTATTTCCTGTTCATTCATCAGGTTCAAGGAAAGATGATGATGAGGAGGACGAAAAAGAGAATGATAGGACTGCAGGTTTGTAATTCTTCATCCCATTTGTACTTTAGGTGCTGATAATTGTGACTAGCCCATGTGAACACTTGTCTTTATCCTGTAGGGCCCAAGGTCACCTATGTTCCTCCACCACCACCAGAAGAAGAGAACTCCATTTTTGCCCACTACGCAACAGGCATCAACTTTGACAAGTATGATGACATCCTTGTGGATGTTAGTGGAAGCAACCCGCCCAGTGCAATAATGGTTAGTAGCCATCTTCATGTTCTTGCAATGTCTTTTGTCTGTACTGGAGTTTGAAGATTTGAACAGTGCTATAAAACTTTTTTTCACCCCAACTAGACATTTGAAGAAGCACATCTCTGTGAGACTCTTAACAGAAATGTTGCCAGAGCAGGATATGTAAAGCCTACTCCTGTTCAGAAGTATGGTATTCCCATCATATCTGCTGGAAGGGATCTTATGGCTTGTGCCCAGACTGGATCTGGGAAAACGGTGAGCGCTCACTTGGATGTGTACAATAGTATTTGTTTTGTTCATGTGCAGTGCAGGTCATCTTTTTAGGACATGATTTACAACCCTGTTGGTCGTATAAAATGTTAAGAATATTCACTGTGCTGAGTAGGAAGCAGAAAGCTAATAAGTGCTATTAAGACTCATTTAAAGCTCATCTCCTTAAACCAATATCAGTATAATTCCGACTACGGTTTATGTATATGATGCAAGACACAAAGGAGCATTTTCAGGTTAGGCATGATTAATTTTGCACTGAGCCCTCGAATGATTGCTTCCCACTCCCCAGCTGGTCCGGGTTCTTATGCACATTTGCGTATTAACTCCCCGAGAGGAGACTGACAGAACTGATGACATCACATCTAGACCAGGATCTACTTTCAAGATTCTTGAAAGATCTCAGCTAAGATCGGCTTCCATGTTTTATTCAATTTGAGCTCAAGTATGCTGTACTGTGCTCTTACTGATCAAAATGTGGTTGTGTTCTTACTGATCAAAATGAACCAGTACTTTGCAGTCCAGTGTTCTTAGAAATTATTCCAGAGCCCTAATATGAAAACGCCCAAAGTTGCAAGAAACTGAATAGGAGTAGCTCATTAGAGCTTTTTGTCTAGAGCAATTTGTTACATTTTTATGATAATTTTGTTTTTGTGAAAGTATTACAGTGGAATCTCAGATTGCGAGTAATGCACAAGACGAGCATTCCGCAAGACTAGCAGATTTGTAATAAATTTTGACTTGAAAAACGAGCAGATCTTGGTTTACAAATACCGAGTAACGTGTGTATCAATCATGCACTTTTTGTTTTGATGCCGAGCGTCATGTGATCACAACTGAGACAACAGTCTTTCTCTCTTCTGCTGCGGAATTGAGTAATCGTCTCCCCTGCTTGGTCTTAGTGTGCGTCTCTCACCGGTATAATGAACATCCGTGCATGCGTCTACTGTTTACTAGAAGACTGACTGCATGTGTGCGTTTTAACATTTTTTATTTTGTATGTGTGTATGCAGCGAGTGTGTACTGTTTATTATAACGTGTTTAAAGCAAATTAAAGTATCATTAGAGAGCTTAAAAGATCCATCTTTTCTGTCAGCCTGCACTTTGTGCGCGCGCATTGTTGGCCACTGTGCCCCTTCACACACACCCCTCCTTCTCTTGCCTTCACACACACACAGCTATGTCGCGATTCTTTCAAAGGTATATTACATGTTAATTTTTTATTCTTACTTTGCAGCAGTAATTCCGTTAGTGTTCACTCACTCAAGTGTCATTTAAAGAGATTTCTTGTTTTCCGATAAGTGTTTCCATTAGTGTACGTGAAACTCATACGAGAGAACAGGGAGAGGGGAAGGTCTTATACCCCCTCTCCTCTTACTTTATCTTCACACACACACAGTGCCTACATGCACAAACGGAACCACTTGTATCTCTGAATTTATTTTTACTTTTTTAAAGGTAAAGTGCAGATTAATTTGTTTTATTTTTACTTTATATTTTGTATGAATTGTTTTTATGTATTTTGCTTTTTTTTATGGGCTGTGAAACTAAAAAATGGGTGTCGAACATTATAGCTAATCAGTCAACATTGGTAGTTATTGATTTTTTTTTTTTTAAGGAACTATTATAAGGCTTTAATTTTTTTTATGAATATCTGAAGAAAAGGGTTCAATTAGGAATAAAAGAAAAAAAACTTTTTAGACGTCCAAGGTGAAAATTTGTATTAAAAAAAAAATAAAATTGTTCATTGTGTTCCCGGTTTTGGTCAGAACTGTTTAACACAATTTAGGCACCTCCGTGCTCTGATTTCGGTCTTGGATGTGTAGACGGCAAAGGCCGAACTGGAATGAGACAGTGTAACCACATCTGCCATCATCTCCTCCTATCTCTTTCCCAGCTCACAAGAGATAAAAGAAGATAAAATAAAATTGCCGGACCTTGCAGAACTTTATTTATAAAAGATATACACTTGCACACACTCAGACGTTCATACACACACTACAGGCAGTTTGGGAATGCCAGTTAGCCCAATCTACATGTCTTTCGACTTTGGGAGTATCCGGAGGGAACCCGCTAAGCACAGGGAAACTCCATGCATGGAGGTCTCGAGGCGGGAATCGCCATATCATTTTATTGATGTAAACATGTTAAGAGTTAGTAGTTACACAAAAGACAGGTGCACTTAAACAGTCAGGTTGACAGTTCAACTGGCCAATCGCAACACAGTAAAAGAGCAGGAAGAAGCAATATGGTGCAATGTTTGTGAGAATGAGGTAGTTGTGTATATCTTTTATAAATCGGTTCTTTTCATGACATGAAAACAATCTATTGTCACACCTCCATGTTTTTTGTTTCTCTCATTTTCCCATCCTCAGGCTGCCTTCCTGCTGCCTATTCTACAGCGTCTGATGAGTGATGGTGCAGCCGCTAGTAAGTTCAGTGAAGTACAGGAGCCTGAAGTCATCATCGTAGCTCCCACTAGAGAGCTCATTAATCAGATTTACCTGGAAGCCCGGAAATTTGCTTATGGGTATAAACCTTAAACTTGTCTTAACATAATGCCAGTCAAAACACTATGATGCCAATTTGGCAGGATTATTAGTTTGCTTAACAGTTTTTTTTTCATAGGATTTAATCTAAAATTTATAAGTAGTCTAAAACTTGTTTGAAAATCTGTTGTAGCACTTGTGTGCGTCCTGTCGTTGTTTATGGAGGCATAAGCACCGGATATACAGTCCAAGAGGTGTTGAAGGGTTGTAACGTGCTATGTGGGACCCCTGGAAGATTGCTCGACATTATTGGTCGTGGAAAGGTAATTTACATTGCACATTACTCAGAGTTAATATTTTGTAAATATCGTTAGAGAAGGGGTTAGAATTTGAATAATTTTACCGTTAGATGAACGCATGATTGTTCTGTAACTGATGGTTAGTTAATTGTTAGAGTTGTCTGGCTGCAAACTAAAACAAATCCTTTAATTGATTATTCATGTGAATTAAATAAATCCTGTACTCAGCAAATTATGGCTTGTATGATGGTAACAAATATTCAGTATTTTGTTTCAGAACAACTTTTAATGTCTGTTACAGTAACTCATGCGAATTGTATAAGCAATTTATTAAAACTAAAAATTGGTGGGTTTAATTGAAGCTTTCCCTTTTTCATTATCTAAATGTCACATAGATGGTTTAACATTTTACTACTGCTTTGGAAAAATAGTTTTTGGCCAATGTAAGATGCAAATGTAATATGATGCTGTAATGTTCATCTTTTAGCAGGAAGTGTCGTACTTTTGCTTTTAGTGCTTGTTGATCCTCTAATGATGCCACACCATTGACACCAAAGATCATTAGTTGGGTGTGGATACAAACTCCACACCAAAGGTTTATTTATTAAATCTTTTTCCACAATTCACTCCATCCTTGACATCTGGGCCAGTTATTATTTTAACAGTAAACCTGTTCGGAGCTGGAATCTTTTAAAACTGCCTCAACAGTATCGCCTGAAAAGCTATCTACGATTAAATCTCAGTTAATGCTTATGGTTGTTCATGATGTGATGAATTTAAAAAAGCCACTTTGTTACAAATTAATCTTAAGCAGTTGTGTGTAATTATTCCAATTGTTAGATTTATTTTATTTTTTAAGCTCCAGTAAATGTATGCAAGGAGCATTTAATTTGTTCGTTTGCCCAGGTTGGTCTGAGTAAAATTCGTTATTTGGTGCTGGATGAAGCTGACCGAATGTTGGATATGGGCTTTGAGACTGACATGCGAAAGTTGGTCGGTTCCCCGGGGATGCCTCCGAAAGAACAACGGCAAACCCTCATGTTTAGTGCGACTTATCCAGAGGATATTCAGAGGTTTGTATTCTGATTAATCCACTTTAAAGTCAATTAAACTGTGTTTACTGAATGTTTGTGGTTGTAAATCCTGTAGTCGTTAAGGCTGTAACCCTTGATCATGAGTGAATGCAGAGTTTCCTCCCTCTAAATACTTTGCCAAGCCTTTCCTGCAACACTTTTGTCGGGGTCTTTCTGCCTTCTGTCATTTTAGGAAGTGAAAGCATGCTCTGTTGTGCTCTATGGTGACTGAAGAATATCCCTTTTTTTTTTTTGCCTTGGGTAGCTTTCACTGTTTTGGGTCATTATCCATCTGCAATATGAATCTGATCAGTTTTACAGCATTTGGATGAGTCAGAGCAGAGATGCATGTCAGAATTTATCCTCCTACTTTTATCAGCAGTCAATTCATGAATACATTTCCATTTAGGCATTTGGCAGACGCTCTTATCCAGAGCGACTTATAAAAAGTGCTTTAAAGTTTCCATCACTGGATAGATACTTACACTGGGTTAACTAGGTCAATAACTAAGTGCCATTAGTCCAACACAACCTGGAAGAGTTTTTTTTTTTTTGGGGGGGAAAAAGGTGCTCCAAAGGTGCTCTATTGGACTGAAATCTGGGGGGGGGGGGGGGGGGTCGGGTAGTCCTGTAAGTAGTGGAGAAATAAATACGTTTTGAGTCGTCGTTTAAAGATCGTCAAAGTCTCTGCTGTACGGACATCTAGAGGATGTTCGTTCCACCACCTAGGTGCCAGAACAGAAAAGTCTGGAGTGTATCAATCATGCACTTCTGGATTAGATCAGAGTCTGGATTAATGTCGCCCTCGATCCCTGAGAGATGGTGTGGATGAGGCGAGCAGTGCTCGGAGGGAACGTGGCGCAGTGCGTGGTGCGATTAGAGCAGAGAGGCAAGTGGGTGCTGGGCCATTTTTAGCTTTGTAGACAAGCATCAGTGTTTTGAATTTGATGCGGGCAGCTACAGGAAGCCAGTGCAGGGAGTGGAAGAGTGGGATGGTGTGGGAAAGCTTGGGAAGGTTGAAAACGAGACGTGCTGCTGCAATTTGGATCAGTTGCAGAGGACGAGTCATGGACAGAGGCAGGCCAGCCAGGAGTGAGTTGCAGTAGTCCAGTCTTGAAATAACAATGGACTGAACAAGAACCTGAGTAGCCTGTGAAGAAAGAAATGGGCGGATTCTTCTGATATTGTAAAGAAGAAATCTACAAGAGCGAGTAAGGTTAGCAATGTGTGGGGGAAAATGACGGATGATTGTCCACGGTTACCCCAATATTGCGGGCTGTGGCTGAGGGAGTGATTTGATTGTTGTCCAGGGATATCACAAGATCTTGACCTGGAGATGAGTCACCAGGGATGAACAACAGTTCGGTTTTACTCAGATTGAGTTTTAGCTGATGAGCTGCCATCCAGGATGAGATGTCTGCCAGACATGCTGAGATCCGAGTGGAAACCTGAGTTTCAGAGGGAGGAAAGGAGAGAATAAGGATCAGATGACAGTTTAGCAGATCTAGCAGCATGGACTTTGTCTCTGCTTGCTGAATTCCAGCTAATCTTTTTTTTTTTTTTTTTGGTGCAGACCTAATTCATTAATTATTTATAAATGTCTGGAGAGAGAACACTTTCTGCTTTCTTTTCCTTCATTTGATCTGTCATTACACACTTGCATTTGGGCAGATTTCCCTCCAAATAGTAACCGTAGCGATTGTTTACGTTGTGCTGAAAGTGCAAGAACTGTCAAGTCTTGTACAATTATTTTAATAATTTTCATTAATTTGTTACATTTGTTTTTCCTTTTCTGAGGGCCAAAGAATAAAATTCTCCCCCTCCTTCTTGGTGTCTGCTGTCAATGCGCTCCTTCTCCCTCCCACTCATCAGTGGAACAAATGATTTAACAAAAGACAGAAAAGGTACAAGATGAAAACAGTCAATGAACTGCAGCCTCTCCACTCAAAAGATGAGGGTCAAGTTCCAATTCCCCCCCCCCCCCAAGCTGAGGATGTAAGAGGGGCATAATGTCTTGCATCCCTGCAGACATGCCAGGGTGTGGAGTATGATTGATTTTTCTAATGTAGCATGAATCATCTGCAAGCTACCAGAGAAGCTAGAGCCAAAGCATATGCTTTAACTTGGGACAATTGCAAAGCCTCATTGACTCTTCTGAAAATTGCCAGCAGTTTGGTTTGCAGATAAGAGCTGACATCTGTTGCACCTGTTCTTTTGTGCCTGGGAAAATAAGTTTACTTAATAGATATTTTTTCTATAACAAATAAAACAACTTAATGTGGGCACACACAGTAGAACTTCCAAAACTCTGATATCTGTCCTGAATTTGTCTCCCCCGTTTTGTTTATAGCAGTAAAGAGCAACATGTTTAAAAGACAACAGTCATTAACTAAAACCAAGTCTAGGAATATTAGGATGGGACAGTGTTTTATTGAACTTTCTGGTAAATGTGGAAAAGAAAATGTGTTCATAAAAATTTATTGAGAGATTTCAGCCAAGTCAAAAAAAGACTTGTTAATAAAATCTGAAGAAGACAAGGTCCCATATTAAGGTAAATCATAAAAATAACTAGAATCCTTAGTTTTCTACAGGGTTTGTGGAGAATTAAGGGCTTGATGGAAGAAATTAAAAGATGTTACAGATGGGGCTATAAATAGAGATGAGTTCTGTTTTATTATGTAATCAAGTTGTTTCCAGATGAGAAGTCAAAGCTATAGGATTGGAAACGTATTCTTGTTGGGCAAGACTTCAGCGGCACAGAGGCTAAGTAATGCAGGAAGAGTTGCAAGTTAAGCACCAGTCTTTGTTTTTTCGTTTCGGGTTTTTTTCAATACCGGTGCCAAATTGATACTTTTAAACCGGTGCCTGAACCGATACCTTGCAAAAGCCACAAAATGATGGTGGATGACTCAAGAATACATTTTTAAAAATGTAATGCTTCAAATTGAACAATATATTAAAAGTTTAAAGTATATATGAATATATCTCACTGTTGTAGTACTACTAGTACTAGCTGTAAAGCAGTACTAGCAACTGCTGTAAAACATTTACTGCACGTTACGATGTCGGAATCCTTTCTTGTGAAATATAGCCACACTTTCGACTGTTTAGTTTTCGGCATTTTAACGGAAGTTGTTTAATTTAGCAGATTAAGAGAGCGGTAGATCACCTGCTGCCGTCAGAGCGAGTGTAACGTTAGTTGCTGCGTTCACGCGCATCTCGGATGGTCTCATTTCCTGATTTGTGCTTTTTTTTTTTTTTTTAATTAATTTTCGGTACTTGTGCATACACATTTTCCTAAAATTCTTAAGGTTAAATTTCATATTGTGAAATGTGTTTTCCCATAGGAAATCATTTAAACGATTATCTGTTCCAGCAACCCCAAAAATACACATTGTTGCATTTAAATAAATAAATAAATAAAATTGGCAAGTCCACAATTCTAAGAGTTTTTTTTTAATGCAGCTTCAAGTTTGTGAAACACATTGTTTGCCTGCAGTCGAGCAAGGCATTAGAATTGAGCGCTGTAACTGAAATATGATTGTCCAAATGATATCAGTTTTCTTTCAAATTGAGAATTTAGCAGTGAATTATACGAAGTGCCCTGTTGTATCATGTTGAAGTTTCAATGTTGCTGATACCTCAGTCGTATATGGCTGAGAGTACATGAGAAAGTCTACCTGTGCTGTCAGTGGTAAGAATTTGGTACTCCTCCACCTCACCTTGTCATTCAATGAAACTTGCCAATTAGTCTTCATTTGTGAGCTCAACTGTGTAGAATGGGGCAGAGTACATTTTGATGCCCTGTGATGTTTTCGGCTGTGCGTGCGTCTTGGTGTAACCTTTGCTGTTCCTGGTTGTTTGTCATACATGATAAGCTGGAGAGAATTATTCCGTGACCAGCTTGCCAATTAATTTTTCAGAGAGGGGGGAAAATGCTTTGTTTTATTCACAACATTTTGTGAGGTTTATTTTATAATTTGTCACTGTTTAATATATACATGTATATCCTGTTTTGTGTATTTTTGTTGAATTATTAATATCTATAAAAAATAAAATTGTTGCCTAGGTTGGCAGCTGATTTCCTAAAGGAGGATTATCTGTTCCTGGTTGTGGGAGTGGTGGGAGGAGCCTGTAGTGACGTAGAGCAGCACATCATTCAAGTCACTAAGTATTTGAAGAGAGAACAGCTTTTGGAAATGCTGAAGACCACAGGTGACTCAGACCTGACCTACTCGCATGTCAAATGACGTACTGTATGGCACAGTGTGCAGCAATATTTGATTATTTAAACAAATAATAATTTCAGTGCTTACATACATGTGTAAATTGTTTTACTATGTACTGTTATTTTTCTTGTATAGCCAATGGTTTAGGCCGACGTGTCTGTGAGAAGAAATGGAGGTCATTATTTTTTCCTAGTGTGGTCACAATTATAAGACTTTATACATGTAAAAAAAAGTTGCAAATGACTTTCTACCACATCAATTCTAAGAATACGTATTAAGTAAGTTTGTGCTTCATAGGTTGTATATGTACATTTATCACCACCAGTTTAGTAATAAGTTCTTTTGGAGGCTTAACATCCATAATCAAGCATTCAGAATGGAAGCAGACAAAACACAAGCAACCGACCTTTTAATGTTTAATGCTGTTAGTTCAGTGTAGAGGTTATGATGCGTTTAAACAATGTGGCTTCAACAAGCGAGTATAACTTGTGATGGTCAAGTGCGATATTGCTTTTATACAACGACTGTCATTAAGAAATAAAAAGCCGTTAATGTTCTAGACACAATATGGCCAGTTTATTTGTTTATATTTTTTTCTGCAAACAGATGGATCGCACACAGTAGGATAGGCTAGGTGGACAGTTAGCTTACAATCATTTGTATATTGGTGTCAAGTTTGCATTTGATAAAACTATCTTCCTTTATTTTCAGCTTCATTTGGTGTGCTTTCATATTTGATAGTTTCTAGCAATTCGTAACACTACTGATCTTTTCAGTGGAATTGTTTTTAAAAAAAAAAAATTAAAAAAAAAATTTACATTTACAATTTTATGTACACAGACCAGTAGAATAATATAAACGATCCCAGCGGGGTGGTCTACTAAATATAAACACTCTTGGAATACTGCTTGTGCAGACAAAATAGTGGACCACATCTCCGTTTTATTACTAAGAAATAAACTTGGAACGATTCTAATATCTTTTGTTTAGGTTTGGATGTGGAATTATGTGGATTTCTTTTTTTTGGGGGGGGGGGGGGGGGTCAGAAATGCTTACATTTACATTCTGGCATTTGGCAGATGTGCTTATTCAGAATGACTTACAAAGTGAAGTTTTCATCATTAAATGCATCTTTACACTGATTGAATAGGTTAACTAGGAGAACAGTCAGTCAAAAGTTTTTTTCTTTTCTTTTAACCTAATACCCAAGAAACAAAGTGCTAAAAATCTGATGGAAACCTGACTGCAGTTACAGTTGCAAAATGCAAAATAGTTTCAGGCAAGTAAATGTCCTGTGGTGAAAGTGGTATTGTAAAAGGTAATGTTATGCTGTACATCCTCAGGGAACGAGAGAACAATGGTCTTTGTTGAAACCAAAAGAAGTGCAGATTTCATTGCAACATTTCTCTGTCAGGAGAAAGTGCCCACTACTAGCATCCATGGGTATGTATCTGTTCTCTCTCACACACACACACACACCAAGTAATGTTTAGCTTTAAATGAGGTTTGATCATGATCTCATGCCAGCTTTAAAGCCTAACTTCTCCAGCAGTGCTAATATTTCATCATGTTACATTGACGTGTTAGGGTTTTCTCTCTGGTTTAAAAGCCTATGACCTTGTTTATTTTAAGCATTTATTTAATCTGTGACCCTGAAGGGTAAACAACCTCTAAACCATCATCTTTATCCTTCTGCACAGTGATCGGGAACAGCGAGAACGAGAGAAAGCCCTGAGTGACTTCCGCACTGGGAAGTGTCCTGTGTTGGTAGCGACTTCTGTTGCTGCTAGAGGGCTAGACATTGAGCATGTCCAGCATGTGGTGAACTTCGACCTACCAAAAAGCATTGAAGAATATGTGCACCGGATTGGGAGAACCGGCCGATGTGGAAACACAGGAAGAGCTGTGTCGTTTTTTGACCCGGAGCCTGACACTCCTCTAGCCCGCTCTCTGGTCAAAGTCCTCTCTGGGGTTCGTAATTTTCATTATTAATAATAATTTTCTGCTAGACATACTTTGTCGGGGTTTTTATATATATATA
>QMIH01000007.1:213691-358625 GCA_003987875.1 Clarias batrachus | reverse complement strand
TATCTATTTTTATTTATTATTTTTTTTTGTGTGTTTGTTTGTTCAAACATGATGGTTTCTCCTTTTGCTCAGGCTCAGCAGGAAGTTCCTTCGTGGCTGGAGGAAATTGCGTTCAGTGCTCATGGCACCACAGGGTTCAACCCACATGGGAAAGTGTTTGCCTCCACCGACACTCGCAGGGTAACCGCATTCTTATAGGATATGCTATGTTTGCACTTGTAAAACTCATTCTTATTTATACCTAAACTGTGTATTTGGGTTTGTGTGATTAGGGTGGATCCTTCATGAAGAACCCGGCACCACTACCAGCTGCACCAAGCAATGTGGCAGGAGCTGATGAGGACGACTGGGAGTAGATTTTCTTTTTAGATTGTTTTGTTGTGCAGTGTTTCTATGTTCTGTTTTATATTTTATGTTAAAGAAGCCAATGGGGCCCGCAGAAAAATTAGTGGCAGGGCTTGAGCTAAGGCAGTGTAAAAGAGCGACAGGTTCAACCTGAAGTTAAGCTTCACAATTTGGTGTTTGCATAAATCACTAATTATTATTATTTTTTATTTTGGTTTTCATGTGGAAGTGCTATTGGGTTGACCTCACTGTGTGAATTAGTCAGTGCACAAATGTACATTGATTTTGTAGAAGCCTTCAACTGAAGGTTGTGTCTGGCCACTTTCAATAAATGACTTTTTTCTGCCAGATGTTTTCTGGTTACCTTTTGAGCATTGTGTGTGAAGGCATTATTTGTCTATGGAGAAAAAAAAAAAACATTGTTTTGCCAGTGTGCCATATAAATAAATTCACACGACGTTTACCTTAGCAGTTTTGTGCGGTTACATTCTTTGCTAAGTGGTTATTTTATCAGGTAATGTATGACCACTGTGTACTTCACTTTAAGGCTATGTGGTTGATGCAGCATATCTGTAAGCACCATTCCAGACTGTTTTTGCATCGTCCACACAACTGTTAATTTGCCTTGAAGATTTTAAAAAATCTTTAAGTGAAGAAAATAAGCAATATGAATAGAGGTTGAAATAAAGAGAAGCACACAAGTGTTACTATTTTGGAATGGTCTCTATGTAGGAGTTCAAAAGTGATAATCTGATTTCCAAAGGTTGCTAAATGTTCTACAGTGAGTGACTGATTAGGAGGAGTTGAGAATAAGGTTTTCATTTTCAATGCATTAAATGAAACACTAATGTGGGTCGTGAGGTCAGATGTTTGTTTATGGAGGTGAGTATTTGTGTACAGTTCCAAACAACATAGTTGACAAAGGTTCAATTGAAGGTTAGTATGCTTTAGAAACGAGTTGTATATACCAGTCAATGCATTCAATAAACTCTTGGTCAACAAGTTGGATTCAAATTCTCAAGCAGAACTTAAAGATCTAAACTTGGTCCTGTTGGTGGGTTAAACAGTTTACGCTTGATCAGTTTTGTCCACATGGAGTGAAAATACATTCAGTATATAACTCCTATTCATTAGAAAATTACACCTGCAAAGCTTCGTGCTTAAACCTATGACAAAAATAAGATCTGAGCGGAGTGCATGGTCCAGTAATCTCGACCACATGCTTGTTCTTTCTCCAGTTGTATCATTTGCATAGAAAGAAGCTAGAAGAATTGAAGCATGTACAGTCAAGTACAAATATAAATATTTAAACATGGACAGGTATTGAGATTTTAGCAGTCTACCACTGTATGGCATTTGACAAACATTTTCATCTTATTCTTGCTAGAAAATGTCAAGTAGATTTTTTTTTCTCTTTTTTTCCTCCAAATTTTGTCATAAAGTATGTTAATCCAGACAAGCATTTTTTTTCCCTTTGAAACCCTGGTTTAATCAGGTAACTGTCCAGTTATGTTCCTTACATTAAAATGGGCAAAATTATATGGAACCTCATATAAAATTAAGCTTGTATTCTATATTTACCTGATTTGGATGGTGAATACCCTCAAAGTAAACCCAAAGGTCTGCATTTTGTGGTCATTATTTAATTTTAATTTCAATATACAGTGGTAGGCAGCTGGGTTTTTTTTAATTTTTTTTTTTAGACCCATCAGGTTTAAATATTTATGAAGCTCACATGTATGCTCATATAAACTATACAGATTTTAATTGCAAATAGATCGATACAAAACAATCAGTGCAAGTCTCTCCATGAGTTGGCACGGACCTGTAGAAATAATTATTTTATAATGAATCTACTGTGCATAGTGAGAGATTTCTGAGCAGGTCTATTGGGTTCGTGCCCAGTGTAATGCAACATGATGCATAGAATGTGAGGCTGAATCTGAAATTTAATATAAGAACTCTTGGGATGTAGCTTCACCAATAAATCAAATGAATGGACTGGATCTAACATAAATAAACTTTAATTCTTAATTTTATGAAGTTCATTATTCTTCAGTGAGATTATTTACAAATGGAAAGCATTCAAAACCGTTGCCACTCGTCTCTGGAGTGGACGTCCCAACACATTCACCAAGATGAGCTCATGCAATGCTCAGAAAAATACCATAAAACTTTTTTAAATACAATTTATAAAGTTAGATCTTTGATCCTACAGGCCTCATTGAGCATTTTAATTGTTACTCTTCCATCTAAAAAGAGCAAGGAAGTATGACTGAGGTTTGCAAATCTGCGCTGATCACAGCAGTCCATTGTGGAGTTGTTTGGCCTTGATGTCTAGCATTAAAAAACAGAACTCACCATTTCAGCAGAAACAATTTGTATCCTCTCGAGCATGGCAGTGAAAGGTTGATGATTTGGGTTTGTTTTGCCTCCGCAGGATCTGGGCACCTTGCAGTCATTGAGTCGGCCTTATAGAGAATTCTGTCTGACCACTAAATCTTGGTTGAAATACAACAGGATAATGACCCGAAGCACACCAGTAAATCTACACCAGAGTGGCTTAAAATAAAAAGAAAAAAATCAAGGTATTGGAATGACCTAATCAAAGTCCAGACCTCATATCAATTGAGAGATCTGTGCCTAAGCCAATGCCCAAAAGGCTAAATGAACTGAAACATTGTTGTAAAGAAGTATGGGCCAAAATTCCTCCACAGCGATGTGAGAGACTGATAAAGTCGTACAGGAAATGATTACATCAATTTGTTGCTGCTAAACAATCATATGAG
This sequence comes from Clarias batrachus, assembly GCA_003987875.1. Lineage (NCBI taxonomy): Eukaryota > Metazoa > Chordata > Actinopteri > Siluriformes > Clariidae > Clarias > Clarias batrachus. The sequence continues at coordinate 355,491 of QMIH01000007.1, read as the reverse complement.
GTATTTAGTATTGCCCATGTTTGTTTTTGACTTTATTTTTGTTAAATAATTGTGCAGTGAAGCAGTTTATATGTTGGTTTTTGACAGAGGTTGTGGTTACTCAATACAGAGACTAGCAACTATCAGATTATTTAAAAAAAACATTTTTTAAAACAAAAACAGAATTAAAAGAGGGAGTACTAACTTTTTCACACAACTATAACTGCTTTTATTTTTCACATATACATTATAGAACAATTCAACTGATTTATCATGTATCCTAGTTTGTTAGGCAGTTGGGAGCAGATCAGATTGAGTGGTAAATTGGTATTAGTGGGGCTTGAACCACTAACCTTCTCATTATTAATCTTGGAACTTTTTGTTTTTTCTCATGTTATAACCACAAACAAATGTTTTTTCTTGGGATTTTATGTGATAGACCAACACAAAGAGGCACATAATTGTGAAGTAGAAAAAAATATACCCTATCATCTGGATATCGCTAGTTTGATTCCCAGGTGATGCTGTAACCTCTCGCAGCCGCCGGTCTAGAGAGAGCTGATTGGCTGATTGTGTTCAGCCCCCCTTGAATCAATACTTTGTAGAATCACCTTTTGCTTCCATTACAGCTACCAGTACCAGCACATCTAGAGATTTCCCCCCCCCCCCATGCTCAGTCAGATTGGATGGAGGGTTTTCAAGTCTTTCCACAGATTCTCAAATGGATTTAAACAATTTCAAATGGAACACAATTTTTTTTTTTTTATCTAAACCATTCCATTGTAGCTCTGGCTGAATGTTTAGGGTTGTTCTCCTGCTGGAAGGTGAACCTCCACCCCAGTCGCAAGTCTTTTGGAGACCCTAGTTTTCTTCTAAGATTGCCCTGTATTTGCCTCCATCTATCTTCTCATCAGCTCTGACTAGCTTTCCTGTTCCAGCTGAAGAAAAGCATGGAGTGTTCAGGGTGATGTGCATTATTAGTTGCATTTAAACCAAAGAACTCAATTTTGGTCTCATCTGACCAGAGCTTCTTCTTCCACATGTTTGCAGTTTGCAACAAGACATGTCGGGGACACAGCAAAGGGAATTCTTATGGCTTTCTTTTAACAATGTTTTTTTTTTCTTGCCACTATTCTATAAAGGACAGATTCTCCGATCTGAGCTGTGGATCTCTGCAGCTTCTTCAGAGCTGTAGGCTGCTTCTGGTGGACGGCCCTGTTTTGGTAAGTTTGCAGTTCTGCCATACTCTGTCCATTTTCGGATGATGGATTGAACAGTTCTCAGTGAAATATTCAAAGTTTGGGATTTAAAACAAAAAAGCCTAACCCATCTTTAAACTTCTCCACAACTTTATCCCTGACCAGTCTGGCGAGTTCCTTGTGCTTCATGATGCTGTTGGTTCACTATTGTTCTCAAACTAACCTGAGGATTTCACCGAACAACTGTATTTATACAGGGATTAAATTGTACACAGATGCACTGTGTTTACTAAATAGGTAACTTCTGAAGGCAATTTGTTCCACTGGATTTTTGTTAGGGGTATCAGAGTAAAGGGGGGAGGGATGAATACAAACGTACGCCACACTTTTCAGATATTTATTTGTCGAAAATGTATCACATTTTTCCTATTCCTGTCACGTAAAATTCAATTAAATTTTTCAGGTATAGCGCTTTCAAGATTTGTCATCGTCCCAAGGCAGTTTTACACAGTCATAAGAATTATAAAAGTTTGTATGAAATGTTAATGTGCATGAATCAAAACGATAAGATAATCCCTGTTGAGCAAGCCAAGGGCGGTGGAGACAGTGGCAAAGAAAAACTCCCTGAGATGGCAATAGGAAGAAACCTTGAGGGGAACCAAACTCATAATATGTACATGGTGATGACGTGAAAAACTGGGGGAAAGTTCACGAGGTACGAATACTTTTACATGTCACTGTATCGTTTAGCCTTCTCGAGTATTTCGATGAAAAGAAAAACGAACACAGATGTTCGTTTGACCTTATCGGCTGACTCAACATGTCGTCACTGCTGTTCTTTTTGTTTAAGCTGTGATGGTTTGGAGGATAAGGTTAGTAAGATGAGTAAGATAAAGGCATAATGAATGTATGGTTTATTTGTTATGAATGTGTTGTGTTGAGTTGCAGAGCGCTCAGGGTTTGTGTGTTGGTTCCTGCTGAGCCGGATGGGGTGTGGCTTGGGTTCCTGGCCAGGGGCCCAGGGTTTTTATAAATCCCTGACAGACCGTGACTTGGATCAGGATGAACCGGACTGATGGATGGATGGATGGGTTGATACCTTTCTTTTGAATCCTTAGTTATGTACATTTCATATCCACAACCCTAATTTTTACCTGTTCTAGTAAACACGAAGAGTAGTCAGTTTTACTCCACCTCCTGTTGCGCACTACACACTGGGTACTAACCCTGGTGTTTGGGATGGAACCGACTTGTGGTGCATTTCCTCCTGTTGGGTTCGTGTCGCAACGCGTGTGTTGAGAGTGCGCTTCCGATTTTATTTCACATGAAAGAGTGCGTGGTTAGAGCACCAGAATAAACGATGAGAACAGGATTTCTTTTTGGTTTTCTTGAGCAAACACTGAGATGCGCACTGGGTCTAAATAGTAAGGCGGTGAGTGAGTGAGAGAGCGAGAGGTATATAGAGAGAGAGAGCGCGCACGCGAGTGTGTGAGTGAGTGAGAGAGAGCGCGCGAGTGTGTGTGTGAGTGAGTGAGAGAGGTAGAGAGAGAGAGAGCGCGAGTGTGTGTGTGAGTGAGTGAGAGAGGTAGAGAGAGAGAGAGAGAGCGCGCGAGTGTGTGTGTGAGTGAGTGAGTGAGTGAGAGAGGTATAAAGAGAGAGAGAGAGAGAGCGCGCGCGAGTGTGTGAGTGAGAGGTAGAGAGAGCGCSCGCGTACGCGTGTGTGAGTGAGAGGTAGAGAGAGAGCGCGAGTGTGTGAGTGAGAGGTAGAGAGAGCGCSCGCGTACGCGTGTGTGAGTGAGAGGTAGAGAGAGAGCGCGAGTGTGTGAGTGAGAGGTAGAGAGAGCGCSCGCGTACGCGTGTGTGAGTGAGAGGTAGAGAGAGAGCGCGAGTGTGTGAGTGAGAGGTAGAGAGAGCGCGCGCGTACGCGTGTGTGAGTGAGAGGTAGAGAGAGAGCGCGAGTGTGTGAGTGAGTGCGGCGCGCTCCGGCGCTTTTGAGATCCACCAGAATGAAGTTTCGGGGATTTTCTTTGGCATCTACAGCTACAGGAAGCTGATCCGGCACAACAGCAAGTCCAGCTCGTATTCTATTGTTTTATTTTTAGGCTAAAATTTGGATCAGTAACCATGAGGATTGTTTTGGTTCTTATAACATCAGCTCTTCAGGTGCTGGGGAAAGGTGAGTGAAAAGTAGTGTGTGTATATAAATGATTTTCGCCCCAATTTATGTTTTTATAATAAATGATAACTCAATTCTAAACTGATCCGTATTGGTCGGAATTTCATCTAAGTTCTCTAAGTCACAGTAGCTCATTCTTAGGAAGTGGGTGAGCATGTCACAGCCTGTTAAAAGCCTCTCTGCTCCATTAAGTGCACTTTCAGACATCATATACTGTACACTGAGCATACAAGCTAATTATACTCGACCTTTAATCGTTTATTATGGTGCAGATAATTGTGTGTGTGTGTGTGGGAGGGGATAGATAAGAGGTAAAACAGTGTATTGTGTTGTAAAAAGAAACAAAAAGATAATAATAATAATAATAATAAAGAGTGTGAAAGTCTTCTCTCTCCATACTGGAGTGATACACAAGTTTTTTTTTGGAATAATCACACTCAATGGGACCCAAAAGCTAATTTTGTTTTATTAGTCAATGTGTTTAATTCCTTTTGAGTTTCTCTTCATTAGCACCTGGGAACTATTAAACGTTTAGAATGTTAATGTCGTCAAACAAGAAGAAGGATGGCAAAACATTAAGATCCAGATCCAGTATAACATTGTAAGAATATCCAGATAGAGTAGTTGGGAGAAAATGTGACGTCCTCATTTTCCATCATAAATTCGTACCTCTCCTTCTTCGAGGAGAGGTACGAATTAAATTTTTGTGTAAAGATTCAGATGTCTAGATTATTTTATTGCAAGTGTATAAAAACGAAAAAAGAGCCGTATAAAATTTCCATGGCATTTTAATAACATTTATTGCCAGTTTTTTTAGGAACTATGTTTAACATGCTTTCGTATATTTCCTTCCTTAAAATCTTTATTAAAACTTTATTGAATCTTCATTTGGATGCTGCTGGGCTATGTAACTCTCAGTTTGGGCATTTTACACGCCCTCTCCTCAGACTGCTGCGGATATGTTTTGCCCAAAAGGACACTCTCCCCCCCCTTCTTTTCATAGTGACACTTCACATTACTTCTTTTTTTATTATCGCCATGGTTTTTAAATTTACATGAATTGATCTGTCCATTCATCTTTGAGGTTCAGTTTTCATAGTCCACAGGTACCTTTCTTTCCTTGGTGTAAGCCACGCTGGCATACTTCCCTTTCAGTTTCTTCCGCACACTCTGTCTATACACAAAAACTATCTTGCATTGAGTGACACATCCAGCAACACCCACTTTGAGGGAGAAAGCGCTAGATTACTGTTATATTAATTATGCTTATTTAACAAAAAAGCATTAGGACTGTCAGATCCAGATCCAGCATTTAGTGGTGCATGTCATATGGGGACATGTGGTCTCAGGACTGTAGTGTCACTCTGAAAACTGGTGTAATGTGCAAGAATAGTCCTTAAGATCCAAATATTTATAAGATGGTACTTCAAGGGTACCATACCAGTAACATGGAAATATATAGCTAAGTATGCTTTTTACCCAAAAGTGTACAAGTTTTAAAAATTATACAATGAAAAGCAGCAGTCATGAAAATGTAAAACTGAAAACTCTACTTAACAAAATGAATGTAAAATATTTTTACTTCTTTTTTCCCACTGTTTACAGTATGTTTACACTGTTAATGCCTTCTTTGGTTTGTCCTTACTCATGAAATTTAACCTTTTGAGATACTGTGCCCTAACCTTATGAATTAAATTATACGCTTTTTGATTTTCAGGACTGGAAGTCTTTGGAATTTCTTCCCATATGGTTCCAATTTAACGATGCTCCTCACAGCGCGTCCAGTATTAGCTCAAAGACTCCCCTCAATCCCAGCAGAATATTTTGGACTCTCAATAAGACTAAAATAGATGAGAGGTTTCATGAATTTATCTCTCCATAGAAAAAGTCACATAAATAAATGTATAAATATGTAGGTTTAATGGCATCATGTGGCTTAGTGGTTAACACTGTTGTTAACCCCGTTGTCTCACACCTACACAGGAAAAGTGTTAAAGACAACATATGGATGAAATAACTAGGAACCTTTCATTTATTTTTGAAACTGTCTTGGCATTATGGGATTTCTCTATGTGTGCCTAAGATCTTTGCATGTGACAAAGATGAATATGCTGAGTATACAAAAATCCATATATGATGTCTATTTCAGGTCTTATTAGCAGTCCTAAAAATGTCGTATGTATTGGAAAGATGAAATATAAAGATCCACACGAGTCCATCTGGCCCAGAATAAAGTGTACATGGGATCATGATCAATACACTACAGATATCACGTACAGAGTCCATCTACAGTAAGTCACTGTCCAGCTTTCTCTGGATAATAATAATGATGTAAATAAATGTAAAAAAAAAAAAAAAAAAAAACATGCATTGAAAAAAAAAAAAAAAAAAAATCTAATATAATGTTTATATGTGTGTGTATGTGTGTGTGATTTCTGCAGGCAGGATAAAGAATATATCTGTGCTTCATCAGAAAAAAATTGTTCATTCCCAGATGATGTGAATGTAATATTACATGACACACTGATCGTAAGTGTGAGTGCAGAGGATGCCAATGGATATTCAGCTCTATCTAACGAAGTTACCTACAGTGAGGGTTGGGATATTGGTGAGTAAGTGAAATTGCCAATACAAATGTATTACTATATATTTTTTTTCTTTTCTGATGGATTATAAATTGGGCCAGATTAAGCCCTGAGTAGTTTTTTCGGTCCACCATGAAATGCATTTACATTTAACGGTAAAAGTTAGCATATCCGCAGGCTAAAGACATTAAATGTACACATTTTCGGTGTTAAGTCAAGATACTTTATTGCCAAAAAAGTTTATTTTCCATTAATAGATAAGCGACAGTTTTATTTCAGCTTTTATTTATCACTTCAGATCTCGATTGGTTCAAAAGTTTATGTATACTTTGTCAGGATTTTTCTTTTAAATATTCAAATTGTTCATTTAATGTTTCCAAAAGGCGTATTTTGTCATATGACTAGGCATCATTATAACATCTGTGGAATAATGTTATGGCTGAATGGTGTATGTGGCTAATATACTGTACGATTATTTTTAAAATCTGTTTCTGGATCTATTATTTCACAAACAGTTTACTTGCACTACCTCAACTCTTTACCTCATTACCACAGAGTATTGCAGTGTGTCGTGTTGTCATTTTGTTGCTCTTGTTTGCTCGTGACTAATAGTTAGTTTCTCTATAAATTCCTTAACTTGGCATGATCATGCCACACATGTGTTCTACTGTAGTTCAAATGGACTCACCAACAAATGTTATTGCTGAGCCTTTCCCGAACGGTCTCAGAGTGTCGTGGCAGATTGCGTGGTTTGACAATTGGCCTGGTAAAATCGAGTGTGAAATACTGTTACATGAAGAAGGTTCAAAATCTAAGGTGAGTTTTGCTAGTTTTGCAACTTCTGAATGATTAAAGTTTGTATGAATAAGCTATAATGCATCTTTAGATTTTACCCAGACGTTATGTTTATGTTATGTTGACTTATTGTACAAGTTGAAAGTACTCTTAACGAAAGATTAACACCAGTATTCTAAGAGTGACATAACAAGATCTACATTGCCTAGCCAAAGCATTAGTGCACATTCTGAACTATTTAATTAGACTGGCTTTAGCTTTGATCCCGGTGTGCGATGTCGTGGCCAATACATGCGTAAGACATGCAATTTCACAATTGTCATTTCACCAATGAGTCCTGGAAGATGCCTGTGTCATAAGTGAGAAAAAAAATTCTTTTGATATAACCCAGTCAGTACAAGCTGACTTCATTTTATTGCCACATAACAATGCTGAGTCTAGACCTGACCAATTGAAGCAACTCCAGATAATAACGCTGCCTTCCGAGGCTTGTACGGGGGGGGACTATGCATGATGGGTGCATCACTTAATTTGCTTCCCTTTTTCCCACCCATCAGTCTGAAACAGGGTCATCATCAGACCACATGACCTTTTTTTTCTATTTCTCCAAAGATTAATCCTTATGTTCACACTGAAACCTTTTTCCGATTAGTGTCACTAACAAGTGGTTTTCCTATGGCCACGCAGCTGTTTAATCCCAATCCTGTGAGTTCTCATCACATTGTACGTGGAAATGCTCTTACTTTCACTACTATACACGGCTCTGATTTCTGCTGTTGATTTATGATGCATCTTTACCAAGTGCTCAAGTGATCATGATTGTAAAATCCTGATAAACAAAGAGTGGAAGTTGGACCGATGTCCGTCTGGATACGAACCAGGAATCATTCTTGGCTGAGAGTTTTCTCTTCCTCTTTTGTCTTGTAGCCTGTGGTAAAAAAACCGAAGAACTGCTTTTTACCTGCTATGGAAATAACTGAGGTGAAACCTTGTACCAACTACTCAGTGTCCATGCGCAGTAGGTTTCACTGCTCAGTCTGGAGCACCTGGAGCCCTCATGTCACAGCAACCAGCTATCTCAATGGTATGGGCACGAGTTTCATGTTTCATATCACATACATCATCTGAATTTCATCTAATTTATTTAGATTTTATTAAAACCATTTTCCTTCTTCAACAGTGAGTGGCTCACAGTTCCTTCTCTGGAGATCCAAAAGTATATTGAGTGATTGGGGAAACAGAACAGTGCACCTTATGTGGAAGGTATGATGGCATTTAAGGAGTCTCAAGCTGTCATCATCTGTCAAAAATGAATCTGATCTTTTCCAATTTTTTTTAGGGGGTCCCGCCATCATGTAAAGCTTTTGACGAATATTGTATCTTTTCCGACTCTCAAAGAATTCCAAAGTGCTTCGGGCCCTTCCAAGATCATACTTTCATTACGTTAGATGAACATTCACATAGAATAACCGTGGCTATGGTCCGCAACGGGACGAGTCTCAATGAAGCTTCTATTGAGGTACCTGCCATGGCCAGAGGTGAGAGAGTACAAGGAATAAAACATGTCATGTCAATGATGGGGTGATGTGATACTTGGGTATTAAAATATTACAGCACATCTCAAAGTGTTTCATAACTCACTTTTTTTATACACTAGCAATTTAGCAACACACTTCCTGAGGAAAACCACCCAGTTAGAGTGTCAACAGTTAGACAACAAAACATGATAAAAACAATTTTTGGAAAATTATTATTTTCTGGCACACAAGGTTGTCTATAACAGAACATTTAATCTGAAAACTGCTATTCACATATGAAAGATCAATAACAACAGCCCTTTACATAATTTGCTTCCACTACTTTTAAGTATGAAACAAAACTGAATGCTTAAATAGCCAGAAAACACAATGGCAGCATGATTTATCCATTGTGTCCAAAACGGTGCAAGGTACACTTATAGATTTTTGAAATATCAAACAAAATTTTCTCTTTTTTTATTTTATATACAGTGGAACCTTGGATTACGAGCATAATTCGTTCTGGAAGCTGGCTCGTATTCCAAAACACTCGTAAACACTCGAAATAATGAAAACAGAAATATTGCTTTAAAAAGTAACGTCCCCCAACACTGACTGTATATATACTATACTAAAGAACAGTCACTACACTTGGACACAAAATTTTAAATAATGCTTTATGCACATGGTCACGTTATAGTAAACAGTATACGTACACATGGACGTTGACTATACGAGTGACGCACGCGCAGTGAAAACGAGCATGGGAGATGATTACCTATGATCCCACAGCGCGCGAGAGAGAATAAACATTGGCTCAGTTGTGATCATGTGACGCTCACCAGACAAAGCACATACATACTACAGTACTACATACTACTGTACGTATATCAAGACCTTGCTCGTTTAACAAGTCAAGATTTATTATTACATTTTATTATTACAAAATGTTCACAGACCATGCTACTCGCAATACAAGGTTTCACTGTGTGTTTTATATGAAAAACAAACAACAATAATCTCTAAACTGCAAAAATGGAGTTAACTCATTTTGTTGTCAAACTGTTCATACAATGTATTATCAAATGTGTGATTTGAATTATTTCCACATTACACTGAGTTATTGTTGTAAAACGTCTGACAAGCCAGAGAGAATTCAACAGCACTGTGCTATTAGTGAACTTAACAAAGAAATTAAAATGAGATCAGATCAATTTATTAATGCATTTATTTTTTGTTTTCCTTTGATCAGAGGTAAATCTACCTCCAGTTGGGAATGTCAACGTGATTGTCCAGTATGGACAGATCCAAATAACCTGGAACCAGCCCAGTCTTCCTGTCATTGGATATATAATTGTCTGGAACAGTACTATGAAAAACCACATGTGGCAGCAAACCCTAGAAACCAGTTTCACTTTGAAGGGTACGTAGACATATCAAATTCTGCCAGTGTTTATATATATTTTTAAATTCATTTTAATATTCTTATTTTCTTTAATTGACAGGTGAGCCTTTCACTCTCTACACCATATCACTGACCCCACTCTATATAGATGGTCCTGGAAATGAGATTATTCTTCATAATTGCAACCAAGAAGGAAGTGAGTAAAAACAGAACTTCTCAGATTTTGATAATATTATTATCATCTTATTTATTATCATCTTGTTATTATTATTATCTGTAATATATCCACTTAAACAGCCTACACAGGAAAAAATTTGTTCACAGGCAGCTGATCAGAAACAAATAAATAATTCACACAATCCTTAATAATTGCAACTTGTCATTAAACAAACTGATATGACAAGGAATAAATGACCTTTTAAACCTGTTTATTCTGCATCGTGGCAGAATATACTGTATCTGCACCATGATGGCTCAGATCCATCAAATATCAATCAAGCTTTCTTCAAGGACTTGACCTTATACAGATCCTGGAGGTCATTAAATGATGTTTCCTCAATCGTGGCACACACCTTCACAATATCCCTGCAACTGATTCTTCTGTTTGACAGGAAGTAACCCGTGCCGGCAGATAAAAGAAAAACTAAAAACAAGAATAAAACATTTTTATAAAAATAGTATCGATATTAAAACTCAGAATTTTGAGAAAAAAATTAAAAGTACAAACACTGAAATGCTTTCTTCACACAGCATCGATTTAGGGCTGTTGTTGATAACAGTGCCCAAATATTGCTGCACCAATTCCAATTGTCCAAAGCCTGATTGTCCATTACAGCAGGGGAAAGGGCTAGGTGTTTTATTTTTATTTTATTTTTTAAAGATGAAACAATAAAACAAACAAAAATAAATTAAACAAGCAAAACGAATATGTTCGAAAAGGACTATAAAGAACTTATTTAATCCTACCCATTTTGACTACTCAATTTATACCACACATAATATACATATAATACACATTATTTACAGTATATACTACAAATATGTCTACATATACATATACACATTTTCTACACACACATACACATGCACGTGTTCATACACATGCACACATATACTGTACAGAATATACTGTATGTACATATACACACATACATACATACAAACATATGGACATACACACATAAATACTCTACACCCCCACATACCCTCATCCATACATTTACACTCCACCTTTGCTATTTATTCTAACTTGTTTGCACCATATAATATACACAAAAACACTCCTATACATTAAGATTAACCGAACCCATCCTCATTCCTGTACTTTATAGGGATCACTTCAATATACTTTCTTTGTGAACTGTTTTATATTTAATACTTGTTTTAAATCCACCTGTTTTAGGTTTTAGCTTTTTGTTACGTTTAAAAACTTTTACTATACTATAGCTTTGATACTGTGCACTTTTAAATGTAACTTAAATTATAACTCATTTTATGACACATTACAACAAATACACTTTCTGTATGTTTTCAGGTAACAAATTATTTATTCGTCCTGTAGTTAATGCAGTTCTGAATTCCACAAGGTCAAAGAATTTTAACAGTTTGGACTGTACAGATATTGAGTTGGTACGATCACGAAAACCTAGATCATAAAAGGTTGTAGTGAGCGTTTGTGTGTGTTTCCCCAGTTCCCAACACAGTAATTGAAGTATGGCAAAATCAGTGAGCAACACAGTGTGTCAAGAGACTTTACTTTGGCCAGAATAGAAATACTTTAAGACAGTTTATTCTGGACATGTTTGATGTGAGATTTCCAGCAGATTTTGTCATCTATTAACACACCAAGGAACTTTGTTCCATAGACTCTTTCCATATTCATACCCTTTATCTGTACTTGACTATGAGCATGAGTTAATGATCATTTAATTAAATCAATACATATCTTGTTTGTTTTTTGCCACTTTAATGTTTAAAAAGACAAAATTTACACCAATTAATAAAATTACAGACTACAGGAGCATGTTCATGGTTGTCACTACTGATACACAATGACTGCATCGTCTGCAAATCTAATAGTGGTAGCCATCATGATGGCTTTGGAATGCATTTATATAAATAAATTAAAGAAAGGTTTTGACTGTACATTGGTCAGAACTCATTTTTAAAGATAACTTTAAAAATGTTATCAGGGGTAGCTTAGTGGTTAAGGCATTGGACTACGGTTCGGAAGGTCCCTGGTTCAAACCCCACAACCACAAACTTGCTATTGTTGGGCCCTTGAGCAAGGACTTAACCTTCAATTGCTCAGATGTATAATGAAATAAAGATTCAAGTCGCTCTGGATAAGGGCGTCTGCCAAATGCTATAATATAAATGTAATTTTGATCCAATGAAGGAGAAAAGAACATCTGACAAAATCCTATTTATCCTCACACGCTGTGACCATCGGCTAGCAAATCGAACCACTATCAATGTTGTGATAGTCTTTAGCCTGCCTGCTAAGACATGAGCCTGGATACAGTTATAAGCAGAGGAGAAATTGATCAAAAGTAGACAGACGATGGATTGGCCTCCATGTTTTCAAGAACCATGTTTACAAGCGTTGCATCATTCCGACCAATATGCAAACAGTAGTGAATCTAATTTATCCCGTACATCATCCAAAAGTGCAACAAAGTCAAGTGAGGTAAGTGCCTCTGGCCTGAGGTCATGGAGTTTTCTTTGGAGTTTTGTTCTTAGCCACAGGAACAATTATTGAATCTTTGCAAAGACGAGGGACCTTATGCAGCTGTAAAGGCAACTAAAAAACAAAGCAGAACATATCAGCCAACTGTGTTGCATAATAGTAGAACTACCTATCCAAAGTCTAAATGAGCCAAATAAAAAGAATTTCTTATTGTTATCAAAACTAATAAAAATGTATGTCTTTTATTCTGTTGTAGACATACATAAAGTATCTAAAATCGAAGTAACAAGGGTGAGCGACACATACGCAGAGATCCACTGGTTGCCGGTATTACCGACTCACTGCTGTGCATTTGTACTGAACTACACGGTGTTCTACAAAATATCCAATGAGTCAAAACCCAGAAGTAAGTAAGTAAGGGTGAGTTTACTGCATAGGTTTGGTGACAATGCATAGACGTTGGTGTTCTGTTTGTACAGATGTCACCGTGAGAGCGAATGAGCACCAGGTCATTTTGAGGGACCTTCAGGCCGGGACCGAGTACAATGTTTATATCATGGCAAATACAGTTGCTGCATCTTCCAAGAGCGTGCCAATCACATTCTTAACAAATCCCAACAGTAAGTATTACCAAAATATTTATTTTATTGCTATGTAACTAATATTCATTACCCGTTTTTTTGCATACACGATGGGACCACATTATTTACAATTTGGATTGTAGCCCATTTATTGTGCAATTTGCAGGCCATCAACTAGGAGCCAGAGATGATCAAAATACCAACAATTTACTAAAAAACAGCTTTATTATGCAAAGGTGTTCCTTCAATTAAAAACAACTAATATGAGATTTATAGCCACTTGTCTTTTTTGAACTCCACTAGAATCCCCCATCCCACCCTCGCCAGTACATTTTTAATGAGCTGCTATTTTACTTTTACTTTAGATTTTTATAATGGTAACTTTACTTCTACTTCAGTACAAACTTTTATTACTCTTTCCACCTCTGGACATCTTACATTGTGTTTTAAAAGTGTAACAAGTACATTATACTGGTACAAGTGTATAGTTGTTTTGCTGAACCTTATACAGTAAGTAGTGTACATTGTGTTTCATCTTGTGGGTGAAGTGCTATTCATAGAGATGTAGTTAAGCCAAAAGGAAAAACAAAATGTGGACAATACCAAGCACCCTCCACAGGATTTAAGAGGGTAAGTTGCAGTCGGGTTCTGCTAATCATCAGCTCTCGATTAACTGATCGTGGCAGGTATGCAGAGCTCTACAGGTAATAAAAGCAGACGTTTTGACAGTTTGCCTGCCTGTAGAATTCGGGTGTGTGTTAACACAATGACAAGAGGGAAATACATGAACTAATTGTTACTGCATCAATCTGGAAAGGGTTAGAAAACCATTTCCAAACAACTTGGAGTTCAACGTTCTACATGGAAAGATTATTCCCAAGTGAAAAGCATCCAAGACGGTTGCCAATCTTCCCAGAAACGGACGTTCCAGCACATTTACCACAAGGTCAGATGCTCAGAAAAAAACACAAAAAAAACAGAGCTACATTTCTGACCCTGCACTGAGCATGTTAAATGTTAAAGCACAATTAGAAGAAGCCTAAACAAATATAGTTTGTTCAGAAGGGTTGCCAGGAGAAAGAGTCTTCTGTCTAAAAAGAACACGGAAACACAACTGAAGTTTGCAAAACTGCATCTGAACAAACCGCAAGACTTCTGGAACAATATCCCAATGGACAGATGAAACCAAAATAAAGTTGTTTGGACTACACTTGAGCAGAAACACTTTATACCCCCAGTCAAGGACGGTGGTGGAGAGGTTTTGCAGCCACAGGATCTGGGAACCCTGCAGTCAATAACATGATCCTGGTGAAATCTGTATACCAGAGTATTCTAGAGGTAAATGTGAGGCCATCTGTTTGAAAAGCTAAAGCTTGGTCGAAATTAGAGAAAGATGGAAAGCACATCAGTAAATCTACATCAGAACGGCTGGAGAATAAAAGAATCACGGTTTTGTAGAGGCCTGGTCAAAGTCCAGACAATTAGAATGCTGTGGTGGGGCCTTAAGAGAGTTGTCACGGGGGGCGTGGCGGTGGAGGATCCAAGTGCAGAACGAGTGTTTGTAGAGAGTGAGTGCAGCGCTTTTAAATCAATGGGATCCGTGAATGCGGAAGTGCCGTGAGGAGCGCTCGCTGTTTCTCTGAATGGTCTCTGCGGCAGAAATTCAGAAGCGCGGAGTTCGCGAGAAGTAGCTCGTGGACGAAGAACTGGCCGAGGTCAGTAGTCGTGAGTCGAGGAAAGTCCGTAATCAAAACTCGGGGTCAAAAAACAAATCCGAATGTCGGCAACAGTAAATCCGGAAAGTCGGGAAATCCGTAACGTGAGGCAGAGTCGTGGTCGTGGAAACAAAACGTGGTCGAGATACGAAAGGTCAAGGCGAAACGAACGAAACGCTGGAATACTGGGCATGGATAGCACACAATAATCTGGCAGAGTGTTAAATAGAGAGCTGTGATGATCTAGGATTTAGAACAGGTGTGTTTGGAGAGATGAATGAGGCAGTGAAAAGCAAGGAGTGGGATGGAACATGGAGCCGGAGTGTGCAGGTGTTCATGACCTTACTTGAGATGTGGGCGTGACCTGGCGTGCCGTGACAAGAGTGTGCATAAACAAATGCCAAAAAACGTTAATGAACTGGAACAAAGTTGTAAAGAAGGCTGGGCCAGAATTCACAATGATGTGAGAGACTGATTAAGTCATAAAGGCAATGAGTCTTTCAAGTTATTGCTGCTAAACTGGATCTACTGGCTGTTGAATCATGGGGGTACTTTGTATTGCCTACTTTTTTTCCCCCTTCATTCTTGGTGCTCAAATGATGGATTATTGAAAGTAGTTTTATGATGATGTTCATCTGATGTTGTGTTTGCCTAACACCTAAGACCCACTACAATCAGATGATTGTACATATAATTAAAAGAAGAAGTACTAACTTTTGAACTACCTGTAAAAGTTAATTTCAAGTACTTGCTCTTTTTTCTATCTTCCCCTTCCAGGTAATCTTTTATTCATTGTGACCATTATTCTTCTGTCCTGCTGTGTTCTTCTGATCATGCTGTCCATGCTCGCTCTGATGATGTGAGTAACCATCTCGCCTTTTCCATAAAGCCTTAATAATATTCTAGTGTTCTAATGTTTTCACAGGTTACTCAATATATTATGTTAATATAATTGTCTCACCTCTACAGACAAAAGAAACTTTTAAATAAAAAGATTCCAGACCCACGATTCAGTTCTCTATCCATGTGGCCGTCAGAGAACTGCAGAAAGGTGCATAAATGTCTCATTTATTGTCTCTAGTTGCTGAAAACTGAAATGCAAAAACATAAAATACATTTATTTTTTTGCTTGTTTGTTTTTGTTAAGGCATGGCGTCTACTCCCAGTGTCTGGGGGCAGGGACACAGACAAGATTCTGCCATGTCATTTGGACAGTGAGGTTATCAGTGTATCACCAACCAACAAAAAAGACATGGCTACAGTAAAGGCTTTGACAGATATCCAGAATAATGCAGCACCTGACCCGGCATCACAGACGGAAAACAAAACCGCTCCAGAGGCTGCCAGTTTTACTAATAAGGATCTGCTGTCATTTGGTGGCACTGAGCAAAGAGTCCCTCTGGATATGCAGAGTTCAGAAATGTGTCCCACCCCCCCTATTCAATCACCATACAAGAAGCAAACGCCAGTGAACAGCCCTGTGGAGTCGCTTAGTAAACCTGAGTGGTTAGATGAGACAGAGACGCTGCTGACACCAAAACACAAAAATTCTAATTACTTCGCTAGTTATGTAACCTTGGACTTGTTTGAACCTAAGAACCTAAGAAACACCCAAACAAGTGATGACTAAAACATAGTGGTCTCTTGGGCTAATGTGGCTGCATATCATGTGATAATAATAATATTTACAACAGCTTTATCATTGTGTGCTATTGCTACAGTACACCTGTGATGTATACCTCTATAGCATTCAAAACAGCTTGTAACTAGTAAGAACCAGAATTAACATCGATATGGTACGGTGGACATGGTTTGAGCCACCTCTCGTTTTTTGCATAAAATCAAATAATGGAGATTAAATGAAAGAAATGGGACCAAATGTTTTGCTCCAAAAAGCTGCAAAAAGCCTAAAGATATAATGTACAAATTGGTTGTATATGTACTGTAACAACCTCAGCAGCAACCTCATTTCCTTTCTCATCTGTTCCAACCACTCAGCATTCAGCATCATCAGTACACTGTACTAATCACTGGCCTGAACATCTGTCAGCATCTGCACCTGTTTCTCACTGGTTCGTGCTTTAAGTTAGATGTTTTTTTATGCTTGAATGATTCATAGGTCACTGTGTGACTTAATAAACAGAAACATTCCCCTGAAACTGGTCAGGTAGAGAGCCTTCAGGAAAAAGTCCTTTAGGAAGCCTGGACAGCTTTTCCTCAAGACTGTGTTAAATAATGATAATAACAAAAAAAACATCAGGTTTAAAAAGTGCAGCAAAAATTGCAGCTGTACTTTTTCTGGATGGTAATGTAGGTGATATGGGGCTTAACTGCTTAACGTAACTGTAGGAGCGGCTGGCCCATGAGCATGCAACCGTCAAGCACCTAATCTGTAGAAAATATCTATTTGAATTACATTGTGTTCACACGTGATGAATTATTTGTCAGGTAGAAAGTGTTTTTGCATCAACAACCAAGATAGAATAGATATAGATTAAGAGAAAAATTATTTAAACACTGTTATTTCTTTTGTTACTGCTGAGTTTTTGCTTCTTTCATGTAACAAAACGTTAGGCTTAAAATGCTGCCTTAATTACGCCATCTGTCATTCATGTATAATCTGACTGTTCCATTTGTTTTATCATCAAGTGTTTTCAAGCAGTTCGTTCTGATTGGACGCGAGGCATCGCACTAGCGTTGATAACAGATCACAGGTGTTCTAATAACGGTTAATTACACTGACGCTCGCAGCATGGCTGACAGTAGGTCGGTACAGTCCGCAGTACTGATTAGAGAGCAGCGACCAGCCGAGAAATCAATTTTCAGCAAGAAAACACATCTGATAACGTTGACATTTGAACCAGTACTTTTTCTATTTATTAATTGCTTCTAAGTCATTCCGATTTGCCTCTGTGTTGTTTGATTTAAGCCTAACGTGAGCTACAAAGCTAACTAGCTTCCAACACAGGGCTGAATCCCAGATCCTTCTGTAACCCCTCATCGAGGGCACTACTTGGGAATTCGGGAACGGCATTTAGCCTAACCTGCATGTCTTTGGACTGTGGGAGGAAACTCACCAAGCACGGGGAGAACATGCAATCTCCATGCGCACAGAGGCGGGATTCGAACCTGACTATCGTTAATGATGAATTCCTAGCTTAATTGTATTGCTACCTTGCAAATAAGTGCTTCTGAACGTGCAGTGTGTGCTATTTAAGTGTGTAATTATAACCAGTACTTTATGGCTGTATTATCGTGAATGAATTACATAAAAGAAAAGGATATTACTCGAAATGGAATAGTCTCTCCTCCGATATAGTGGTGAGACCAGCAAAGGGGAAAATAAGGGCATAAGAAATATGACTCGATCCAGAAGTTTGGGTTTGGAAAGAATTTTTTTTTTGTTTATATTTTATTTTAAGATTTTTTTATTATATTTATACAATATACTTTATTTTGTCTGTAATATATGTTTTTTTCTTAAGTTTTTTTTTTTAGCTATGTATTTTGTCCTGTATATTTTTAACACTTAATTTTTTTTAAAGTCTGTTTTTTCCCTTTAAGACTAAATTATCGGCTGTGTATCAATATGAGCTGATCTGTACCTGTATCATGCCAACTTTACTTATCATCACATGATGATAATATCACATGATCAAGTTTGCAAACTGCAAACAATATTTATGTAAAGACAACATGAAGCAGAAATCAAAACTTTCATGTTTCAAAGTAAAAAACAAAAACAAAGTCCATGAATAATGCACAGCTAGGATGTCTAGATGGTGTTATCATTTTAATGAAAGTGAGAAATACTGTTGAAGTGTTGTCATTTTTTTTTTTGTTGGCTCAAAGGACAGTGGTAACTTGACAAAATCAGGATGTTTTTTTTTTTAATGTACATACTTTAGACTCATCAACATTCTAAAACAGTAACACTGTATTACATGAATGTATTGTGTGGCGTGTGTTTATCTTTTATAGTACAAGCAACATGCATTTTGTTGCAGATGGACTCTAGTACACTTATTACAGTACCTCTGGCTGTGTTGGTATAATCCTCTCTGAAGAACTTATTGAAAAGACTAGTGGAAAAAGAGCATGAGCAAGAAGGTTGACTTTGATAAATGAGCCTTTATTTCACATAGGGTTACTACAAAGTGTAACGTCAGTGATGACTTTTTCATAAGATACTGGAAATCGATATGTGAAAAGCATGCATTAAACAGGTCTATTGCTCTCTAACCTCAAAATTAATGTACTGTAGTGTTGAGTTTATTTATATATATATATACACAGAACGTTTATCCATGTGGAATATGGACATCCTCAAAAATTGGCAGACGCTCCATAGCAGGTGGCAAAAAGTGCAATAATACTTCAGAAATATACAGTTCATCAGTTTTCACTTGTCTTAAAATGCACCCTAGGTGCCAGTACTTTTGAATTCTCTGTCCATACTGACGATCATAAATGTAAAGTGAGTTAAACTGAAATGTAACCTCAGGGCAGAAACATCCCAAAAACTTGCTCACTGCCCCAACCAAGCACTGATTACAATTAATCAACCTAAGCTGGACTAAGAGCGTGATGAAACTTTAGGACTCATTTTTTTAAAAAAAAAAGCACTTGCAGCTGCTGTATTTTCTGCTGACTATCAAAAAAAAAAAAGCTGAACTATATCCCAAAAAAATATATACTTCTTTTCTTTTAGACCAAATAAAAGTAAATCAGTAACTGCGTGCACAATGCAGACTGAACAGTAACCTTTCTTCAAAGTGAATTTTATCAGGTTACTCCTTAATAGAGTAAATATTTGCATGGTGATTAAGATTTGTGTATGTATATATATATATATATATATATATATATATAGAATACAGTAGTGACCTCCAGAAATATTGGCATGCTTCATTGCGCACAATAATTCAAAACGTAGACTTAAACAGTAAGAGGAACTATTTTTTTGAAAAAATTTAAATAATGTATTTTTCTCAGAAAACAAACAAAAAAACTATTATATAAAAAAAAAACTTTTCTTATAGACTGCAGGATCTGTTTCGCCTTTAATTATGATCCTGTTTCTCTGAGTTATACAGTTTAGGATTGCATGGTTAAGTCACCGTGAAGAGAAACATAAATACTGGCGGTTGCTACATTAAAAGTAAAATATATATATATATATTTTTTTTTTTAAAATATATATTATTACGGACAGTTTTGGTCATGAAACAGTCTGAAATGGTAGGAACTTTTACCGGAACTAGATCCATCAGCATACTGTTCTGTAATAAAATCCATCTGGAAGATCTCATTTTAAGAATTGTACAGTTGATCTGACTCTTGTAAAACGCTACTTTCAAAACAACAAGCTGTTTGGCACTACTGAAACAAAGAAGCTCCTCCTGAGAGCTCTCACATGATGGAGCTCATCAGCATCACCAAGCATCACTAAAACCACCAATGGCCCTGTGTACTGTAGCCAGTGGAGACCAAAATGTTTTGCTGATGCACATTATCAATATGCCTGAAAACTGGGCAAAAAACATCTGCTGGGAAATTTGGAAGCGGATCACTGATGCTTTTAGGCGGTTTTGTGGCTGATGGCTAAAGGGCTACTGTAAGGATTGATGACTTCATAAGGTACCGGGATCTTTCTAACAAAAAATAAATGGTTGTCCTATGCAAGGAGGATAAGGCATCAATTAGCAAGGATCTCCACAAGACCAGATATTACAGGAAGCGAGTAGGTTATTCTTCCATAGGCAGTATCTTGTAAGGAATAAAAGTGCTACCTTTGTATTTGGGGAAAATAGAAACAATATAAAACTATCTAGAAACATATGTCACAGTATGTTTGAGTAAAATAACGCTTATCCAATTTTATGAATTATTTCTACTCATGAGAGTCAATAATTCTGGAGGGTACTGTATATGCTGTAAACCCATAGCATGTGTAATTACAACGGCAATCTGAAAGTATTCATATACTAAATAAAAAAAGTGTCATTATACAAAATTAAACTGTCATTGCAAGAACATATGCTGATACTGAACATGACAACAATTTTATCATGTATCTGAAAACTGAAACACGACCATGAGATCAGTTTCTGAAATTTAGCAGCAGTTAGTGTGAAACTTAGGGCTTTATGATAATCAGGTCACCAGAAGAAGGCACAGGATTGCGCTAACACGCCGAGTGTTTTTGTCTGCTCATTGGGGCCGATAGCCACTCTGTTGTGGCATGTAGCTTGGAGCAGGACCCGGAGGATCCTCAGTCAGAGTCGGCGAGTCCTCCTCCTCCATTGGACTAAAGCTTAGAGAGCCAAAGCTGGGCTCCTCTCCCTCGTCCATGTGGAGGCCTTTACGTCGTTTGAAGTAGGAGTTTATGTCGTTGCTGCTGGCCTCGGAGAGATGCTCTGAATTTTCCTCACATTCCAGCAGGGGCTGGGTCGACTCGGAGCGGGAGAACATGGCGGCTGTGCTGGGAGTCTGGCCTTTATAGCCGCTGCTCACTACGGCAGAGTACTGCACGGTGCTGGCTGTGGTCTGGCCAGAATCGGCCTCGTCATTAGAGGACACGCTCTGCCGCGGAGTAGACATGCCGGACGACCCACCGATGCCGCTGCTGCGTTCCTCAGAAAAGTCCTTCTTGAGTGGCATTACTACTTTATCCTCATCGCAAAAGGACTTTCCATCATCTACCTCCACCACGCTCACTTCTGTTAAGATGCTTTCTTTCGGCGTGTCCGGCTGAGGGGGAGCAAAGGGCTAGTCAGCTTCTTGTGAACATAAATGAGTCCTAATACTTGATCTGTGTTATAACATTCCTGTCAATCAGACTTACTTTACTGCCAACAGGTATGTGACCTTTCAAAAAGTCTTAAGCTCGACCAACTACTACAACTTGGAGAGGAAACAATTTAGAGTGTATAATTTACAAACCTTGTTGGGACAGTCAGGGGACCAGTTAGCAATAGTGCTGTGGGATGGGTCGGGGACCTGCGGCCAGAAACGCCTCTTTATTCTTGAAAAGAAATACGCAAGCAAAAGAAATAATTATTTTAAAACATAAGGCAGAAATGTTACAGCTTAGGCTATAGTCAGTTATCGAACTATCTTTATCCTAGATATTATATATTGCCCTTTTAATTACTTATAGCCATTTGAAGAGCTGACTGCTTATATAAATCCATGCTTTAATGATCAAGTGCTGAATGCACATTTTCCATTTAAAGTGCAGAACAATTTATAAAAATAAATCAGGACCGGTATTCACAAAGCTTCTTAAAATTTTCCCAGAGATCTTAGCTTGAAAAGTCCTAGCAGGGAGTCCTAGACTAAAAGTGATTTAGGAAACTTCTCAGAGCAACTCTGAGAAGGGAAAGTACAAAAACCTTTATCTTAGTGAGAAGGTGTGGTTGGTCCCCCGTTGATAAAGATGACGAAGCAATACAAGGACTTATTATCTCTGACCTCTGTAAAGGTCTTGAAATACTCTCTTTGTGAAAATAGATTATATGAAAATAAAATAGAGAGTGAACTCATAATGTTTGTGTATAAAGACATTGTATAATCATGACTACAGGCTACTTTATGCAAAGTTTCTGTTATAGGCTAAATATCTTAAAGATAATTAAAGTGCCAAATGTTGAAAATGTGTCTACTTTTGAAGCAACCAATTTCCACGCAGTAGTTACTATATTTAAGTTCTTACATTTATCTACCATAATGATTTTATTAAATTTTCGATTGATGGGAACATAATGTCTCACCTTTTACAAATTTACATTACTGTAGGACAGAAGAGCAGTCTTTGGAGAATATTTCTTCTTTCCGCTATAGAAACACCTAAGCCTCTCAAAAGTCCTCCTCTCTACATGTTTTTAGGGCTAAAATGTTTCGTGAATCATTTTTATACTGCTTAAAATTTTATCCTAAATTTAAAATTTTAAGAAAATATCAAGCGAGTTTTAAGAATTTTGTTACTAGGAGTAACCTTTAGGCTTAAGAAGCTTTGTGAATGCGTTCTGTGGTCTGCTATATATTATGAGTTTGGCAGATTATAAGCATTTGTGTTAGACTCGCAAATTATTTCAGGCTGATATGGTTCAGTATATAGACATTTTATCTGAACCAGGAATAACATCATGGTTGTTACTGTACAGTATATATTGATTGTTAACACACTACACAAACCTATTTCCAACAATATCACAACCCCAGTTTTCTATACAAACTTCAATGCAATGTAAACTGAAAGGCGGCTCATCACTTTACTAAGAGCTTTTTGAAATGAATGAAATCAAAGATGTTTTTTATAGTGATAGAACCTAGATTTTAAGCTTTAGTTGTGATTTCTTGGGCACGGAATATATTAAGCGAGTATTTTATTTATTTTACCTAATTTATTAGAATAAAGTCAGACATCTATTTTTAAATATACAGTGTAACTGTAACTCCTGAATAATACTGTATCTACTGTATATTAGAAATATGTATAAAACCATTGAAATATATAATGTGTGCTGCTGAAACTAATCTGACACGTTTTTGTTTATGCTTAGTTTTGTTTTTTTACTTTCTCTTTCAGAATCCTAGAGTTAAACGTGTGGAGTGACTCACAGTTCTTTCTTTCTGATTATGATGAACATTATGAAAAGTACAAGGAACAAGAAGCTCAAGCACACCACCACGACAATCACGTCGATTTCACCGTCGTCTATAAGGTATAAACATAACACACAAGCGCACACACACATTAGTGGCACATATAAAAAATATAAACATGGTAAAAAGGTATTTTTGTTTCGACTTGTCATGGAAACTAACACCTTACTGTCTGTAAAAGAGTGTAAGATCAACCTCACAACTGAAATTCACACCTTTTTAAAACCAATGAATCATGAATTCTCTAGCTGCATGTTTCGGCATGCGGAATTTGCACCCATATTGCATCATACAGGAAATTTTACAAGGTCTAAACAATGGAAATTCTCCTACAATTTAACCAAGACGTACTCAAGAAAAATCGGTAATCTTTAAAAAAATAAAATAAAAATACATACCATACTTTTTTGTGTAGAAATTGGAACCAGGACCTCTTACTGAGCCCTTCTGGTTAGACACCATGATGGATACAACATAATGACTATTGCCATCCAGTCCAGTCAGCTTCCAAGTGTAGGTGTTAGCCGTAGGAAAAACCACAATATCTGCCAAACGGATTAGGTCATGAGCCTTAAAAAATCTTCATACTTTTTTTTACACTGAATACTAAGCCACGTTTTTCTACTGATCATATACACAGAACAACAAACTAGAAAACAAAGCAAGGCAAAACACTATACATTAGACAAGAAAAATGCCTTACGTTGCTCTTTGTTTCCTGTTTTATAGATAATTGTGTAATTAGTAATAAAGCCCCGCTGATCATCGATAGGAATTTCGTCCCATTTCAGCTGGGCGATGTTTTTTCCGGTTGAGGCCACATTAACAACAGGACCCCTGAGAGGAGCTGGAGATTTAAAGAAAATTTATATTTGAATCAGACACGCTTAAATCAGGCAAATGCTCTGTATCATGATCATTGCACACATTCACATTTCACTTTACTAAGATTAAACTCACATGATCAAAGGAAAGTTATCTGTGGAAATCATGACAATAAAGTATACATACCTTGTTCCTGGAGATAGGCTTGTACACTGCCTGGTGTGCCTGGTATGCTGATGTCTGTAGATCGATAAATTGGGTATACTGATATGTTGTAGCGTTTGAATGGTTCCAAATCTGAATAGTGGAATTGCAAAATTTAGTTGATCAAACCTCAGAACAAAGTCACACACAGCGATGCAAAATAATCCTCAATCATACACTGTTATGATCACCTCTGACAATTACGTTGATTATATTATTATCTTTATGATATATGTACATCATACAAAGAACACCTTACAACTTGAGCATGAAAGGAGCATTCTATTAATTCTCAGTTAAATGGAAAATGTAATTACATTTATTATTATTTTTTATTAAATAAAATTATTTCTTCTCTCCTGTCTCCAGTTTTCAGGTGCATTCAAACAAATTCAAATGTTAGCCCTGTGGACTTTAGACTGATTTGTAAAAATATTACCTTACTGAATACCTTATATTTATTGTTTTTTTTTTCTTCCTTTTACTATTCACTGCTTGTTATCCACAAAATCAAATCATAAGTATGCATTTATAGGTAATCACCTTTAAAGGAGACAGTACTGACACTGCTCGGCACTCTTTGCCAGGCAATCTCTTTATTAGGCACTGAAACCAATTCGATCACATATTCAGGTGGACGCTGCTGATGCCTGGAAAGTGGGGTGACTGGAAGCCAGGTGACCCATAGCAATTCATCACTCGTGGAGTAGTTCACTTGTTCCACTCTGGGAAGCCCTGCAAATTATAGTAATGTGATTTTTTTATTTAAAAGGAAACCTCTTTTAAACCATCAATTATGCTTTAATATTACATCTTTATATTATTAGTTTAGTACTAAAGCTTTTAGTCTATAAGTACACAGGCTGTCCCTGACGTATGAACATCCGGGTTACTAACTTCGGCTTATGTGAATTAACCGAGGATCTATGGGGGGGAGGGGGGTTTCAATGGCTGTCCTGTAAATCTGTCCTGATGGTGAATAATCCCAATTTCGAAAAGGCCTTACCAAAACAGAGTTAAAACCAGTCCAAAACAGTGGAAAACAGCTCTGAGACAAAATGGAATCCGGGATTCCTCTCTCGATTTAAAGGCACAGAGACAACACTTCATGTAATGGGATGTAATACATGTGGTTATTCTCCAAACTGTAGCCACAATTTCGGGAGCACACGCTTGTAAAGAATATTGTTGTATGGTGTTGCATAACAGTTCTCCATTAATGGAATTAAAACCCTTTAATGGAACTCTTTCTCACAGTGTAATACTCCTCTACCATGAGTAGTACACTAGTAAGGGTGCTCTGATCAGCATTTTTTGCAGCTGATCACTAATCCGCTAGTAAAGCTATTGACTGATTCCGATCATTGCTCACATGGTCTATTTAAAGCTGCCCACCAGCCCGTGACTGAAGAATTATGTTTTTGAGAATACTCACAATTTATATATGTGATATACTTACGTGTATCACCTGAGATTATTGTGAACGATTGGTGCAAACCACTTCAATATACAGTACAAACACCTCCTCAGGATAAATATTAACTTCCCTGATGTGTGCTATTGTAAGCATTAATCCATATAGAATAAGTGTCACCTAAAAGCTTCATCCTCCACAATAGACAAGGCAAATAATCCAATAAGTTAAGCAAATATATCCTTATATATTTGTTGCTGCCATTGCTGCAGGGTTTCTGCCATCAGTTATCCAAAGCTGATTGAGTGACAGCTGAGATGATGAGCAGCCATGCTCTCTCTCTTTCTCTCTCTCTCTGCCTTCTTGCAAGCTAGCTTTGAACAATGAAAACCCATTGTATTTGTTAGCATGACTGACCCTCAAATGCCTGTTGTGTTTTTGTTTGGATTCCTCCAAGAGAGATTTCCTTAGCGCAAATTGCTAATTTACTGACTGTTCTATATATCTTGCCTGGAAATGTCTGGACATTATTATTAGGAGTTTCACATCTGATCAGACTTTATAGAAATTGAAGGTAAAACTATTTAGATGGAATATCAGCCTGTGCAGCCTTAAGAACTAGAATTTTTAGTATATGGAAACAATTGAAACATATGTAGTTTTTCCCTAATAAAGAATATGTGACGCCTAATTAAACCTTTTACATATACCTACAGTATAGTGCCAAAGTCTTGAGGAATCCCACATTTCTTAATATTCTGCTTCTGAAGAGCCAGACTTTTCTATGTTTTTAATGTAGTCATGAGGAATACTTCCTCATCTTTAGGCACTTTGCAGCCTGTCGCAGTAAAAGATCTTTTTGTTTTATTCAATCAACATAATTGAATTTTTTTTTTTTTTCCCCCGATTTTCTCCCTAATTTAGTCGTGTCCAATTCCTCCCCGTCACTAGGGGGCTCCCACATTAAGGCTACTACTACCACTCAGCCGGGAGGGCCGAAGACTATCACGTGTTTCCTCCGAACCACTTGACGCCAGCCGACCGCATCTTTTCGAACTGCTCGCTCGCGCACCGTTGGGGGCGGCGTAACACACTCGGAGGACAGCGCTATCCGCTCCCTCCGTTGCGCGAGCTCACAGACGCCCCTGAATGGCTGTAGAGCCGTGATTAATGCGGGAGCTCTAAGTACCTCTCATCCCTCCCCTCTGAGAGAGCTCGGCCAATCAGCTCTCTCTAGACCTCCGGCTGCGAGAGGTTACAGCATCACCCGGGATTCGAACTAGCGATCTCCGGATGATAGGGCGAGCGATTTAACCACTGCGCCACTCGGAGGCCCAACATAATTGAATTTAATTTAACATAAAGAAATAAGGGGTGGCTCAAGACTTTTGAACAGTTCTCTACATACATTATGTTCAATACAAGAAACAAAATATTTTTTTAGCAGAACAGATAAGAATAAATGTTCACATACTTGTTCCAAGTCTTGGTATTGATAAAGCGGTTGTAGATGAATCTCCTACTGAATTAGTTGCAGTAATTTTGACTACAGTATTTTCTCCCTTTAGAGTGAGCCTATACTCTTTGGAAGTAATAAAATGCCTCTCAGAACGTCCATCTTCATCAATTTCCAAATCATATCCCAGTATTTTGCCATTGGACTTCACAGGATCCTGGGGCAAAAATGGGCATGCATGAAACATTCACCCTATTATCATTCAGAATAACAGAATTAACAATTATACTATAAAATACAAAAACATTAATTTATACATTTTACCTTCCAAATCAGCTTGACAACTGTGTCCTCTTCATAAACTCTCCAGAGAGCTGGTTTACCACTAGGACCTAATCAAACAGTGCCGTATTAGAAATATGGCATGTCAACACACATGACTTAAAAGACTTAATTTAGTCTGTGACACCGCAAATGTATCGGAGATTAAATGACATTCAAAAGAAAAGAGGCCAGCAGTGATTGTTTACACAGAGCACATTAGTTAAACCTTGGATTGCAAGCATAATACGTTCCGGAAGTGTGCTTGTATATCAAAGCACTCATATCAAAGCAAATTTCCCGATGAGAAATAATGCTAATAAACTCCAATAACACACTATACAAAATATAAAATAAAACATATTAATCTGCATTTTTCTGCAAAAAATTGTGGCTGGTGTAAGAAGCATGGGAGACGATTAGCCAAAATCCCACAGCGCGAGAAAGAGAGAAGAACCAGTGGCTCAGTTGTGATCATGTGACGTTCGCAAACAAAACGTATACATACTACAGTACTCGTTTTTCAAGACCTCGCTTGTTTGCTTGCAAAGGATTTGCAGAACAAGCTACTCGCAATCAAAGGTTTAACTGTAATATAAATATAATTATGGGTCTTACGATATACTATGTATTTTCTCAAGTTTATGGCCGTTCAACATGAAGAAAATATATTTTGTAGTCACTCACGGTCTTCTGGAGTACGAGCTTTTGAAATTGGACTCCAATCACTCCAGTAGCCCAAACCTTTATGATGAATGCAGCGAACCTGCACCACATAATCAGTGTAAGGCTGAAGAAACTGCAGTCTAAAGGACTCAATATACGCTTCAGTTAAATTCTGAGGAATCTGAAAGCACATGGTAAAAATAGATGCAATATTAAAATGCAAATTTTGTACCTGACAAACTGCAGAATAATGCAAACCTCTATTTTATGCATAGCTCTAGATTAAATACATTTCTGATATCGAACCATGCAACTGTAATGAGAAGCTATCGAAGAAGGTTACTGACCAATAGAACAAATAATAATCTCAACAGTTCCTTGAAATAATAGATTAATATTAATCATTATGCTAAGGTAGAATTAAAACTGCATGAACAACTGACACCATGGGTTGGGATTTACAGAATTAGAGAAAAGAAAGCAAAATACATCTATGCAAGATTAACCAGTGAGAAATGGGTGTAGATTATTAAAGTCTGTGTGGCTGTGGTTCATTTTAAACAGAAAGTAAATACATGGATATTTTTGCAGCAAACAGCAGCATGATGTTTTAGCCACATGTTAAAACATAAGTAAACCCTCTCCACTGACAAAGAGGAATAAAATTCAGTTATTGCCGAGAAAAAAAAATCACTCTTTCACAAGACCTTCTGAGGAAAACTTCTTCTCACAAACCATAAGTACACAAACAAATATTCATGGATCAATGTTTTAAACAGAATTATGCACATTTACATTAACATATATTAATGTAGACATTACACCAAAAAAAGAGACAAAGACAATAATGCAAGATCAAGCTGGCAAAAAAAGCTTTCCATGTATGGAATATCAAGCCAAGTTGAACCTAGGATTTAGTTGTTTTGGAGCTACGGCTATACCTTTTTTTTTAAAAATAACATGTTAAGTACAGCTATGTATATTTAAAAGAGAAAGGCCTTTCCGTTTCCTTACCTCTTGCCAAACACTGCTACCTGCTTCTTTGCGATATCTGATGTGGTATTTGACCTTGAAGGCTGTTTCATGAATTGGATGTGTCCAGTTTACGATCAGGGATGTGGAGAAACCACTGTCTGGAATAATCCTTACATTTGCAGGTGGATTTGGTTTCACTTGAATAAGAGACAGACATTTATTTAAAACTGTACAACAAAATCAATTTGTCTTACTATATTTTCATAATAATATGATCACATACCAAAATATTCTGCATCTTCAAAAAGTTTATCTGATATCACACTCCCCAGTTTGTTCCGTGCTACTACCCAAACTGTTAACATCATGTGATTGGGGAAGATATTTAAAGTTACAGTTTGGTTGCTTGTCAGATACTTGTAACTTGTTGCACTGAAATTTAAAGTAGAGCTACAAAGAAATGCAAAATTAGAGAAGAACATGAAAAACAATAAAACAAAATCCATTCTTTTTAATGTGGAACCTTGGATTACGAACATACTTCGTTCCGGAAGCTGGCTCATATAACAAAACACTCGTAAACCAAATTGTATTTTCCCATAAGAAATAATGGAAACTCAAATTATTCATTCCAAAGCCCCAAAAAATAAATACATAAAAATAATTAATGCAAAATATAAAGTAAAAATTAAACATTTACCTGCACTTTACCTTTTAAAAAAATAAAAATAAATCCAGACAAATAAGTGTAAGCGTTTGTGCACGCAGGCACTGTGTATGTATGTGTGTTTGTGTGTGTAAAGCTAAAGTAAGAGGAGTGGAGAAATGAGGCCCTCCCCTCTCCCTCTTCTCGTATTACACCGTAATCCTTCCTCCTCTCTTATTTGAGGTTCACACACACGCACACACACAATTAAAACACTGTACGCACTGTAAACACACGCATACAAACGGAAAATAAAATATGTTTTACGCGCACACACGTGGTTAGAGTGTTATAGTAATCAGTACACGCATCCACGGATGTTGATTATACCAGTGCCCTCAGACCGAGCAGGGGAGACGATTACGCACAACCGCAGCGCAAGTCAGAGAAAAACCGTTGGCTCAGTTGTGATCACGTGACGCTCGGCGTCAAAACAAGAAGCGCATGCGTGCTACATGATACTCCGTATTCGTAAACCAAGACTTGTTAATTTTTCAAGTCAAATTTTATTAAAAAAATCTTTGCTCAACTCGCACACCGCGTTACTCGCAATCCGAGGTTCCCCTGTAAAACATTTTTCATTATACACCATGATTTTATATCATTTTGAAATAGATATGTCTTATTGATCCATTGACTGAAAATTTCTGGATTCATTCTTTAAAAAAAAAAAAGTCATACAGTCAAAATGGTCAATAATAGTCAGACTATCTGTTTCATGCATCTGAACTGACCTGGCATGAAGTGTATAGGAGGTGTTTAAAATTGGGTCTCTTGTTCCTGGATCCCATGAACAATATAGTTTATTAGAAATGCTAGTACCATCTTGATGAGCAATACATTTCAAATTCTTAGGCTTTAATGGAGGATCTGAAAGACAAGAAGATCACAAGATTGTTAAAAAAATTTTATAACATAATATGTAAATAATTATATTTCTGTTCTCATGGAAACTTGTGGCTGTCAACATAGTAATTACATAAAATAATATATTATGTTTTATTGAACATAAGTAATATATATAACTATTATAACTATTAATTCATAGATAACTATTAATTAAATTATCTTTTTATTTTATTTTATTCAAGAGCTTGTCTTACACCACCCTTGGAATCTAGGGAAACTTAAATTGTTTGAATATTATATTTAACTTCGAATATAAGGAGTTTTTTTATCCACTTGTAATATCCACTCTTACCACAAGAAATGAGAATAAAATGCAGAACTACATGCAGGTGTTTGTCAGACTGTGCTTGAGGGTAAAATGGCGATTGAAAGAGAGAGAATGATGAATGAGTTATTCCTGCAGTATCCATGCTCTCCCCATTTGAAGTTTCTCCTTTCTAATTTTATTACTCTGGTGAATTAATGCCCTGATTGAAATCTTTGAAATGGCATAATAGTATTTATTTTCTGCAACTTCATTTTCCTCCTCTCAGTAGCAATGCACATTTTTGTATTTTGACAGATATACTATCAAGTATTAATGAACAGAAATCCTGAATACACAGTAACTTTGCTAATGTCAGCAAAGTGGTGCCAGGGTGCAGCAAATAGTAGCAATAGATTATTAAAAACCATAAAATATCAGTAAATATTTCAGCTTGTTACATTTAATAAACCAGTAAATGAATACAGATAAAGATGTTCCATGTGAACATAGTGGCCAGTATATATTGTATATTCTTTAATTCCATAAGCATCAAATCTAAACCTCCCTCTTCCTCTTTTATGAGAGTGAAACCATTCCACATATTATTTTTAGTCATGAATATATATGCCATGTCATACTTTTCATATTTTAGCACTGGCTTCAAGTGTATGTAACTGATACAAAAATATCCAGCTGATTAAAAGACACATTTATGAAAACAAAAAGAAATACTTACATCCTTTTTCAAGGTAGATGCCATACATGCATGGAGTTTGATCTGAAAATATCTGTTTAGTAGTCTCACACGTCAACGGGTTATTCATTTCCTTGCTGATATTCACAGTAAGAGCGACAACAGATTTGTTTATCTTTGTGTAAGACTCCCTTGGGATTGTAACATTTTTAAAGGACCATGTAACATCATCAGAGCTGTATTCATCGTTATGAATATAACAAAAAGCTGTGAATTCCTTCCCCAGTTCCACTGTAATAAATCCCAGAGAGTCTGGATCTATTGTTACACATTTTTTAAAGGAACCTGTGACAGAGAGGAGAATCACATGTACCATGAACTTCAGTCGATTTGGTAAAAAAAATTAAACAAAATTAAATATATACAGGCTATGATTATGATTTTATCACACACAAATAGAGAGAGAGAGAGAGAGAGAGAGAGAGAGAGGGAAATAGATAAAAAAAAGTGATTTAGCCCTAGTTGCTTACCGATAGCACAGCTTAAAGTGAGAAAAAAAACAAGCCCAAACAAACACAGTGATGTGCACTTCATGATGGGTCAGCATCTGGAAAAGCAATTTATAGTTCCATAAATTGTAAGAACAACAGATTTAAGGTCAAAGTATCTATTACCTACAGTGCAAAGTGTTAAGCATAAAGCAGCTTACCAATTTTAATGCAGAAAGCAGAATCATTAAAGTCAACAACATGCAGAAAAGGAACACAATGCTTTTACTAATTTACATGCTAACCAACAAAGTTTCAACCACCGTTACTTTATTTAGGCACACCCAGTTCCACTTCATTAAAAGTTTCTTAACTATATTACCAAAACTACGGTCCAAAAATTCTAAAAATTACCAGAATTCAAATTCCATAACATGTCTAGCATGTATGTCCTAAAACATTATTCTCTCGGACTCAAAGCACCAATAACGCATCAATTGCACTAATACAAATGTTAATGAAAATGCTGTACATGCTTAAATTTGTTTATTGAATTTTCACAGAAAATTTAAACAGCAATTATATTAATATTACTGTGAGCTGTGATGAATTTATGTGAAACATCACAGAATCTATTCTATACCTTATAACACGGCACATTTGTCTTATGTAAGTCAACATCATATCTGAAATAATGCGTTGGATTGGAAGAAAAATCTGATTTCATACTATTCCAGCATGTTACAGTAATAACTCTGTTATACTTATAATCAAACTGGACCATCCCTAGTCACTTCTAAAGGCCAGCATTTATTTAATTGACTAATTCATCTTCCCGGTCAGGGTTGGGATGCATCCAGCTTGGCATAAAACAGGAATATAACCTGGGTTGGATGCCAGTTCATTACAGGTCACATTCATATTAAAGCATATCAAAGTATCCAGTGCAACTGCTGAGGTTTTTGGGAAGTGGGAGGAAACTAGAGAACCCTGAGAAAAACTCTCATGGACACAGAAGAGCGTGCTAAACTCTATACCAAAGTAACCCAAGCTCAGGAGCATCAGCAATGCATTTATCAGATCAAAATGTTTTCACTTGCAGTTTATTTATGACTGTGCCATACTTTATTAAAACACAGGCAGAAAACCTGTCAAACGCTCATAACACAATGTAAAAAACTTATTCAACCCTTCAGTACATGCTCTACATACTCACAGAGCATCCTCTTAACTGGAAACATAGTCGAAAAGCAGAAATCTTATTTATAGAAATATTACAGAGTTGAGTAATCCAGACACAACATAGACAACCTCTCTGAGATGACACGCAGTAGAAGAAATCTTGTGGGAAACCAGACACAAAAAGGAACCAGCTGTGATACAGGTGACACTAGATCATAGTGCGATAATAAACCTTGTACAAGATATTTCTAAAACAAATATTAAGTGGGGTGAAATGATGTTCAATATGTGTAGATAGTCATTAGATTGGTGCATCCTGAGAAAAATACAGGGCAGTGTTTATGATTACAGCAGTTGTTTTCAGTTACAAGCCTACAGTATGCATTAAAAAGGACCACTGGACTTCTGGGATGTCTGAAATTCTACACCGCTTTATCCTGTGTTGATGGTCGCAGGAGCCCGGAAACTATCCCTATCCCAGGACTAATCCAAGGAGACTTTGGGCACATTTACATTTGGCAGATGCCCTTATCCAGAGCAACATTTTTATCTCATTATACAACTGAGCAGTTGAGGGATGAAGGCCTTGCTCAAGGGCCCAACAGTGGTACACTGTAAAACCGAATAACTTGGCAAAACTCAAAAAATTTGAGGTAATCAGTTACATAAAATTTTTAAGTAACGATGTTTCTAATTTTAAGTAAACAGAACTGTCAGTTTTTGAGTTTGTTGTACTCATTCATATTAATCGTTCTTTACTTCCATTATTGAGTAGCCTAACTCATACTATTTAATAAGAATTATCATTATTTTTAGTTGTTGCAAATCAAATAAATTGTTGTTGGTCTTTCAGCTGCTCCCAGTAATGCATCACCACAGCAGACAATCCGGAGCACAAACAAGCTTGGCACAGGTTTTACACCAGATGACTTTCTTGACGCAACCCTCCCATTTTATCTGGGCTTGGGACAGACACTTCATCCAGTTGTTGGGAATTTAACCCAGGCCTTTCGTATGGCAGGCGAAACAGCGACCACTGAGCCACCAGAGCCCCACTGCCCTGAAGACATCAGACACAAAATCGCTAGTCTGAAAGATTTTAAGTTGGTGGAACTTTAAGATGACAGTTCCTGTTACTTAAGTACTTACAGTTACTTAAAATATCAAATTTGTTCAGGTAACTTGAAAAGTGTCATTTCTACAAACTCATAAATACCAAAAAGTTCTAAATACTCATCAAGGTCTGTTAATTTGAACTAATTGTAATTATTTAAGTTAAGAGTACTCAATATATGTTTAATTACTTTGAGCATTAGAGTTTACAGTGTAGGTAGGCTTGGTGGCATTGAAGTTTTAACCTCGGTCCTTACCGTCACCAGTCCAATGCCTTAACCACTGATCTACCTGCTGGACGACTGGACAGGGTGCTAATCCAGGGTGAACACACACCCACCCAACACACAAACGTCAGGCAATTTGGGAACACCAATTAGCTTAATCTGCAGGTCTTGGGACTGTGGGAAGACCTGAGGTGGGAATCGAACCCTCCATGGAGGTGTGAGACCACAATGATAACCACTACACCACATTATTTAGTACATCCTAAAAGTCTACATGCAGAGGGACATCACATATTTTCAGATGAAAAAAAAGAGACAGAGACAAAAAGAGAGAGAGAGAGAGACCCTAGGGGAAATCTCTTATTTCATAACTTTTAAGTTGCACATAAATGCTCTTACAGAAGAGCATCACAGGCGTATTGGCAAAGAAATAATTTACATTTATTTAATCTTTTTTTTTTTTTTTGCCCCACAAGGTTTTCTCAGTGTCAATATGTACGGAGAATTGAGGGACACCTTGTACCATTACAGCAGCCTTCTCGGGGTCCTGGATGTCCTGAACTACACACAAGACTGAACATGAGCCCACCAAACAACAGAGGACGTCTTCCATTTAAACCTTTTACTTTATTCTGATATATCTGTGATCACAGTGACTGGTTTGAGAAGACATGACAAACAGCTGAACTCATTACATTACATTACAGGAATAAAACAGGATGGGAGACACAGACTCTGTCCCTTCTTGCTCTCTAACGGAGACCTCTATAACCTTTTGTTGTTGTTTTAGCAAAATACAATCTTCAGCCAATCTTGACTGACTAGAACAAAAAAACAACTTCGACTTTCCCCCCCGGTTGTATCCTGCTATTTCCTTGAGGTCACAGCACATGCTTTTGCTAGGGTTTTCTTTTTGGTAGCAAGCAGAACCTAGTTGTGCTAAGCTAGCGAACAAACAGCTAGGCCACGCTAGCACACACGCTCGCTGTGTAAATATGGCTAAGAGAAACAAATATATCATGTTTAAAACGAATTCTTAACCAATATATAATACTAAAATAATGTTTGTAATCATAACTTACCTGTTCCGTTTCACCCTATCATCTTTGTAGCTTGATTTAGTGTGAGGTTTTGTGCTAGTTAGACTAGCTATTTTCAGCTTTCTATCTTCCAAATAGTCTTTGCAGTCCAACAGGTTTAGTTTTGACTAATGAAATAAATAAACCAGTATGAGAAACTTTCTGTTCAATATAATCAGTTCTAAAGAAAAAAATGTGGGCAAGGACATTTTACAGGAGACCAACACGTCCGACAGAGAAACCGTTCTGATTGGCCAGCACAGCTGTCAATCAGTAAACTGTACGGCGTCATTAACTTTCTTTTACATTTCCAGTTAGTCTCCGCCCTCTGACAAAAAGTGGAGGGGAAGGAGGCCGGAAAGTGCCAAAGAACATGTCTTCGGCGGACAAGGTAACGCGCGCGCGCGCGTTGGTGTTTGTGTGTGTGTGTGTGAGAGAGAGAGAGAGAGAGAGACAGTGGCTTTGGCAACAATCTTTCTTTGAAACAGTGACTCACTGTGAAAGGTTTCAGTCAAAGAACTGGAATGAAATTCCTCTAAACGTCAATTCATTCCCATGCAGTGGTTTTCCTGCATTATTATTATTATTATAAATCTTATAATTCTCTAGGAAGCACAGCTAGGTGGATCAAACATGTTATATACATGTTATTATTTGTAATTATACTAGGTAAAGTAATTTGACTTGATTCTAATTAGAAGATCTGGTTCAAGCCGGTGAGAGCCGTTATCCTGAAAAAGAAGAAGAAGAAAAAAAACAGTGGAACAGTGTTGATCACAAAGATGACTCATCAGAACCCAGAACAAGATCTAAAGAACTGTACGCCTCACTTGCCTCAGTTAAGGTTCGGTGTCCATGTTTCAACAATAAGAAAAGACTAGGCACAATGGCATGCATGGAAGTTTTTTTGCTGACCAAAACAACACAAATTCACATCCTACATTTGACAGAAAGACATCATGATTATCCACAAGACTTTGTAATATTCTGTGGACTGATTGAGACAAAAGTTTAACTTTTTGGAAGGAGTGTGTGTAAAACTAACACAGAGTTTCGTAATAAGAACATCAGACCAGCAGTCAAACATGGTGGTGGTAGTGTGATGGTCTGGAGCTGCTTTGCTTTGCCTCAGGACCTGGACGATTTGCAATAATTGATGGGACCATGAATTCTGTGCTTTACCAGAAAATCATGACAGAGAATCGGGTGGGTGTTTTAAAAAAATTTTTGTATGTGTGTGGAGTTTGCATGTTCTCCTTGAGCTCTGTGTGTTTCCTCCAGGTAATCTGTAATTGCAATCCTCATGACAACTTTGACCACCTTGCTCTAAAAAAATATATAACGATACAGTAGCTGCAATGTTTACCATTTGGATTTAAACCTACCTAGGCTTGAAAACATCAGATATCGAAATAACCAGGAAGACCTGATTAGTTAATTTGTTAGGAAATCCCAGAATATATATTTGACTGAAATAAATGAACATATTTGTACATATTAGTGCACATTTGAATACTTGACTTCATATATTTGAACGCTGCAATTGAGTGGCACCATGAGTCACTATGAAGATTTCAGTTAAGAAACTGGAACTAAACTGATAACATCAGATTTCAAAATAACCAGTAACACCCTGTTGATTATTTGTCTTATAATAGCATGATCTGTAATGTTTATTACCTTAACTGTAAGTCTAATTGTCTGGTCACTCGATTTTAATATGAAAAAAAACAATCTTTAATAAAGTTTATATAATAAAATGTTATACAAAAATAATTATATATAGAATTTATATGTAATAAATGTTATATAAATCTATAATTTGCCATGATGTTTGGCTTGTGTGGTTCGGAAATCCCGGAATAAGCATTTGACTCAAAATTAACATATTTGTACATATTAGTTCCAATTTAAATACTTGACTACTTACATATGAATGCTGCAATTGAATATCTCCATGAGTCACTGTGAAGATTTTGGTTAAGCAACGGAAACTAGATTCCTCTGGAATTACATCTATGTAGGCTTAATCCCTGATGGTAAATACTGAAGCGTCTGCATAAATAACTAAATAAATAAATATTAGCATTGAGGGATCCAGGAAGCAGAGTTAACTTGTCAGAGCTGGTATGCATGTTGTAATTATTATTGAATTTACCACAGTATGGTTATTTGCTCTATTTTCTAATTTATCAGCAGATCTTGAAACATTTTTCAGCAACTCTGTAGCATTCTTTATAGAAACATGCATGGACTACGTTCCAAATTAATAGATATGATTAAACCATGTGCTCTTTGATATGTTATTTTTTTCCTTTGATGAGGGGTTTTTCATTCATTTTTAGAAGAGATCCCATTGTCTAAAGTTGTTCCTTTAATTAGATTTTAAAAAAAGTCTTCATACTGGTTACTTTATGATTTGGGCCATTTTTGTAACATTGTAACAAGCTGTTTTTATTGACAGTATGCCCTGTCATTTTCTTTGTTTAATTGATAGATCATTTTAATTTAGTGTGTATAAATCATTACTCAATACTTACAAGAGGAGATCCTAATTGTGTCAAGTACAAAGTGAATATAACACAAAATGTTTCATAATTGCATTTTACTGTAGATTTTGCAGAAATCTCTTTGGGTAGAAATAAAAAAATTCTAATGACGCCAATAATCAAACAGGATGATACATATTTGTGCCTAATATGGAAATACCTATTCTGTAAGAAGTCAGGCCACCATTTTTTTTTCTTTTTTTTTTCCTGGAATGGACCCATGAACTAAAAAAACAAACCCATTTGCAAATGGAAAACTAAATAGGTACATTTTTTGAAAGAAAAAAAAAACGCGAGTAGCTTGTCGTGGCAAATCTTTGGCCTCTGAGCCTTTTATAATGACAGTCTACGGGAACAGTTGCTAAGGGGCTCTAAAGTGGTTGCTAGTGCAAGGCTTAACAGCTTTACAATGATCCCGAGAGACTGATTGGTTACCTGCATAAAATGTGCCCACCCTCATGTCTCTGTGACAGTGGAATCCACAGTTAGGTTCAGCTTCAATGTTATTTCCTGTAAGTTATTACAGCAAGGAATGCAACTGTGTTAACTTCCCGCTTCAATGGGGAGTACCTTTACCATAATATGTCAATGGGGACAATTCTGGCACCTCTTACGCCCCAGGGGTAACAACTTATATTCTTTTGCTGGGTATCTTCTGACAGAGCCTGTAAGCCTCTTGAAATGTGATAAATTTTATATTTCTCCAAACTTTTTGCTATGTGTTAGAATCGGTAGAAAGTTAATTTAAATGTTAAGTCTATGTGATGCCCCCCACCCTTTAGAAAAGGCATAGCACCCCGTTCCTGAATAAGCTGCATGATTAGACAACCCTTTCATGGGTCTACAACAAACAGTATGTGACTATTACGTGCCAAAGTTTGTCCAGGAGAAGAAGAAGGAAAGAAGAGGCTTTCAAGATAATACAAGTTATGCTTTGCTTCTCAAGGACCACTAATGAGAGATCTTTAAATAACTAATTACGTCATGACAACAGCATGTAACCACAAACAGTTGATGGCTGCCAAATTCTAAGCCAGCATATAGCATGCTGGCATCCATAGTCTGAATTTTAATATTTAGAAAATTACTACCCAAGATGTTAACCTATGCTTTGGTGTTTTGGGACACCGGGGCTCTTCTGCATATTAAAGGGATGGTTTGACCTTTTTCAAGTCCTGGTCGATATAAATGTTCCTGCTCTTGAATACAAGTATGATGTAAGCAATCAAAATATTCCACAACATGTAATATCTGGGCAAAAATGCATTCTAAAGTTCAGCTTAGAATCATATAAAGCTTCTGCAGTCCACTCACTCACTCACTCATCTTCTATATCCTGTATTCAGGGTCGCAGGGGGCCTGGAGCCTATTCCAGGAGACTTAGGGCACAAGACGGGGTACACCCTGGACAGGGTGCCAATCCATCGCAGGACACACACAAACACTCACTCATTCACACACTACGGGCAATTTGGGAACGCAAATTAACCTAACCTACATGTCTTTGGACTGTGGGAGGAAACCAGAGTACCTGGAGAAAACCCACCAAGCACGGGGAGAACATGCAAACTCCATGCACACAGACACGGGAATCGAACCCAGACCCTGGAGGTGCAAGGCGACAGTGCTAACCACTCCTCCACTCTGCTGCCGCTTCTGCAGACGCATTGAGCTAAATCAAAGTTACAGTGTATTTAGTGCAAATTAAACGTTCCTATTAGACATACGGTTAGTTCAGGAGTTAAAAAAAAAACAAGCGACAAATTTGTCCTAGATATGCTGTAACTTTGAAAGACACCAACTTGATTTAGCTCAGTGGGACTGAAGAAGCTTCATATGAGCTCAGCTGAACTTTCGAATGCAGTGAAAAAGTGATCACCCGTCTTTGAGATAAGCATCACTTGACAGCATTTTAAAGAAAGAATTGTGATAATCCCTAAAAAAATTTATACATCTATTTATTAATGTTAATTATATAACTTAAATAATCAAACTACAGGTGTGTTTGAATAATATAGAGGTCAAGCAGAAATAAAATTTTACACAGTGCATACCATGGACAATAGAGAATCTATTATTTTGTAAAAATGTGAAAAAATAGTCTGATAGCTTTATAAACTTTATCAAACATTTTAACAATGGCAATGAAACTCTTCCTTCTCAAGTCCTCATGAAAATATATGCTGACGGTTTACTGACAATCCAGTAAAACCTGAAGATCATAGTGTTTTAACGTGGCTGAGAAAAGGTCAGCCTGTTTGTTTGTGTTTCTTCCTTTTTGACAGCATTCAGAAAGTGCATCAGGTTCTTCTGTCCGTGTTAATCTCAGACGTTTCTGGGAGATTTGGAGGCGATGGGCTTCGTTTCCTTTGAGGTGGGATAGCGGGAAGAACTTGCATGTTTCGTAGCGGCTCTGTGCTCAGAGGAGGAGGAAAGGAACACAGAGACTGACTCTGATGAATAGCTGGTCTGTGACTCTTAGACGTTAAAGGAGGCGGAAGCCCTGCTAAACTGCGTCCAAGAGAGCTTAAGGGCAGGGATTTGGACTTTCTGACCCCCTGAGAGACCTGGTCAGGAGGCAAAGAGACTGAAGAAGAAGAAAAGCAATTTGTACATTTTATATATTGATGTATGCTTGATGCAGTTTCGATTAATCTAAAAAAAAAGTCTAAATACACATTTCTTCACCCAACTTGCAAACGAAATAAGACACATGCATAACCTCAATGCCAATAGTGGTAGAGAAAGGACAAACTTGTTTAGTATTCATGGCGCGTTATTCAGCTCTGCTTACATGTACGCTGGTTGCTGATATGTGCTGGAAGCAATGAACTCCTCAGTTTAATCCTTAGAGTTGTCATGGCATTTAAAAAGCATGTTTAACACAGAATGTGGGGGCGGCCAACCTGATCACTGTCAGAGCACTATCAGAGAGCACAGACACTGAAAAATGAGGACAAGGTGTCATGAATTACACCTTGACACTTTTTAGAGCATGTCCATGAAAAATGCACAGAGCTGAAATGAACTCTGACATTTCTTCAGCAGGCTGACTTCCCGGCTCTGGCTGATAATGTTCTGCAGCGAAAGGTCATCTTCACTCAAGCTTCCTATTAAAGATACTGTTTAAACGCAGCAACTTGCTTGTATAATAGGAAGATTCTGTAGTACTACTGAACATGCTGATATTGAGCTCAGTTAGCAGAATTCTTAGCTATGGTTGTAACTATTAATTTTCAAATGTGTCATTTTGTGTTGTTGTATCGCATGGCATCTGGTATTAGATATTGGAATAAGCACGTTTATTGGTGGAGGTGTTTGATGAATAGCTTACATCTGTGAGTACAGTGGTCACGAATGGGAGCCAAGCTGTTGCGTGTCAATGCTGAGTCTCTCATTCGCAGCGGTCCCAGATGAGTATTCGCAACTGTTCAAATCGAAAAAAGAGGCATCACATGCATGCTGTTGAAATAGTTTCAGGGACAGATGTGGGCTTTGTAACTCACCTTGATCATTCCGCTGAATATACGGTGCGTGGTTGGAGCAAAGCACATCTATAGGACTTGGTGTTTCGTGCAACAGCATCCTGTCAGATGGAGATGACAACAAAGCCTTGTGGTTTAGCAACTGGCTGGATTCAGATTTCCAGGAAGGTCCCATGGCTTTCTGAGTCTTTGTCTTGCTGTCAAACAGGTCATGTTCGCTCTTGCTCTTCTGCGACCTGTGGGCCAAATGACTAATTTGCCCTGACACAGTTCTATGTGACGCATTGTGCAAGTTGGTTAACAAAGAGTTTCCTAGAGTGATAGGTGGAAGACTCTGTGTGCGTATAGGAGGTAGACTCTTGTGGTCCCTAGGAGTGGGCTCTTCAAATCTGTCAGCTTCATCAGGCTGTTTTCTGCTGTCCTCCTTCACCGGGGGTTCAACGATGCAGTCGAACATGGTGATGATGTCGTCTACTTCAGAGGTCTCTTCTTGCAGGCGCCGCTCCCGGCTAAGGTCCCTTTGCCGTGCGGCATGCAGTTCTTTCTTCTTTTTACACGAGAAGATATGGTTTAGTACACGAAATTTGCCCTCTTTTCTGATAGCAGCATCTGTGCTTTGCGAAAGTAGCGGCCTGGTTGATTCAGGCCTGCACACAAGTAAGATCATGAGATGTTATTAGCATATGTTTGATGGTCCGGGGAAAACCCCTTAGGCAAACAGACAAAATACTTTCTTTTTAAATGCTGCCTAGACTACTGTATCTTTCTGCAAAAATAGTGGTAGCGAAGGCATGAGATTAGTGTGATTTCCTTACACAGTGAATGCCGCACTTTGATCAGGCCTGTGGTTAGTTACACGCCACTGACTTGATCAAAAGCCAAATCAGACACCGGTTATTAAAATGTGTTGCTCCTGGGGCACTTTCTGATGTCGACAAATGCAAAGGAGCAACAGTTCAGGAAATCCTGTAATGGTCAGAAATATATATAGATGAAAATGTCAGAATTTCCCTTTTTGAAAAATTTGCAGGTTGCCACAAAGCATTAGGTAACTCATGGTTTGCTGAGGGAAGTTTTAAAATGGTTTAAATATTTTCAGTAAGATCGGTCCTTTCAAAATAATAATAATAATCATAATAATAATAATAATAATAATAATAATAATAGGCTAGTATACAGTAGATTAAAGCTAAACCTTGGCTTGAATTCATTAATAAAAATAATATGTATTCATAATGTACAGTATATAGACATTTTGTATAACTGTTGGCACATACAATGTTTTTAAAGTAGTTTTATTTTTCATTTTTGAGTGTTTAATCATTCAGTGTTTTTGAATACTATTTGTACAGTAATCACAAGCGATGCACGGATTTACATCTACCTTACCTAGTGCTGCTTTTACTGACTTAAAATTGCTAATGGTACAACCAATCAATAGAGGATTATCCACCTTGCTCAGTGACCCAACTTTGGCATCTTGGTGGTGCTGGGATTTGAACTCATGACCCTTTAATGAGTAGCCTTAATTGCTACAAAGTCGAGGGTTGCAAACACTGCAAGTTACAAACATTGCTGAGCACTGTGTTGCATCAAACACGTGGATGTAATACAAAAAGGACCATCCTCATCATCGTTCTCACTTCC
The DNA here is from genome assembly GCA_003987875.1 of Clarias batrachus. Taxonomy (NCBI): domain Eukaryota; kingdom Metazoa; phylum Chordata; class Actinopteri; order Siluriformes; family Clariidae; genus Clarias; species Clarias batrachus. The sequence continues at coordinate 311,993 of QMIH01000007.1, read as the reverse complement.
ACACAGCCCAGTTGTCCATACTTCCCATAATAATTGAAATTTTACTCTCACTTCAACGCATTTTGAGTGGACTGTGGACTCTGTTCTGCTTTGTAAGCGTAAGAGTAGCCGTGTTTCCCTTTTCGATTGGGGAAAGTTTAGTTTTGCCTGACTATCTTTAGCTGTTAAATCACTCAACATGAAATGCATTCACTTGAATTGGCATGCTTGAATTTATAGATAACTGTACAAGCGGTACAATGTAGCCTGTTCTCAGAGAACAAGTGAATCACTGATCATTAATTGAGACTGGTCTTTTAAAAAAACTCTAACCTGCTATTGGCCGAGAGCAGTTTGATGCAGGCAGTGTGGCCGCAGTACATGGCGTACGTCAGTGGCGTGTTCTCGTTTATGTCTCTCGGCCCAGGCTCCACACCCAGCTGCAACAAAGCTTGCACACACTCCTCCTTTCCTGCTGCAGCTGCCCAGTGTAGAGGCGTCCTAATACAGTGCATGGATGTCATATGAGCCATAAACAATCTTATATTTACGAATTCCATTGCAATAAATAAATGCATTGCTTACTTTTGCAGATTGTAGAAGGAGTGGTTAATTCAGGGGCTTACGCAATATAGCAACACATAATTCTACTCGATTTAAAAAAAATTATTTGCTGGGACATAAGATGAGTAATAGACCACATCAAGTTGTTTTTTTGGAATATTTGCCTGTGTTTGTTCGTGCACGCATCACGTAAAAACTACTGAACGAATTTGAATAGGGTTTTCACAGACGTATTTGGCCGAGCTTAAGGTAACATTTATAGGCTTTGTTTCATCGCAGTCGCACATGGGCAGAGAAGATATGCTAAATTAAAATGGAAACCGTAAAAGCATAAAAAACTCTACCATGAAAAAATCATTAGTCCATGTGAAAATTCAACAGATGGCGTTATATGTTTTCAAAACGCATGTATGAGTGTGCAATTAAATTCCATGCAAAAAAGTCATAGGCACATGTAATTGAATATATACAAGCATTGCTGAGCACTGTGTTGCATCAAACACGTGGATGTAATACAAAAAGGACCATCCTCATCATCTGTCTCTTGATCAGGCGGATATTAGTGAATGGCTATGCTTAAATTTAACCAAAGAGAAATCTTTTTTTTTTTTTTTTTTAAATAAAACCCCTTACTAGTATGTTTTTCATCTTGACTCTGGTCAGAAATTATGTTTTGCATGTTAACTAGATTAAATGAGTTTGATTTTGTCTGGTGATCATCGAGCTAGTTTCCAGACCCTTAGTCATTTTCCATAATGTTGCTATTACAATGTAGAACTGCTCTTAGTTTATGGCTAAACTTATTGGTTTAAAACTAGTTTTTATGTATCTTTTGTGTTTTTTTTCCCCTTTTTTCCTAAATCAGACCATCACAGATACATTTCAAAACAGTTTATACAGTTTATATGGTGGATGTACTGTAATCATAAGACCTGAAGATGTACCACCTGTATCTTACCTCTCATCCACATCCAGAGCCTGCAGATTAGTTTCCGGGACACGTGCAAGCTCGTAAATGATGTCACTGAAACCTGCTGCGGCTGCAATGTGAACGCAGGTCTTGCCGTTCTCGTCGTCGTAGTTTATAACGGTGGAACCAAGGTGATGGTCGAGAATTAGTGAGCACATAAATCTGCTACCGCTCTGCCAAACATGCAAACAACAACAAAAAAGCCTCACTTTAGTTTTTGTGGCTGAAGTTTTAAACAAAAGGAAGAAATTATGAGATTGTTCTATCAGCTGATGGTGGAGTTTCTGGTAATTGATTGAGTGAAGGGCTTCTAATCATCGATATGTTGAGATGTTTAGCTAGCATTTCGGGGAAAGTGTCTGGTATTGGTGCTACTGTACTGTATGTATCAAGTTGTTCCTTTAAAGCATAAATGTAAAGTTACAGAAAAGGTCAAGTACTGTAAAAAAAAAATTCTTTGAAGTACACCAAAATTCATATTAGCTTTTAACATATGTTAATAGTCACAAAATCCTCATTGGCATAACACACATAACCGTTTCTATTGTTAGATATAGTACAATAATTGATAAAGAAAAAGTGGGTTTTGAATTGCTGTCTATGTGTCAGAAATGCATAGGAAACAACCATTTTAGATGCTGAGAACGGCTGAGGAAAAGAGAAATCTCAAGGCATTTGGAAAGTTCCTGGAAACTCTTACGTATTGATAGCAGCTCCCTCTTTCCCATAAATCATGCACAGTGTCCGGGAAATTGATCTGTTTTAACATGAGTGGCCGAACACATGTGCAGAGAGTGAGAGAGAGAAGATAACCTGATTTATCTCTCTTTGTGCTAATTGAACCGTTGACTTTTCTTTGTGGACAGGCATTAAATCTTATTATATTCATTAATGAAAAATAATGATAGTTTTGCTCATTGCACTGTTTACAACTGTAATTTTTTTTATGTGCCATACAGCGGGTTAAATGACTGTAAAAGACACTGAGTAAAGTTTAACACTGTCATTCGTTCTTTAGAATTTTACATCTAATATTATTTATAGACTTGATCATTTATTACACTAGATCAGAATTTTATATACTTTTGTCACACACAGATGTGCTATTGGATTATTTTCCAACAAATAATTGGCCAAATATTGTACTGTAATATTTTTTTGTTTTTTAATTATGTTCTCTTCATCTCTTTAGGACTTGATATTTCAGGTCACACTTGTGCAAAAATAAAGAAAATTCTAAAGGGATCACAAACATTCATGCACCAGTGAAGATTATTATCCTTATTGAAGTGGTGAGGTCAGACCCCCTGAAGAGTTCTTACAGACTGAAATAACATCTGGAATCGAACAGAATAAAAAAGATCAGCTTAGTTTGACTCTCGCCTCCATTCTGTGTGTGGAGTTTGCATGTTTTCCCTGTGCTTGGTGGGTCTCCCCTAAGGAATCTGCTTTCCTACTATAGTTCAAAGATATGCGCTGTGGGTTGAGTGCTGTTTTTGCACGGTGGGATTTCTAAATCTTTCCTGTTTACCCATTTGTGTATTGTGGCCATCTGGGATAGTTTACGTCTTAATGATGTTTTTCAGATGTAGCTGTAAAATATTTACTGGTTAATGATATTACCTCAAACCCATTTAAACAACTTTGTATATTTAAAAAAACGGTTCAAACAAGCTGCTAGATTGAGTAAGATTGAGATAAGACTGTATGTTTATCTCAGTTAACTCAGCTCGTTCTTGGGTTACTCTAAACACTAGATACTGGTAAATACTAGATAGTAGTACAGAATTCCACACCATTAAAGGCAATTGAAAATGGATACAAATTGAGTTAAATCGTAGCCTATACCAGTATTCCGTGTCTCGTATAATTCTTACATTATGGATTAATCAATGTCACATGATATCTACAGCCAGTAATTTTATGTTAATACTGCTTAAATCTTATTTCTCACTGTAATTAGTAGCTGACTTACAGTAAAAGCTGACTATGTTTGTGGCAATTGTTTAGCTTTAATTGCTTATCTTATTCCAGTAACTGTTCTCAGGTTGCATCCTTAAATCCCGTATTTCAAAATATATCTCAGTACAAAAAAACAGACGGTGACGCAAGACAGAAACACGGCTGATGTGAAGATGAAGTTGAACATGACTGGACATGATATACAGCATGTCATAATTAATCAGGCTTTCTGCTGATGTCTTCCAGGACGGAACAGACGGGAGTGTAAATTTCCAATGTACAGTAGTTGCATTTTCTGATGCCTCACCCTGTCTGCAGTTAGTAGAAAAGTGAGTTCTGCACATTTTAAATGCATTCTGGAAACTATTTTCATTGGCAAATGACAGAACAATTTATTTAAAAGAAACCAGTGTGACATTCCTACCTGCACAGCCCAGTGAAGTGCAGTTTTAAAGTCTTTATCGACCAGTGTGGGATCTGCCCCTTTCTGCAGCAGGGCCTGAACATGCTCCGGGCGGTTATGGAAGGATGCCCAGTGAAGCGCCGTCATGCCCTACAAAAACAAAAGCAGTAGTGTATTTTTTTTTAATATGCTAGTGATACATGATTCAGAGTTTGCCACTGCAGGCAAAGACGGCTTCATCAAAAGAGGATTTTGATATTATATTTATTATGTGACAGATCTGTAGAAAGTGGATTTTAATATTATATTTAATAGATCTCTCACTCACTCACTCACTCTCTATTGATTATCCTGGTCAGGGTCATGGGAGGCCTGGGGAGTATCCCAGCAGACTCCGGGCACTAGGCGGGGTACACCCCAGATAGGGTGTCAGCCCAACCCATTGTAGGGCACAAAAGCACACTCAAATTGACTAGGCTACAAATTGGAAACACCTAATCTACATGTCTTTAGACTAGGGGAGGAAACCAGAGCAACAAAGTAACATGCAAACTCCACACACACACATATACACACACACAGACCTGAGGCAGGACTCGAACTCTCGTCCCTGAAGGTGCAAGGCCATTGTGTGACTCATCAATCCGACTTTATATTTGTCATAATTCCAAATTAGGAAAACATTTTTCTTTCTTTTTCTTTTCTTTTTTTCACGGATCTTGACACAGGGACACAGTGTTCCTTTGCACATGAAGGTCAGTTTAGGATCACAATCTATTCAGACTAATGTCAGATATAGGGCACGTTGAAAACATAACATGAAAATCCTCGGATTTGCTCAGTAAATTGGACAAGGTCCCCCTTGGCCTGCAGTGTGAACGTAGCCTGTGTCTAATTTAGCACAGTGCATGGAACCAAACCCAAGTCATGTCATGAGTCATGTCAGGGGTTTTAGCAGAGTCCAAATGTAGTTAAATTGTGAGTATGAATCACATGAAGATTCAGTTTTATTGTGTGTATGACTAAGGGCAATGGGATGATCACTAACAGAAGATAACATCTTTTTTTAAACCAGACTATAACTATGTATATCATAGTGGTGCTAAAAAAATATTATAAACAATTTTCTGTATTTCGGTATAAATTTGAGCTGAAATATGATCAGCTCACTCTCTGAGTCTTAAAAACAGCAATGAACCCAATTAAACAAACAATTAAAAATAATTATAATGATATTTTTTTTACTGAGAAAAACGATCCAGTATTAAATATCTTTGTTGTCTTGACCAATAGTTCAACCAAACATTTCTCATAACTGGTGATCAATCCTGCACAACAGGAGGATTCTTTTTTCCACTGGAGAGATTTTTGCTGCACGAGCATTAGGAAAGCCCAGATTCCATCAGTATCCAGCAGTGTTTTCAATTTCTTTCATTTGTATATCATCTGCCTTACAGTGGATTGATGAAGGTAAAATACATTAGAAATTGTTTTGTAACCTTTTTCAGCCCTTTGGGGATTAATAACACTTTTTCTCAGGTCCTAAGGAAACTTCCTTGATCGAGTCATACCACATTTGGCGGTATGGGAAACCCACCAAGCATGGGGAGGACATGCAAACTCCATGCACATAGAGACGGGAATCGGGCCTGGCCGGGGATCGAACCCGGACCCTGGCGGTGCAATGCAACATTTTGTTTAATGAACAAATGTAAAAACTATAATAGTTTAAAATGTCATTTGTTTAACTGAGTTCTCTTTAACTAGTTTTAGAACATAATACAAATAAATATGTTTTTTTGGACATACCCCGATGAACTGTTTATTGTTGCTGGAGATTCCATGCAAATCTCAAGTCACTACTCCCCAGATTCCATCAGTATGTGGACTTTGCAAAAAGAGGGAAAAACTCTTTTTACACAAACATCCCCGGCACATATCGGGCAGAGCCCCGTGGCTTACTGCGGAGGTGCGCTTCTGAAGACCCGAGGCTCTGCCTTCAGAGTGGAGGACAAGGTGGCCCTAAGAACAGCAAGGACCAAACTGTCCTGGGCCAGTAGAGAGGCAAGCGTGCACACACCCAGAGAATCCACAACCACTTCAGAAACAGCGTGACACATGGTGCATGTGACAAGAAATACAAACCATCGTCAACTACAGGACATCATCACCTGCCTGTGACAGTGACGGCTCCTTCTAGATGCGCTGAACAGCTTCTACACTTGGTTCGATGCGCAGAATGACGTGACAGCGATGAAGACCACCGTCCAGGTGCTGTGTCTCACAATGGCTGATGTGAGGAAAAATCTATGTAAAGTCAACCCAGGTAAAGCTGCTGGTCCAGATAACATCGCTGGCAGAGTGCTCAGAGAAGAATGTGCTGAACAGCTGGCGGATGTTCTTACTGACATCTTCAACACCTCTCTGGGCAGCGTCATTGTTCCCAAGTCTTCCATTATCGTTCCTGTACCGAAGAAGTCTTCTGTGTCCTGTCTCAATGACTTCCATCCTGTTGCATTCACCCATCATGAAGTGCTTTGAGCAACTCGTCATGGGACACATCAAGACCCTGCTGCCCCCCTGCTGCACTGGATCCACTGCAGTTTGTGTATCGTCCTAACCGTTTAATAGACGGCGACATTTCCATTACACTCCATCTGGCCCTCGCATACCTAAACAATAAGGACACCTACATTAGAATCCTGTACATAGATTTCAGTTCAGCATTCAATACTACCATCCTCCAACATCTGATCGGGAATCTGAACCTGTTGGGCCTGAACCTCCCTCTGTAACTAGATCCTGGACTTTCTGACTGGAAGACCTCAGTCAGTGCGGATCGGGAACTGCACCTCCAGGACCACTTTGCTGAGCACTGGAGCCTCCCAGGGTTGTGTGCTCAGTCCCCTGCTGACTCATGATTGTGTAGCAACACACAGATCCAACCATATCATCAAGTTTGCTAATGACATGACCGTGGTAGGTTTCATCAGCAAGCCAGCATACAGACTGGCGTAAAGATAACAACCTGTCTTTGAACATTGATAAAATAAAAGAGATGGTTGTTGACTCCAGGAGGACACGGAGCGACCACTCTCCGCTGAACAGCAACGGCTCCTCTGTGGAGACCATCAACAGCAACAAATTCCTGGGGGTCCACCCGGAGGAGAATCTCGCCTGGTCCCTCAACACCAGCTCCTTGGACAAGAAAGCCCAACAACGTTTGTTCTTCCTGAGAAGGCTGAGGAAGGCCCAGCTTCCACCACCGATCCCGACCACTTTCTATGGACTATTGAGAGGATCCTGAACAGCTTCATCACTGTCTGGTGTGGGAATTGTGTCATCTCGGACCGCAAGACACTACAGCGGATAGTGAGGACAGCCGAGAAGATCATCACGGTCTCTCTCTCTTCTCTATCCAAGACATCTACACCACACGCTGCATCCGCAAAGCCACCAGTATTGTGGCTGATCATACACACCCCTCTCACTCACTCTTTACCCTCCTGCCATCTGGAAAAAGGTACTGAAGCATTCAGGCCCTCACATCCAGACTGTGTAACAGCTTCTTTCCACAAGCAATCCGTCTCTTCAACAAGAAAGGACTGGACTGATAAACATATACATGTATATACACACAAACACACAATCACTCACCTCAAAACATTGTCACTGAACTGATAAACACGCGTAAAACACACTGATCAACAACCATCTAACATTTGTTCATACCAACCTGTAATTCCTCTTTTGCAATATTTATTCATTTTGATCTGCACAAAAACCTCTTTCCTATCTTCACCGCTACTTACAAGAAATGTTTACTGTTTCTCATCTCACTACCTGAAATCATTACCTCATTACCACAGAGTATTGAAATGTATCATGTTGTCATATTGTCGCTCTTGTTTTCACATTTGCACGTTCACTTTAAGTCGTCTTTTTTTTTTTTGTACAGGACCTAGATACTTTCTGTTAAATTATAGTAGTAAAAATAAAAGTAATTAACCAGCACTTTACATTTGAAAAGAATCGTGACTGGTGTTAGACAAGAGAAGAAGCAGACGCAGTCGCGTGCACACACACACACACACACACACACACACACACACACACACATTCATTATAACGGAAGCACTTCTCTCTGTCTGAGTCTCTGTATGGTTACTGGAATCTTCATCTTCATTTCGCATAACTTTTACAAGGAACCTCTCTAATGACATTCGCTTTTTCCTCATTTTGAGTATTTCGCGGAAATGTGACATCGCGTTGTCATTAAACAGAATCATCTCCCGCACTCCTACAGCCTTTTTTAATTTCTTCACAAGGGCAAGAAAGTTGTTGCAGTACAGTTTCTAAAGAACAGTCACTACACTTGGACACAACATTTTAAAAATGCTTTACACACACACACACACGCACACGCACACACACACACACACAGACGTGCACAGATGTTGAGTATAAGAGTAATGAGCCTGGGAGTGGATAACCCACAATCACACAGTGAAAGAGAGAGGAACCGTTGGCTCAGTTGTGATCACGGGATGTTTTAATGAACTTGCTGGACAATATACCATAGTTCTTCTGGTAACTTTATCAGATTTGCTAAACTCTTACACTAAAAGACAAAAAATTAAGGGTTTACAAACTTCCTAGTGGTACTGTATATATAATATAAATATATCCTGTATTTTTTTTTATTGAGCAGTTTCTGTAGGGTCTTGTATGGTAGAATCTGCATATACATTTTTCTCCCAGAGAACATTTACACAAAACCTGTCATTTATTATTTCACTAGGGCAGCATGCTCTATCATTTTTATTCTTTACCTAAAACTACACCATCACCAGTGGACATATGTTCCATATGGATAGTGAACCCTTTTGACTAGAGGTTTTAGACAGAATTTAGTCATGTAACACAATGGGCATTAAAGTTTATAAAATCCTATTAAAATATCCTATTGAAATTTGTATTGATTATTCCACCTGTGAGTAAATTACAAAATGTTTAATGTTAAATGTTTCTTACTTCATTGTCTTGATGATTTATTTCACACAGTGTTGATTGTTGCAGTAACACAGCCATGAGTCTATGAATGACAAAATTGCATAATTACTATTAAGAAAGTGCTTTAGTCATACTCAGGATACACTACATGGGCAAATGTTTGTGGACACCCATTGATCACTTGCATACGTCGTTGGTCACAATGTTGGAATCACACATACTATAGAATGTATTTGTATGCTGTAGAGTAGCCTTACAGTTTCCCTTCACTGCACGACAATGCACCTGTGCACAAAGCAAGTTCTATGAAGACACACACTCAAAACAAAATGATTTTGAACTCATGTAGCTTTTACATCTTGATATGTCAAATGAACTTGCTTAATTTACTTGCTGACCTCACTAATGCTCTTCTGGCTGAATGAACACAAATCGCCACAGCCATGCCATAAGGTCTTGTGGAAAGCCTTTCCATAAGGGTGGATGATCTGATAATAGCAAAACAGGGGACTGTATCTGGAATGGATAATGATGGTCATGTGTCCACAAACTTTTGGCCAAATAATGTTTAAAGACACACATTATCACATTTTGAGGATTAAATAGTTGCAGAAATGTTAACTCCATTCTGATCCATTCATATCAGGCCTACGCTGAAGTACGGCTAATTAGTCATAGTTTTCACAGCGTTCCCAAGTTGAGAAATCTAATTGAAAAACACTTATGTTTACTCTAGTGTCTAGAGACTGCAATAAATCTGCACACACTGCTCATTATAAGCATTGATAAAACAGTTGGAACAAGCTGCCAGATGGACAGCAAAAAAAACAGGAAGTCTCACTTAAGGTTTTTTTTTCTTTTCTTTTTTTCCTATTGTTGCTCTTACACGCCAACACCCAAAAACATTTGTGAGGATTTTAAGCAGAGCTACTGTATAAAAGCCTTGTCTATTCCTCTCCTGCCAACACCGGAAAAGGAAACAACTACTACTACTGCTACTGGAAATGGTGCCATGCAGAGCAAAGGTCTCTGGTTGCTATAGGGACTGCATATACTGTATGTCTGGGTGAGAGCATTCCCATTTGAGGAAAGGAACACTCATTAAGACATACTCAGAGGCACCAGGCTCTTGGCCTGGTGCCTCTGACGTGCTGACCCAGCAGCTTGGTCTACTACAGCGTACTTTCTGTTCCTGTTGTGGCCTCAGGTTTCTAAATTAATCCAAGACAGTTCCGTAAATCAAGTCAAACCAATTCCTTTAAATATATGTAATATATTTATTACAAAAGCAAAAGTGCTCCACCATGCTCCATGCACCATCCACCATGCTTTACTGATTATAATTAGGTTCTTGTGTTAGCCCAATAATGGTGGAGCTTTCAGGATAAATTTGATTCCCAAATCATATTGGCAGTGTATGAAAATTTTATTTGCTTGATGTCTATCTTCATCTGTAAACTTCAATGAATTTTCCCACTCAACCATGCGAATGAAACATCAGATATAAAACCATGATTTACTAGGGGTAAAAAAAACAAACAGCTGGTGAGTGTTTACCTGAGGTCGACCTCAGCTGTAGCAGCATGAAGCGGTAAGCGACCGTTCTTATCAGGGATGTTCTGTTTTGCGCCGTTTCGCAGTAAACACACACAGCCTTCCAACCAGCCCTTTGAAAGATAACATACAAAGACGTATCAGTGAACCAGCTGAAAACATCACACAAATGGTGCGAGCTGGCCATTGTGTTGATGATTTTATCAGGCGAGCCAGGTTGTGGAAATTTTCCCAAATCAAACAAGGGTAACAAGTATAAAACATACATCAACAAAAACATAAACGATGTAACATTTGATTTTTTTTTTATTAATCTGCATGGCTGCTCATATTCTGTCAATGACCAAAAAAACTGAAGTTATTTTATGCTTTATTTATAGAACATTCAGTTCCTTTTATCATTACAACAGTACTTTGTTAATATTATTTAAAAGGTAGTGTGTTACAGTATGTCCAATTCATACGCCAAAAACATGATAGTTTATCGTTAATACACAGAGTATGAAGAAGACACAGAAACAATCGTAATGCTTTTTAATCTACATAATTAAAAGAAAAGTTTTGTGTGTACATTGGTCAGAACTATCTCCAGAAAGCAGTCTCAGAAAGACAGGCAGACATGTGCGTGGGCTTTGACCTGAAATAATAATATTACTGATTACATTAAAGCTGATTATTTTTAGCTTTAACCTTTAAATAGTTTCAACAATCCCTCTGACTTATGCTAGTAATCGTATAATTGCAAGAATACTTTAGATGCTTACTATTATTACTGAACAGTTGTGGGTTTTATTATTATTATTAGTAGTAGTAGTAGTCAGATTGAACAATTATGGCTTTTTAAATATTATGTTTTTCTTCTTTGTGAAAACTTCAAAACAGCTGCTCCAAGCAGCTTCAAAGCAGCTGTTTTCCTACACAGTTCACAAGACTTCAAAACAGGTGCCATTTATTTGCAGTTCTTCTTTCAGACAGAAGAGGGCATGAAAGTTTCACACTGTTCCTTTAACTCTTTAAAGCTAAGGTTTTAGAAAGTAAACTTTAATATTGTATCCAATACTACATCACTGTGTTTTCCCTTTTTGGTTAGTTTTGGATTAAGTTATTAGCAGTGCTTGCTGTACTTCAAAGCACGAGACTGTTAGAGGAACTGGATAAGCTAGGGAAATTTTTTTTAAAATGCTGTTATAAACTAAATGATTGTTATATGATCTGTTATAATGTTCTGCAAATGTTCCACAATAATAACTGTAACCAAAAGTACTTTTTAAAAGTATGCTGCTCTTTAAAAAATTCACTATGCACTGTTATTAGAAAATAATCAATTTCTGGTAACAGCAAGTCCAGTCCTTAAACCACACTGTCATTGATTATTTTCCTATATCAGCACACCCTCTCACATTTGATTCCTTACATGGAAATTCCAATCCCACAGTGCATCCCCCAAGCTCTGGCTAGTACCAAATATGTAGCGAGGGAAAGCGAAGTCCTGCCACAGGCATCCTGAGTGTTGATCGATGCACCCATTTTCAGCAACAGCTTAACTGTATCCACCTGTCTCCCAGAGACGGCGTGCATCAACAGCGTGGAGCCTGGGCCAAGAACAAAAAAAGAAGGCATTTAAGCCCTTTCAGTCTATTCAATCTGGTGCATAGTCTCTTATGTTGCTGTAATCAAATAGATAGTATCTTCAACAACGGGAGGGCTGTAAGGGAAAGTGTTATAAAAAATGGGCATAGTTCAGGAGTAGTATACATGCCTTCACTATCACAGCACTCCAGAATGGAGGGATCCTCACGTATGGTGGCTGTCAGACTGTTGACATCGCCTGTAGCCGCTGCATGGAACACCACATTCAAGTCCACTTCCTCAGCACAGTCTGATATGGACAAAATTTGCATTCATATGATTTAAAATGTAATCCCAACTGTCTTATAAACAAAGCAGAAGACTTGCTTGCTGTTAAAAGATTCAGCAGTGATAAAAGACAAGAAAAAGATATGGACAAATCTACTTTTGAATTTTTTTTATCATATTTTTTATGTGAGACTAGCCTAATTAAAGAATTTATTTAGCTGTCACAAAGTAATTACAGAAATTATTAGAAATATTATTGGGTCTGAATTTGTGGACTGTCAGGTGAATCCTACTTGTTTTTCACTGATAACCTAGGTAACCAAATGAAACAAAATAAAAGGAATGAGTTCACTGTCCCAAACAGATCAGATTGAAAACAAACTTAAAAAAGAAACAAACAAAAAAAAGGATCGGAAAAGCCAGTCACTGCTGGTCATTGGCAAATTAGCGAGAAACATCAAGAAAGAATGCAGCTTCTGCCTTCTCTATAGCAGCTTCATTCTCAAAAACAAATACTCATAATGGATGTGTAATGCAGCATTGTATTTAATGCACTTTTTTGGCTTGTGTTCTTGCATAGGTTTGCATAGGTTTCTCCCCAGAGGCCCCATAGTTACTAATCTGTAAACTAGCTCTGGAACACTGAGCACGAAGCAGGAATACACCCTGTACACCTGAACATCATACACATACAGTACACATTTAAACAATTTAGTGTGGCTAATACAGTTTTTTTTTTTTCTAGTACGTAGAAAAGTGCTACATTTATTGGTTATGGTTATAATACAGTAGACACATTAGATATGCTGCACACAGAAGATTCTTTCACTGCAAAACGTACGGGGTTAGAATTATACTTAGTTAACATTTAGGTCCAGCTAGTTCAAATGAAGACCGTAGTTACTCTAATGTTGTAGTTGTAGTGTACTGGATGAAAGTACAAATTCCATGAAGGTCTAATGAGATGGTCAGAAAATGAAACGATCAAAGCCTGTTATCGCTTACTATTACCCCAGTGCAGTGTGGGTTACATTCTTCACATGCCCACTTTGCTCTTCTCTCCCATCAGTACCCCAACAGGCCGAGCAGCTACTGATGCGAGCTGGGCGTCACCATGGCAACAGCGACAGCGGCCGTTCCCCCCTTTCCCCCCGCCCGCCTTCTAATTCCCCGTTCTGCTTTACCTTTGGGCTGGTCAAAAACGGTTGCAGAGGGAAACTCCATGACTGAGGATTGCCACCACAGAAGAAGAACGCGCAGCTTCCAGAGGGAAAGGAGAGAGAGTGTATCCTCTGTGTAGTCTATGTCATGGTGCCAGGTAGTGCTCCTGTTTTCCCATAAATTACCCTGAGATAAAGAGAGAGATGGCGGGAAAGGAGAGAGTAAGAGTGAGAAAGAGAGAGAGAGAGAGAGAGAGAAAGCCTGGCAGGAGAAGAACGCGTGTCCGTACTCCCACGGGAGAAGTTTTACGCGCGCGTTGTTGATGGAGCCGAGGCGAGAGGAGAAGACGCGCAGCTTCCCTGTGATTGATCCGCATGAATGGGGGATCGCAAAGCGCACACTGCGCATGCGCAGAGCCACAAGGCGCATCATCAGCATCCTACAGCAGCCTGGTGGCACGACCGCTTGGAATGTGTAAAAAAAAGAAAAGAAAGATTTGTCACGTTTTATGGTATAATTTGGGGATATTTTTTAACACATCTGACGGATATAATCTAGTAATGTAGAGTTGAGTTGATTTAAAAGTAAGTTAATAGCAATAAGGCGGGATGGAGGTAAGTCAATCTGGCAACCCGATGTGTAAAAAACGAATTGTATATAAATGCTCTGCTCACACACGGTTATTTTACTTGATGCTATAAATAATTTGTTCATTACACAATGCAGTGGGTGTCAGGACAGTTATAACACGCTCTTCATTCTTGAAGATGCACTCTATAAAAATTCATGAATGAATGAATGAATGAACTTGTATCCATCTTTGACATCTTATTGTGTTTGAATGAGCAAATAAACATTCATTAATCATGCTTGAAATATTCCTTCAATGACCCCCAAACATGCATGATTTTTAAATAGCAACAAGAAATCTTTTTTTCCCCCCATTCATATTTATCAAACAGACTGTCACCATGGGAACCTCGGAGGATATGACCTGATTATGAAAAATCATCTCTTGGGACTTGTATAAAATGAGCTCACCGCTCTTACAAGTCCAAAGAATGCTCAACTGTAACAACGAGACATCATTTTATTGCAAAGTTTCACATGCTTTTTTTTGTTGGGGGCGGGGGGATTCTAATTCTAATCGGAGTAATGAAAGTTGACAAACCTCATACTATGACCATTCTGTAATGCACAATCCAATCTATTCACCAGAATTCACCATTGGAAGCCTGGCAGTGCTGGGGCTTGACCCTGCAACCTTCCATTCCCATAAACCATAGCCTCAGCCATTTAACCATTTATACAGTAGAATAGACAAGGCTCATATATTCCTGTGGGCACCAACGCCAAGTCTGTCTGTGCTGATCCAACAGAAAAATTCAGATTCAAGCTATAATAAAAATGTATCAGAACACTCAGTGCATCACAGCTTGCCAAACTGTATATGGAGGCTTAGCAGGTAAAGAGTTCAATGTTGTTGAAGTCCCTGGATCTCAATCTGATCAAGCACGCTTGGATGCACCAGACGAACAAGTCTAATTTATGGTTGCCCCCAAACCCACAGCACTCAAAGGATCCTCCTCTAACATCCAGTGCCAGACTCCAGGTATACCCCCAGAGTTCTTGTGGAGTCATGCCCTGAGAGCTTCCCTGGTTGCACAAGGGGAACTCACACACATAATGTGTTAAGTTTATGTTGAACTTAATATTTTGATTTTAATGTTATGAACAGTGTATGTCATCATTTCCAATATTAATGAGGGGAAAAAATCAATAGTTTGCCAAAATAATTACAAATGAAGTTATAGCTGAGTTTATTGACTTTTGTTGCCTCACAGCTCCATGGTCCTCAAATATTATGTGGCTTGGCTAAGACAAATCATTCCTAAGAATAATTAAGTAAATTGCTGCAGTGCCTTTCAGTGGACTGGCATCCTATATAAGTTGGATTCTTGCCTCACACCAAGTGTCCTCAGGATAATTTAGCAGAGAGTAGGTGATCATGAAGGTGTGCGAGTCTGAGAACTGTTATTTCGACCCCTAGTGGAAGATAAGAGAATAACACCAATTAATTTTTTTTATAACGTAGAATCTTATAATCTATAATCTAACGGAATTAGACGCTATATGAATATTATATAATATTGTTTTATATACAGTATGTTATTATATACAATAATACATACAATTATATATATTAAAAAGGAAATAAATTGTCTGGGGCCTGTTGTGGTAGTGGTGAAGAGCTTCAGCAGTTCACACAGGCAGTTTTTGAAGCGTTTTTAAAAAGTCTCAGCTGAACTTGAAGTTTGTAGTAAAAAGTTGTAAGTTTAGTTCAATTATATAGACAATTTAGAGAACAAACCACTATCTTGAGCATGAGAGCACTATTTGGCAAATGGTTTGGCTACTTTTACTGGTTACACAATACAACGCCCAACTTTATATTTATTAGCTTGCTTATTAGCTTGGATTTAAGTAGCATGATATAGGAATAAACTTAACTGGCTTGCTAGCAAATCTGGTTCGGTTATGTACATTAACCATAATGCTAGTTAACTGCCTAGCAAATACGCTACTAGTACTTCACAAAATATATATTTTTTAAAACGTATACAAAATATACTATTTATAAGGATAATGCTATGTAGTAAGATTTGTCTTTCATAACCATGTTGGTTATGACCATGTCCTGTTCTCACATTGTTTGACACTTTTTAGCATCTAATGGTAGTACCATTAATGGTAGTAGTAAGAGTGTAAATAACAAAAACAACACTACAACAACTACTACTACTACTAATAATAATAATAATAAAACAACTAACAGAACCTATACACGTATGACTAAAGAAAATCATGGCTTTCTATTTTAAATACTAATGTGAATTACACGTAGGTGAACGTTATTTACAGAGCACAACTGCAATGTCAGGTTTTTCCAGCAGATGGCGACACACTCTCAGTACTTGTACGAGCTCTGAGCAAAAGGTAGTCTGTAAAATCACTTTTCTAATTTTAAGTCTTTTGTGGTCAGATATGCAAAATGTTAGATGTATGTTATATCCTTGTATGTACTCTCTGCAGTACATAATCACCATCTATTGAAAATATATTTATCAAATTCCAAAAACCTAAGCACACCTTCTTTTGGCTTTTTTTTTTCCAATCCCCACAGGTTCCCAGCAAAACAAACAAACAAAAAAAAAGTATTTGAGATACATTTTTCCCCTGACACTGCAAGAAGGGGATTTTTGGGCAATTACATGAGATAAACAGAGGTAACATCTATATACAAAGGAAATCCTTGGGCAACAGGCAACCCTGAGAAATACTGAGTTACTTAGAACAAGAAAGATGTCCCGAGATAAGCAATAAATAAAGATGAGGTCAGTTTTAATGCACTTAGATTTATGATAATGATGAACATTAAATAAAAGAGTCTGAAAAACAAAACAATTAAAGGATATGTAATGTGCGTTCAGGTTCACGCCTTAATGAGGAACAGAAGAGAGAATGCTAGACTATACTTGCTCCGTAACTTGCCTTTCAACCAACACAATGAAACGTTAATCCCTTCCTGTTCATAAAAATATTTTTGGCAAGTCTGGACAAGTGGGAGGATTAGAAAAAGCAACTCTGGGGTGAAAACTAACATGCACATTGTGTTCCATGTTATAGTGGTGTTGGTCAGGCCAGCCTTTAGAAATTGTGTGGATTTTTAATATTGAAGCACTCATCCACACCCACACCAGCACCTAGAGGAAGGGACACACAGAGGAAATCCCTAACAACCATTTATGAAGTACACTCATTACAATTCCATCCAAACCATGCTCTGTTGTCTATACATATACTAAATATAATTATAAAGCACAAAGATCAAGTCGATTATTAATTTATTTATTATTAAAGAAAATTTTTGTTTTGAATTAGTCTATGACAGTTATATTCCTTCTTTAGCCTTAAAATAAAAAGTGAAAAAAAAATCCACTAGTGAGTGTTAATCAGAGGTAAGGAAAATTAAAGACTAAATTGAATACTAATTGAACTAATTGAACTTACTACAAAGCATTAAATCATGAGATAATATCACTGGTGGATAAAGAAAATGACTCATCATCTATCAATTCAGTCTTTGTTTTAGTCATTTATTTTAGAATTTGTTTTAGAATTAAAATACTGTAAAGACTATATGACTGTCCATTGAAATAATAATAATAATAATAATAATAATAATAATAATGATAATTAAACCTCATCTCAGCCACATGTATAGCTTATTTTATTGTTACTATCTTTGCAGTATAAGCATCTTTTATCTATCAGTTCATAATCTCGATTAGATGCCCTGTGGACTTTTTTAATAGCAAGATTTCTATTAAATATGACTGGCTAGACTACAATAGTTCCTGGAATGTCTATTCCAAATCAGGCAACTGTTTTATAGCGGACAAGAATAGATTCATTATGTTGAACCTGTATTTGTTCTCTTTTAAACTCAAGGTCAGGAAAAGCATCATAAAACCCCTGGGCAACTCCTATTCTGCAACGTGCAACAGGACTATTAGCAACGTGCACTTTAATATCTGATGCACCGTCATCTGCACGTCTGGATCCTTCAAAGTCTAAAAAAAAAAAGTGACGGTATGGACTCTCCTGTACTTCGACAAATAACACATGAAAAGGACACAGAACACATCACCAACCCTGTGATTGAGGATTAGAGTGGGACAAAGTTGAACAATTTTCATCATACAATTTTCATTTACGAGGGGTGTTCAAGTCAAACCAGGACTTTTGATTGTGTAGAATAACAGAATACAGTTATGAGAGTAAACACTAGCTTTATTTCTCTATGTAGTCCTCTGTTAGACTAATCCAATTACCCCAGCGTATATTGTATTGTGTGCTTAAGGCGTTAATGTCCCACCTCCTGTACCTCTACCCAAACAGGCAAATATGTAACACAATGCCCAAACTATGAAGTTGTGGTTTAATATGTTTCATTTTCTGACTACAAACCCATAAACCCGGCAGCACAAAATTACCCAAAGTGTACAGCGCAACCTTAAATATAGTTGCAGTGACTTTTATCCAAAGACTCTAAGAAACTAATTTCGTTCCAGCAATTGTAATATTGTGTTATAGAATCCTTATGTTTGTACTCTCTGAGACTCCAGTATGACAGCGACTTCGGGTTAAGCGGCTCGGGTCAAGCAGCTCATAAAATTAACATGGAGCTCATAAACGTTCATGAACCTCAATAGGCCATTATTTTCCTCAAAAGTCCAGCAGTATTAACCATGTGTAGTGTTGTATGGTGGCATATGGCCCATGTAGTGCATAGTATGTGTGTGTGTGTGTGTGTGTGTGTGTGTGTGTGTGTGTGTGTGTGTGTGTGTGTGATGAGTAGATCTTCACTAAAAGTTTTCTTCAGTTTTAGTTTCTCTAATCCTGCTTCTTTTTTCTGTATAAAGCAGAATAATTGGGTTCCTAGTTTAAGCAAACAGGAAAGCAAAATGAACAATCAAGTCAAGAAAGCTGAGGAAGCTGATCAGGTCATGAAGGAGAAGCAGCAATGCAAAATCCACCAAAGCAATACCCCTCAGGGCAAAAGCCATAAAAACGGATTTAAGTGGATCCCTGCACATAACAATAATAACAAGGTAAGACAAGACCTGGTGGCACACCGGTTAGGGTTAGCACAGTCGTCTTGTACCTCCAGGTCCTGGGTTTGATTCCCGCATCAGGGCTGTGTGCATCTCTGGTTTCCTCCCACAGTTCAAAGACATGCAAATTAGGCTAATTCGTGTTTCCAAATTGCCCGAAGATGGTCCTCTGGAGAAGGAAATGGCAACCCACCAAGAAAACCCCATGGACAGCATCTAGGATCTGGAAGGCCTGGAGTGCTATGGTCCATGAGGTCACAAAGAGTTTGACACAACTGAATGTCTAAAAAAACAAGATAAGAGCTGTTCCTGAGACTGTATATGAAAATATGGGCATGTTTTCAAGGACATATGTTGATAGTTTGATAATTTGCTTTCCATGATCTCTCCACTAGAGAGCAATTTTTTGTGGCAGGGCACATTATCTTGCTGAAAGAGACCACTGCCATTGGGGAACACTGTTGCCATGAAGGAGTTAACTTGATTTGCAGCAATGTTTAAGTAGATGTTATGTGTCAAAGTAACATCTACATGGATACCAGAACCCATGGTTTCCTTCAGAACATTGCTCAAAGTGTATGTCATGGTGCCATGTCTTCCCCAGGTAAAGGATTCGCCCACCCGTCCCTCCATATAATGTAAAAGAAAATCCTATTCATTTCACCAAGTTGTTGAGGCTTTGCATGGTGGACAGAAGTCAGCAATTTCTTTTACCAAAACAAACAGTATGTGGCTCAAGCAGGACATCTTTTCTTACAAGTCCTAAGCAAGACACCTCCACAATGTATGATATCAGCTTACACTTACAATACAGGTACAGGTGTCCAGGTGCTTGATCATTTACTGGTTTTATGCCCAAGCTTATTGGTACCCAAAGTTCACTTTATTTCAGTATTCAGCATTTATTTACTTTACTCATGAAAAAAAACAAAGAAAAAAAATCCTTAGATAAAACATTTTATTTGATATATTCTTTCTGGTGGGGGTAGGGTATATTTTTACCAGGCGTATTATTTATCTAATTATACAATGGTAATCATGAATGCAAGCAGATGTAGAAATGGACACAGTGCCAGAATAACAAGAGGACACAAAATCTTTTATGTGAATATAATCCTAGTACAGTAGGATTAGACTCACATTGATACATATCGGTGAGAGTAAAAGAAGATGCTAGTCGAACTCAAATAACTAATCACAACAGTTAACAGCCGAAATCTCAGCCGAAGGCTATCTGGCATTTCACTGAAGAAGGAAACACAATACTTTATCACCGGAGACATTTCAAGAACTATGCTATATTGATGGACTTTACCTGTCTGGGCTGGTAACTATTCATTAAAGCAGCTAACAAATGGGATACAGGCAATACGTAGGAGGCACGGCATTGTGATTGTGGTAACCAAAAGTAAACACAAAAGCTTGAGGATCAGTTATGAGTGTGTATAATGCTTAGTGGATGTAACATTAGGTTCTCACATCTGACAAGTCACATGCTTCTTGTCACGTGCCTGTCAGTCAATGACCTTAGCAAAATCTCAGACATAGCCTGCAATGTCCAATACCGTACACAGCGGCTTTTTCCGAACCCACACAGGGGTTAATGTAGGCTAGCTGCCTCCACTTATGGTAAACAGGCAACTACAATGTTGTGATTTTTAAAAAATTATTCATATGACCTTTTCTGGTCAAACATGTGAATTATTAACACATTTCTTTGAAGAGCTGGGGTTGTTACTGTACTGTCCTTCTTTCTCTCTGACTGAGAAAAGTGAAAAAGAGAGCTTTTCTTACTTTTAGTTTTATTTTTATCCTTATTTTTTTCCCCAGTAACTGGCTTCCTGCCAAGAAGCCTGTGTCCACTGAAGCACTGTAAGCCGACTGTTTGTCTGTGCGAGTCTGTGGGAAGGCGCTTTTGTTCCTTGGAATTTGAAGCGAGAAAGTCAGTTGTGTGGGAGACGCTTGGCTTCATCCAGATTGCAGATGGTGCATGATGGGATGATGGAACCAGAGGAGCCAGTGGATATAGGCACAGACACAAGCACAACCACAGATACACACACCTTTCTTTGTAACGAACTCAGGTAAGAAGCAAAACAACAAAATATTACATGTTATAGGTCTTATGCTGAATGGCATTGGTCAAACCCTGCAGTTACTGTACAGTACGTGCACTCTTAATTAATGGAAAAGTCATAAGTGAGCCTGAGTAACAGAATTACCCCATTCTTATTGTTGCAATATTATCAATGTTAGATAGCTAACATAAAAAAAAGAAGAAAGAAAAATACCGACACATATTTTTAAAACATTTTTTTCAAATTCACTAATTCATAAACAATGAAAAAAGCCATGACAAAACGTATGTGCCATATTCCATAACATTTTATTAATTAACATCTGTGCTTTTTAACAAAATCATGTTTGAAATATCCCAACTTTGCTAAAACAACATTTCTGTGTGCCAGCACCACTGGGGTGTTTTTTAATGACCCATCATAAGAAACGGCTCCAAAATGACTGCCAAGTGGAATGGGGCAAGCTCCTGATCAGGAAGTGCTGAGAGAGGAAGTCCTGCTGTTGTACAGAATCTGGCTGATTTGGGCAGCATGCATCCTCCTCTCTGACCTCCTGGATGGAAGTTAATCTGACTTTCCACACCTCTCTCTTATCTGCCCATGGACATATTAGAGCAGAGAGCAAGATCAAGGTCTTGTTTTTTACTTTGAGGCTTGATATATGTGTTTTAACAGTCTGTGCAAAGTATGATAATCGCTATAAATCTTCACAAGCTGATATGCTTTTCAAAACATTGAAAAGTGCATAAGTGCTGACCTTGGATTTCTGCAAAAATGTTGTGATTTGCTACAATCAGCTGGACGAAAAACTGCAATAATACTACAGAAAGCAATCAACTTGTAATCGGCCAAAACACAGCATCAGTGCTGATTTAAATCTTTTTTTATGTTGTACATCTAACACA
The DNA here is from genome assembly GCA_003987875.1 of Clarias batrachus. Lineage (NCBI taxonomy): Eukaryota > Metazoa > Chordata > Actinopteri > Siluriformes > Clariidae > Clarias > Clarias batrachus. Next base: position 289,869 of record QMIH01000007.1, on the reverse strand, counting down.
GAATATGTGCATACCAAAGAAACTACTTCTGAAACTTATTTAAGATGGAAGTGACCAGTCTTGCTTCCCTAAAAATTTCAAACTGCTAACTTCAGCTGTTTTAGAGAGATGATTTTATATGTGCCACAAAAATGGTCATTTTTCAGGTTTATATATATATATAATGTCTCGCTTCAAACTATAATAATTAAAAATGCAAATTATTCATATTTCTTTATGAGAATTGATACTATAATTGTTAAAAGCTTCTGGAAGCATATGACCTGTAAAAATCGTTGCTTAAATTAAAGCATTCTGTTTTTTGGTAAAAGCTTAAAGAGCAAAAAGTCTGTAGTGTCCATAACCATGTCAAATTCATGTGTCGATATCGTAGCAATTTTTCATTATAGAATAATACACTTTTTCAGGTCTTTTCATGAGAAAACTAAATTGGCAGTTTCATCTGAACAACAATGTGTCAAAGTGTTTTGTTTTTATCGGATAAAAATATAAACGTGTAATCATATTTACAAAAAACAAAGCATGGATCAGGAGATAAGAAACATTAAGTATTCTTATAAAGATGGTGTTATTTGATTTTATCTAAAATGTCAGATAGAATTCCATGTTTTGGCCAAATACTTGGGTGCCAAGTGCATAGCTTGTAATCCTGTAGATTATATCATAGAGAATATTACATTATACACAACATATATCACTCTATACAGCATGTAGAAAAAGGCATGTATGATAGGTAAGAAGAGGGTTGCACTAATTTAAACAACCACTCTTTATGACCATGATGAGCAGAAAAGCATGTCATTCCATGGAGTGATTGGGCTAAAACAGCAGGAGACCACATTGCCTTCTATTCCTGTCAGCCAAGGACAGGAATCCGAGGTTACAGTGAGCGTAGGTTTACCAAAACTGTGCAGCTGCTGCATTAGCCCGACTGCCCCAAGATTCAGCATGCTCTGCATTTGAGATGCTTTTCTTCTTTTGATGATTGGAAAGAGTGGTTCTTTCCTTTACCATAGTCTTCCTTTTAGTTTAAACTAATCTGGCTGTGCCCTCTGAGCTCTCTTATGAGCAAGTGCACTGGCCTGTACCACACACTGGATTTTTTTGGCTGCCTATTTTCGCACCATTCTGTGCAAACTAATATGCGTGAAATCTCCAAAGTCATAAGTCAAATTAAGAGACCACACGTTTTCCATTCAGGAATTACATTTGATCTGAAGCTGTTTCCTGAATGCAAGATTTTAGGCATTGTGCTTCTGCCATGTGATTGGCTAATCCTAATAAACTGGGCATGATACAACTGATCACAGATCTTATTGAATCTCATTAGGTACTGTTTATGTCATTAAAATATCTAAAATCATTGGATTCATTTATAAGTTAAAGTTACATTGTGCAGTATAATGACTTTACCCATATAAAAAAATCCCTACCAATCTGCTCACATCAAATTTAATTTAAACCTCAATAAATAAACATTTCTATTCATAAAAAGTATCATGAGTATAGAGCCATATACTGTATCTAGACAATTGACATATGCATTTTTAATTTCGAGAACATAATTCCTAAACTTTGATAACTCGTTGCTCATTAAGAGTAGATTTCTTGCCTGAATGAGCAAAGAAACTCATGCTTTTCAGCATTATTTAAAGTGCCTGTGTTTCTGCCAGCCTTTCCTTTTCTTCCATGTTATTAATTCACTTGGAGACACGGTGGGGTTCAAGTTAATGGAATTACTGAGGATTTGGCTGAACCCAACTGCTCCACTTGGCGAACGAATCAAGGGAAAGATTCTTATTTTCTTTTGTGTGCCTCGCTCCCACCAGAGCCCCCCGTTTCCACCCTCATTCGACCTGCTCACCTGGGCCCTTGTTGCCTTTTCAAGGGCTTGACTGATTGAGTCGAGCCTTTAATTGATGAGCCATGGGTCTTTTGTTCGTTATTGTAAGATGCTCACTCTGCTTGTTTGTATGCTTGTTAAATGAAGTACTTTAAATAATATGTGTGACATTGTATGTTTTATAAAATTCAAAACAGGTCAGCTATGTAATTTTTAGTAGTAGTCTAGAAACCGGAAGTGTTGATTGCTTTTATGGAAAAATCTCATGAATTCCATGTGTGTATACATCTTTACAGGAGCTACTGTACCTGTAAAAGTCCTTAAGGAAAACAATCTAAGAAAAAGACCCTAAACATAACTACCCCTACACCTGGTTCGATAACAAAGTGTGCTGATATTACAGTATATAGATGAAAAGCTCATAGAAACACAACTCAGGGGTGCCACATGATTTCACAACACCACCAAGAATAATGATGAATAACATTCAAGAAAAGCGACCTAAGAGCTGAGAACAATCGGTAGTGAACCACGGGGTTAAATAAAAAAACAACTGAAAATATAGAACTCTTTCGAAATATCTCAGCTCTTTGTTAAGAACAGGAAAAGTGCTGCGGTGCAAGCATCTGGGACTGCTTCTTTGCAAATGGTACTGTACTTTGAAGTATTACACACGTCTTCAAATGAAACATAAATGATCACATGAATTTTAGGGCAAAATCCAAAAAGACGGTGGTAAAAGATGGACATTTCAAACAGACAAACAAACCAGAAATATACAGCGGGGTTCTCTGAAGAAGGCCTTGCACGGCCTAGGCCATTAAATATTTATAAAAGATGTTGAAACTGTTTTCCCATATGAGGGACCCTTGTAAGAATAAAGAAATCAAAGATTTGGCAAGAACAATAGGTCAAACCTGAACCAAAAAAAATGAATTATACTTTAATAGTTCAACAGTTGTAAATACAAAGGCAATAGACATTAAGTGTGTACATTTGAAAATGTGTTTCCTCTTATTATATGGTGTTTTTATATTTAATACCACATGTTGCCTGGATTAAATGAAACATCTTTGACTTTGGTTCAAATTTATGGCATAATTTTATTTCCTATAAGACATAACATACTTGAGTTTGCTGGTTCAGGCCAAAAATAATAGGCCTGACTCTTGCCTGGTGGTCAAGTACAGCAGATACATTTCCTGGAAATGATCCCGAAGCTGTTTTAGGAGGCAACCATGAGAAGGATATGTTTCTTTTGTGGATCACCATGTTCAAAGGCCTCAGAGTCCTGAGAGGTTAAATAGAGCTACATGTGACAGCACCAGTCCACAACTTTAAAACTAGCATCCTATCCCAATTTAAAGGGTAATTATCTCACAAATACAGCTGTAGCTCGGCCTTCCTATATTCTATGCCAAGACAAAGAAGAAGCTGATGGATGCTCGTTTTACATGACCTGACCTGAAACTGCCATTTTTTTCTTGTCATTTGTGGGCCAGCGCGAGGTTGAAGAGAGAAAAAAAAGAGAGGGATGGGGGAGGGCATGTGAGCTGGGCGTGGAGGGGAAAGAAAAGAAGATACAAAAGGGGGCTTTGAAAAGGGGCCCTTCTCCCTGCAGTAAACTTTGCTGGCCACAAGATGATTTACAGTCATCAGAGAGGCCAGACAAAGGGTGTACAGCGGAGAACAGAGTCCCGCATAGAACAAGTGTAAGAGAGAGGGAGATAGAGAGAGAGAGACAGCATACTACACTGTATCTGAAGGGTAACTCAGAATTCACCGGAAGAGGGTTGGCCATGTTGGATTTTGGTCATTTGGCAACTGAGACATAATGATGCACCAGTCTGCTGTTGTTGCAGTCTGAATTTAGGCTGACATTTTATTTCATTATTCATCCGAGCCATTGAATGTTGAGGGCCATGCTCAAGGGCCCAGCAGTGGCAAATTAGTAGTGCTAGGGCTTGAACCTTGGACCTTCCGATCAGTAGTCCAACAACCTTAACCACTGAAATATAGGATTAGGATAAATGGGATGGTAGGTTGACATGAGAGCTTTTTCCAAAATGAATGTTTTCATGTATGTAAGTATATTAATACAGTAGGCACTGGGAACAAATTTCAATATTATGAATTTAATCCTTTAAGTGTCTCATATTAGTGATTACATGAAATTATTCTCAGGAGTGCAGAGTCAGTAAGCAGTCACTCAGCATCGCTTGAGGTGTGACGAAAATAGTTTGGTGCTCTTATTTTAGCAGGGTGAGGGGCCCCCATGTCACATGCAGAAAGGAAATACCATCAATAACAACAGAAGGGGAAGGTTTAAGCTCACCATTTGCTTTTTGTTTGAATATTTGCAAGGTGTTCAATAGTTTGCATGATCACAACATTAACAATAACAGGTCATTTGACCGCCGACATTGCTTTCATGCTAGACGCTCGGTGTTAACCTCGGAAGTATTCTAAGACCAAGTATTCTAATAATGCAGTGATGTACCCTCTGTCCTTGAGTTGCTTTAGGAACATATCTTGTAAAAATGCATGTGTAGTGTTGTGGGTGGTCAAGTCAGTATACAATAGCATTTCCAAATGACCATAATGCAGATAGCTCAAGTGAGCATGTGTATTGTTCATCAGATGTCCTGGTCTATTTATTAGCTCAGGATCGGATTATGTGTTTCTACATCTGTCTATTTTAAAGTATAAAATTGACTTATGATTTGTTCTAGCAAAGATAACCTTTTCACTTTATTATAAAGTAAAGCATTTAAATCCATATATGACCCATCTCATCAACAAAGAGCAGCAGCGTGTTGCCAGCAGCAACGTGATTCCCTAGGGTTTAATCTTCAAAATTCTTTCACAATGAACTATTAAGCTGTTGCTTTTCCTGAACTCTCTTTCCTCTTCTGAATAACGGAGGACCTATACCTTAATTTAACTGCTAATCACTCAAAAGGTTTGACTTTTCACTTAGATCTTCTCTTTGTCGACATCTACTATGAAACCAGAGGCCAAAAATATGAAACTTCTTTTTTCACTCTTACCACCGCCTTATTCACAGGTCTTTCCCCCCCTCCCCCCGTTTCACAGCTGGACAAATAAAAGCGGTTTTGTGTCGGTGGGAACCCCGCGTTTTTCAGCTATTCATCAACATCCCATAAAAGCAGCACAGGTGTTGGGTTTCAGGCCGAAGGGCAATGGCAGGGCTTGTGTTCCAACGTAAAAAGCCGAGCTAGAGCAAACACGTCAATCTAGCTAAGCCAACGCCACCGCTTATTACATCGGGGTCTGGGCTCTGCCTTGATAACAGAATGAATAGGCGATAACAGCCTTTAAAAGTCACTTTTCATTACGATGGAGTCATGAGATTCCTGGGGATTACTGTTAGCATGTTGAGCGCATAACAGAATGAGAAGGACAGCAAAAAAACAAGGCATGCCAGAAAGTAGCATATGGTGCCCTCTGTTAGATTTGTCTAGAGTAGAAGGTAATTGTGACCTTATAACTGTGTAGCAGAGTCTCGCTTATCTATGCAATATTTACAGACAAAATGTTATCTCTCATTCAGGAATATAATGAATGCCTTGGAAAAGTAAAACAAACTGACTTTGTCGCAGTGTAATAATATAGGAAAATACTGGCACGCAATGATAACAAAGAAATCTAATATAAGGGGTTTTCTCGCATGTTCTCATCACATGCTGTGTATCACATTCTATAGCATATTGTCTCTGTATGTGCCGTAAGGCTGGGTGTATGCAGCAATCATTACACATACAGTGTATCACAAGTACCGCAGGCTCATAAAAATGTGTAGACAGGTTGAAGTTGGAAGTAAGCACTTTTTTTTTGTATATTTTTATATTTAATTGAATCTCGATTAACCATAGCAGGATGTTTTCAGGTCTTACTACTGAAGACACCATGCAAGAACCTTGTACTGTAATTTTACATGCACTCGGGAGTAACTTTATAGTGAAAATGATAACAAGCAGATACATAAACTCATTTAATTAACAAACCTGTCTATGCTTTCAGTTAAAATATCCTTTTAAGTCTTGCCTAGGCATTCCTTTGCTCTGATGTAACTGAAATGTGAGTAAAATTTAATGACTGAATTCTGTATCTCTTATAATCGTTACATACTGCAGATGAACTTCTCACCTCAACCAGCACATTACCATTTTAATAGAGGCACTGAGTCATACAACGCTGGCATCCTGGCACCTGTTTTTCTGCCAAATCTCAGTATTTAATAAAAAGTAATGGAAAAAGTAATGAAAAGGTCAAGTAAAACTTTTTTTTACTTGTATTACAAGGTGGTATCAAAATGTTTTAAGATTAGTTCTGTTTACAATAAGGTGCCCTATTACTTATTGTTTACGTATTAATAATTTATTATTATTATTATTTGGTGAGTAGGGTCAGTGCGGAGGTTCCCTGACGATCATCATGCTCAAGTTGGCGAATGGTTGAGCTGGTTGAAGGTCCGTCTGATCTCTTGTTGTCTTCCACTGAAGTTCTTCCACTCTTGAAGCACACGTGCCACTCAAAACACCTTAAATTAAATCTTTGTAGCATTGCTATTGTTGGTTTTTCGGCTGCTCTCGGTAAGGGGTCGCCACAGCAGACCATACAGTCCGCACATACAAGCTTAGCACAGGTTTTACACCGGTTGCCCTTCCTGACGCAACCCTCCCATTTTTTTCTGGGGTTGGGAACCAGTGGTTGGGTTTTTTGGGCACTAGCTGGGAATCGAACCCAGGCCTTCCACATGGTAGGTGAAACACCTACCACTGAGAAACCAGTGCCCTTCTTTGTAGCATGTCGTAAACTTTCCCAATCTTGTCAATCGACTTTGTCGCAGATTTGTCCAGTTTCACACATAATTTCATGTTTGCGCTTTGTTATAACTTGCTGTCCATGATCAAATAGCAGACATAGTAACACACATGGTCAGGTTAGCAGCATGTGCACACCTCCCGATGTACACAGGATGGTGTCTTTTGGCACACTGACTTGTGACTGTGCATGCTGCCTTGTGCTGCTATCAGTTGGCATGTTACAAAATAAGTCTCTAAACCTTTTAAAAACCACCTTGTATACTAAACCTGTTACGAGGAAAACATAGATGTGTTACTGCTGTAATTATATTGTATGACTTTATTTCTTTGCAGTATGTTAATATAAATGTCTATGCACTGGAGGAAAATGTGACTAAAATGTATTCCTTTGATGCTCTCTATCAACAAAGTTTATGCATTCATGAGCCGGGGAGTTGCTGTTGTACCTTGAATTATTGTTCGCTAGCAAGTTAGGAAGATATTGTCTCATAAGCCAGACCTCTATCTCTGGGATGTTTTGTCAATAAACAGAACCATGAACTGCCTACGTTTCACAGAAAGATCGTATTAATCATATTAATGTGGCAGACAATCAACTATAGATTTGTTTTGTACCAGGTCAGCAGAATCCACAAGAATAACTTATTTACTCAGCACTAAGTGATTCATTCTTAATACTGTAGCTTTTAAAGATTTCGTTTTGAAAACCTTTTAAAGTCTAATTAATGTACAGTATCCTTTCCCAGTGCTTCTAGTTTCTGAAAAATCATCACTCTAATTGATAGAAATATAAGACTTTTAAAGTCTTATCTGAGTGGGCTTGAGAGTACATGTTTCAGACACATCATTGACAGACAGCTTATGCTTTGAAAGAGCAAAGGCCTAAACATCATTACCCTCTACGATCCATTCCATAAAGTCAAGCCCATGGGTGGTGTCTGATGATCGAACTCCCAAAAGTTCATTATCCCAAATGTTTATTTCTGTTTGACAAAAAGCATTTGGACAGACTTTTACTCTGCATGGGTGTTGAGATATAATCCATATTGTGCAAACACAGGACTTGTTCATGTTGGTGGACATGCACCACACCTAAAATGGCCCCATTGCCCCAGATAACAAATGCATTCAACTTTAAAATGCTATTCATTGGCCCATTCTTTCTTCCACTGCCTTTTTTTAAGTAGCAGGTTCACTCGATCTTATCTGCCAAACATATGGCTTTTATTATGCTTTTCAATCAGATTCATGTGCCACCAGCTTTTATTGAAGATTCAGTGATTGAAATGGCAGCCATGGAGGGAACTCACATGGGTTTACTGGGATTAAAGGATATTCAAAAGTGTGTTATCACCCTGTGACTGGACCACAAACAGTGTTTATTATAAGAGCAATGAGGGTCATCTTGAGATCACTGCCCCACTAGAGAAAGGTAGTTTGATGGATGATCATGTTTTAGACTGAGGAGCGACTGTGGCTCACAGTATCCAGTATATTGGGACTGAGTGGTCCCAATATACTGGATATGTATTTAGAAGTGTAGGCAGTTGTCATCCTGGTGCACTACAGCACTATAAGTTCCAGCTTTATGGAGACTCATTAACATGTATAGGCCTTTCTAAAAAGTAAACAACACCTTTTTCCATAATTGCTAACGGTTGAACCTCCTTGTTATTTCTTAAGTTCCTTAAGGCTCCTTAATATGAACTTATGCAGCATGCCAAAATCCAAAATAGTTGTCTGTAAGTAGTACTTTAAAAAAACAACAACAACAACATTTAGATCAGCAAAATGAGTGTTTTGGGCTCCGTGTCTACTCAGGGCCACTGAATTACCTTTCCCTTGCTTTTTTTGACATCCTTGCCCACAAGCCACCAGTCTGCGTAGATAATGTCTGGGGCTGCCACTGCACTTCATGTGATAACCCATATGACCATGATTCCAAACTCATAAAAGATGAGACTACGACATATCTAATAGTGTGGTTTCGTGCAGTGTCATAGTTAAATCAAGTCCCAGAAAAACAGCAAAATGGGTCCAGAACAGCTGCGTGCAACTAATTGCAGCTTCTTCCCTTACAGGAAAAGCAAAGCATTACTGTTTTCCTTCCTATAGAGGGGCATTAAAACTTATCTGTCTGTGGACAACAACAGTGGCCACACATCATAGGGGTTTAGATAAGACATTAAACAAACTCCTGTATGAAAAGAAAGATGATTACGCTATAAGGAAATCTAAGACTCTTTTAACATGTGTTGCTTCTAATTTCTTGTTTTGTCTGTCCAATTATGATCAGATCTTCAAGAATACTGCATTTTCGTCTCTTTGATAGACTGTAAAGTTTAGGGTTAATGTAGTTGTATTTCCCCGAAATGAGATCAAATCATACTTGGCAACTCACCAAAGGTGGAGAGGAAGTAATCTTTTTCTCTTTCAGAGCTTGCACCATATTACATCATGCTGGTCTGTAATGTGCAACTGTAATGTTGGACATACATACACATGCTTTTAATTTATAACCTTCAGTTGTAAATAATGAGATCAGCATTTGCATTTTACGAGAAACGATGAGGCTTCAGGGTCTTTTGCAGTTCAAAGCACTTTTGTGATGATATTTTTCATACTACACTGCCTTTCTGAGGCTTTTATGTGCTGATTATCTTTTCTTCAGGACTATAGATCCTCAAAAAAGCCAGCTTTCATCATATCACTCATCACTTATCACTGAAGACCATTGTCATTGTTTGGTTTGTAATGACTATACAGACACAGATAGCTGTTATCACGTACCTCAACCAGCGTTTTTTTTGTGTGGATAGCAAAGGATTAAACCAATGCAGGTGTCCAAAAAGCAGCTTTCTGATACTCAGTAACATCCAAAACACCGACAGTCACGCATGTGCTTTGATGTGAAATGCACCGCCATGGAAACAGGCTACAAATTGAAAAGCCTGCCAGAAAAAAGAAATCACAAGTTTAAGACACCCTCTTGTTTAACACCCCCCCTCCCCTCCTCCAAACTAAAAATGTCTTGTGGATTACAGTTCATCACCAAAGAATGGGTACAAGGTTATTGAATAAAAAAAAAAGACTTACTTTCTGAGAATGAATCAGTTCTTTCGAGCATTTGAAAATGTAAATGCACTTCATACTACATGAATGCATTTACATAGCAGATATACTTGCCACAATTTAAAGCTGTAGTGTGTACATAACCCATTTATTTAACCGTAAAGGTAACACATAGATAGGTTTGTTAACAAGTCAGGTAGCTTCTCAAATTATATACAACTTTTTTTTGTGTGTGAAACTCTACAGTAGAATAGCTGTAATGCAGAATATAATACTCACTCACCCTGCTTTATTCTGTATTCCGCATTGTGAGGGCACTGGAGCTTATACCAGGAGACTTTATAATGCACTTTATATTTTAAACAAATCCCAAAGTGCTACAAATCTTTACATAATTTGAAACATCATTACTGAATGCTTAATGAAGTTGGATGTATACTGGACATTAAATATTTTCATTCTGAAAGTTCTTCTACTAGGGCTACAAAAGTCTAGATGTAATCTTTTTGTTATGTAGTAACTCTTGATGACCTTATAGTTACACCATGTGCAGAAAACTTGGTTTGACGAAAATAAACTATAAAGCCTAGTAAACAATAATGAATGGAACAATCTGAATTTTGTGTGATAATGCTTTGAGAACCCTTCTGTCTCAGGTACAATTTGTGCAGTTGTGGAAAGAAATTAGCTAGTTTTACTGACCATCCTGCAGAACCACTTACAGTTCTTTTGAGGACTAGGACTGTTGCACCTGTTCTTTTGCATGCAAAACCCAGCAGCTTCTATTTCTAAAAAGTAGTTGCTTATGTAATGTGTTGTAAACATTCATCATTCAACTTTCTGTAACTTTCAGAGTCAATAATAAGAAAAAATAATATAGAAAAATATATAGATTCATTTATTTGTCACATGTTCCTTACAGCACAATGAAATTATTTATTTTGCATAATCCAGTTACTGTAGGAAGCTACGGTTAGGAACCTTGCTCAAGGGCTCAGCAGTGGCAACTTGGAGGACGGTTTCTTACTGAGCGGCACCACTACACCACCGTGCCGCCCAGTAAGAAACAGTCCTCCTATTTACATTATACATTAGTCTTCACCCAAATTACCACAAACGTTGAAGCACAAAATACATAATACACTGAAACAAATAGAGGCGGCATGGTGTAGTGGTTAGCACTGTCGCCTTCCACCACCAGGGTCCAGGTTTGATCCCCGGCCAGGCTCGATTCCCGTCTCTGTGTGCATGGAGTTTGTATGTTCTCCCCGTGTTTGGTGGCTTTCCTCCGGGTACTCCGGTTTCCTCCCACAGTCCAAAGACATGTAGGTTAGGCTAATTGGCGTTCCCAAATTGCCCGTAGTGAGTGTGTGTGTGTCTGTGCCCTGTGATGGATTGGTACCCTGCCATGTGCAAACAAATAGCACATTTTATCCTGGAACTTGGGAGCCTAAACATGTTCAAACATGGCACAAAGCAAAGTCTATGAATATATGGTTTACTAAGGCTGGGGTGAAAGAACTCAAGCCCTGACCTCAACCCCCACTGAACCAACTCTTTACCTGACATCAGTGCCTAATAATTTTGTGGCTGAATGGTCAATAAAATATATAATATAATGTAGCTTCAATATATGTTATTAGGATAGTTTCATTCACTCACTCACTCATCATCTATACCACTTTATCCTGTATACAGGGGCCTGGAGCCTATCACCAAAGAATGACCCTGGGCACGAGGCACAGTACACCTTGGACGGGGTGCCAATCCATCGCAGGGCACACACACACACGCACTCTCATTCACAAACTATGGGCAATTTGATAATGCCAGTCAGCTTAATTTGCATGTCTTTGGATTGTAGGAGAAAACCCATCAAACACAGAGAGAACATGCAACCTCCATGCACACAGAACCCAAGGCGGGAATCGAACCCGGAACCTGGAGACGCAAGGTGACAGTGCTAACCACTACGCCACCATACCGCCAGGATAATTTCATTAAGTGCAAAATAAACAAGGATGAGGCTAACTACTTGTCACTGTGCCAACAACCATGCCATTCCTAAGATGATTGTTCTTCTGAATTCCTAAAATCCGTCTAGTCATTGTTAATGAGAAGGACAAATTAAAATAAGATTACTTGGCAGATTAATCAGTCTGGCCAGAAGAACATATTTACTGTCTGTAAGCATGTGACTGAAGCCTTAGTGTCTCCCTTCCTGCTGTGCATATATCCTAGTGATTGTCTTATCAAGAACTGCCATTTGTTCTTCCCATGCCCCCAAAATTTTCAGTTGAACAAGCAAAACCACTCCTGCGGGAAATGAATTCTTTTGTGCTTTGTCCTGTTTTTATCTGCTACAAAATTTTATTCTTGTAAAGGAGCCAAGTGGCATTTTTTTGTTTAGAGGTCGTTACATGAAACATCAAGTTCCGAAATATCTGAATTATCTGTACACTTTTTGACAATGAGCAACAAAAAAAGTACAGTATTTCAGCTTTGTTCATGCTATCAAGTGTGTCCTGACCTGGATTTGATCACATAGCCCTTGACATCTTGTTTCTGTTATAGTCTCCTGTCAAATTTTAAAAAGTTAGAGTTGGAAAACTATATTCGTGCCTTGGCTGTTTTGGCAGCAGGTCCTCCTCAGAGGCAGTCTGTGTCGGGTCGTCCCGGGGGGGTGTAGATTAGTCATTGTTTTGAAGGATGAAGGCATTACACTGTACCAGGCACAGTGTTTCAGCATGACCCAGGTGGGAGGGGATGCAAACCAGTGTTGTCGTATTAACCCTTACTTGCATACTCCAACTCTCACTACTTTTATTCTCCTTAAAGTATATCAGGCAAGCTGTACTAAACAAAGATGCGTATTTTGGACCTTTTAATGATTATTATAGTCTCAAAAATATTATAGTTCTGAGCGTTTAGTCTAGCTGTCTTGTTCAATTGGTTATTGAATCTGTATATAATTTTCTATAACTTTTGGCCTTGCAATTAGCTAGGATAGTAACCCAATCCATTGGACAGTAATGAAGCATGACCTGACCCTCAATGCAATCTCCAGCAACAACAGAGCAGGCCATTGATCAAACTGCCAAAAGTTAGAGCTCTAGTAGCATTACTGTCCTGGTAAATGCTTATTCTATAAAAGTTATTACTCTTATACGATTACGATCATTTGTCATCACTTGGCACATGCACACACACACACCGATAAAAAAAGATGAACTGAGAAACATGCGCACACACACACACACACACACACACATATACACACATCCACACACATGCACACACACATGCACACTACAAGTCCTTTGAGGGCTCATATACAGCTCTCATCTGTCAACATGGCCTCATTTTCAGCTGGCTGAATGTCAAGACAAAAAAAAAACATCTTCTTTGTCTTCACCTTTACTAACAAACAAGAAACAGATTTTTAAAAATGATTTATTCATGTATTTTATTTATCATCTAATTTTCTGTACCACTTATGCTGTATTCAGGATTCCAACCAATCGCAGGGCACACACACACACACACACACACACGCACACACACACGCACACACACACACACACACACACACACACACACACGCTATGGACAATTTAGAGATGCCAACATGTGGTACTTGGAGGAAACCCACCATGCACGGGGAGAACATGCAGCCTCCGTGCACACAGACCCGTGGAGGGAATCGAACCCTCAATCCTGGAGTGCTTATCACTACGCCACCTATCTATTTATATTTATTTATTTTGTATTCTCTATCATTTCATCTTACATTTTAAACTGATGAGCACTGTGGCACTGGACACCAAAGAGAAATTAGAAACAAAACCAGCTACAGCTAAAGAGACTGTAGTCGTTAGTCTTTCGCCTGCTCTCGTTGAGAGGTTGCCACAGCAGACCATTCGATCCATCCGCACAATTTTTATGCCGGATGCCCTTCCTGATGCAACCCTCCCATTTTATCCAGGCATGGGACCGACACTGCATCCAGTGGCTGGTGTTTGGGCATTGGCTGAAAATCAAACCCAGGCTTTCCTCATGGCAGGCGAGAGACCTACCACTAAGTCACCAGTGCTCCTACAGCTGAAGAGACTAATGGCCATTATTTCATACCTGCACCAAATTATGTATAACAGATTGAAATCTTTATTAGTAAGAGTTGCACATAAAAGGGATTTTAATGCACTATATTAACACACACCTTTACCGCACAAATTATCCATGGTAAAATGAATTCTCGTCCCTATGACTTTAAAACCCAAGTGTTTGAGGCAAATTGTCTTGTTGAAATATATGACCAGACCCCACACTGCAGCTGTGCTGTGGTTTTTGAAGCATCATGATAAGAGGAATGGATTTGTTTTGAGATGCATTTCTTTTAACCTCCACTTCACATCGAGGTGTGTTGACAAATTTCAGACAAGCTAGAACCTGAATGCAAAAAGTCAGCAAGAGAGAGATGGTTGAATAAGACCACACAATATACACAATACCACAGAGGAAGCCAGAGGACGTTGGATGTAATAGTAAAATCTTTTATTCGTTATTTACCCAACGAACAACAACAACAAGAAAAATCTATTTCTGTGCATTTGGGTCAAATTGCAGGTCATGAAGAGGCATGTTAAAGCCAAAAATCTTGCAACTTTAGAAAATCTATAATACGTTGTTGGATACAAACCGGAATGGATGGAAGGTCTGAGTAATTCTGTTGTGTTAAGTCCAGATGTTTCATTAGCTTAATAGGGAATAATGTTCCACACGTATCATTCCTCAGTTTTTCCATGTTGATTAGTACCGATTTGACATTTCTTTTGGTGTGTTGTGATGTTTGGCATGGCTGAAAAGGATATTGTCTGGCCAGGGAGAGACAGAAAAAGATAAAGAACGTGAGAGAGAGACAGATAAACAGATCCTCCAGCCGTTTACATCAACAAACTCTGTTGTGTCCTGTCTGCTCGCTTGTTTTCTTAGGGCTTTTCTAGATAGAGGAAAGCTAACCTTTAACCGAGGTTTTTGTAATCTTTATCAGACTAATAAAGGAGGAAACTCCAGAAGTTTACTTCAGTAACTTTTGCTGCTTTTGTTCTAGTTCTTTTTTAGTTCTTTTTAAGGTTAAACGATACATCCGTCCAACATCGAGTCTTCATACTGTATGTTGTCTGTCCTAATTTACATCCATTTTCCATATATGGAGAATCTGCTGTGTAATTTGTCTGTTTAAACAATTCATGTAAGTAAGCTGTTGTGAACTTCGTTGACTCCATCACATTAGCAAAAGTCTGCATTGTACAAATAGGATAAAAGTTTTTTGTATAAATAATTCCTTTATTTAAACTTACGACACCCACATGTACTGTACCATCGTGTTTATTTGTACGTTCTTATTATCCACCCACTGACCACAAACCTGTTACTGTATACTGACATCCATCCATCCGGCTAAGAACCTCTGTAGTCCAACGAGGAGCCGTGGAGGCTAAAGGTAACTACCATCATTTATTTATTTATTTATTTATTTATACAATTTTACAACCGTGGTATGATCTTCTATCAACACTCACACATTAAGCTAATCTGTATGTCTTTGGACTGTGGGAGGAAACCGGAGTACCTGGAGGAAACCCACCAAGCACGCCGAGAACATGCAAACTCCATGCACACAGACCCGAGGAGGGAATCGAACCTGGACCCTGGCGGTGCGTCACTGTGCCACCATGTTTAGAACCACAACCCTTAATAGTGCAAAATACTCATAATGAACTTTCTTATTAGAAGAAAATGTGTTTTCTTCTGTGTATGATGTGTTTTTCTTTGTGCACTTCATATGTTACTGCATACACTTAATTCCTTCCTCTGTTCTTCTGTCCTTGTTGTGTTCTTCATGTTTTGTTTTTGTAAGGCTGTCCTTGGCATGTCCATCTGTACTCTGATAACCATCCTTTTCTGTGTTTGGTGTCCCAATTAGCTATTATACACTCAGCCTGTAAGCACAACTTGAGAAATCCTCTGTTTTGGTTATAGCCGTGTGATAACCAGACGTTCATACTCATACAATGTTTCCTTTTTCATCTTACTGAAAAGTTAAAAAGGCTCATTCTTTTAGTCTGCTTCAGTTGTTATCAGGTGTTCTGACACAAAAACGTCTGCAGTAGGTGTGTTAGCTCCAACAGCAACAGATTCTTCACTCATATAGAGTCTCTATTATTTAAGAAAAATAATACTGTCTTTCTATGTGTATTTAAAAAGGAGTGGCAGTTTTCCATGTTTGGACAGAGCCAGGAAACAGCTTTGTGGAGAGATTTTATTGTTTCCAGTCAATGAAAGGAAAAGTGTGACGTGGAGGCTGTTATTGAATCTCTGCACTAAAGAAACAGCCGTTATTTTGCTACTGAAAGATTGTTCAAGTGCGCGAGTCAAATCGAGATTGATCGCTGTATGTGTATGCAGTGGTGGTCAAAAGTATTGAGATTTAATGACATTCCATGATTGTTAAAATAAGCGCAATCGAGATAATAAGAACAATTTGTTATTTAATGCAAGTATACAACAATCAATATTTAGTATGTAGTCTTTTATTCTTTTTACAAAACCAGCTGGATCCTGAAGATCAAGTACAGAAATTTGAGAACTACTGTATGATATATGGTGTCCTGTATGTCGCACTGTTTTTTAGGTTAACACTGTTGCCTTGCACCTCCAGGCCCTGGGTTCGATTCCTGCGTCGGGTCTGGGTTCAAGGAGTTTGCATGTTACCCCTGTCCGCAGTCCAAAGACATCCAGATTAGGCTGATCGGCCTTCCCATATTGTCCGTAGTGTGCATGTGAATGTTAACCAGAGTCCCTACCATGGTTGAACAAAATGGGAATAAATACAATGGTCTCCGCGGTCCCTAGTTGGACTACAGAGGTTCCTAGATAGCTGGATAGATGGATGGTTGGATGGTTGGTGTACCCTTATACTGTAGGTACCTCTGTGGCACTGGAGATTTTAGTGTCTGAATGAATTGCTGTGAAGTTCTTTTGGTGAACATTGCTGAGCCTATGAGTTTCACCACGTTTCATTTGCGCTGATTCAGTACGTGTGATAAAACCTTGGAAACGGATTCCTTTCTTCAGCGCGGTAAGGGGTTTTGTTATGACATGAATTTATTACACTGTACGAACGTCTGAGAAAACCAAAACCTGCAGTTTAAGACAGACGTTCAAGAGTAACTCACTGTACTCTGACATTTATCTGTTTGTCGAAGGCTGAGAGCAGGCGGTAATGATTCCACATTAAAGAAAAGGACTTCTCCATGAGCACACTAGAGATTGAACCAGATGTGTTTAGGCTGGTTGCTGTATGAGAAAGAAAAAAATATTCCGACTTACTGTACAAAGTTTCGTGGGTTCGACTCGGTCTAAAAGGACGCTGCCCATTAAAAGAACCAAAAGTGCTAGCTGTGATAAATACATCTGTGCCTGAAGGTTGAGGTTTAGACATTTCATCTCATCTCTTTCCAGGAATACACGCTTTAGATCATGGATCCTAAAGGCCAGCTTGTAACATCGCTATTATTATGCTGAAGTAGAAGTCTCTTTTTAAAAAAAAAAAATTATCCAAATGATTGAAAACTTCCTAAAATATGACTGCATTTATCTCCTTGTCTCCTTGGAGCCAGATGCACTTTCTTGTGGCTGCGTTGTGGACATATTTAAACTCGTATGGGCTGTAGGGATACATAGGATCTTGAGTACGTTGTAAATTTAAACTCTTTGCATTCATCCTGTCCGTGTCTCGGCCTCTCCTCGTCTCTGCGCCACTCTAACACAAACACACGTACAATGCTCGATTTTAAATCTTTTTTTGCTGGGAAAGGCTTAACCTTTCAACACTATATCTCTGAGAAGTGTGTGTTTTTGGCACCGTCATAAAACATGGCTTTGCATTGATTAGATACATTCAACTATCAAGGCAGGTTAAGCTGTTATTTTTAGTGGAGGTTCAAGAATACATTCTTTCTCCTTTTGCTGCGGTACAGGCGGAATAAAACACTTTTAGGCCACATCAAACCAAATTATTTTCCTATAACAGCACACTTTCAATTTTCAAGTTAAGCAATTATACAGTTAAGCCTATATTGAAATTGGAAACTATTCATGCATTCATCTTGACTTTTAGGTCTTTCGAGATGTTTGAATGTCTGTAGGGCGAGTCGATTATAACAGGTGAGTATTACGTAAATCCGTGACTCAGAGCCAGTATTCCAGCAGCAGTGACATGGTGACAAGTGACATTTAAATTGAAGATACCATCTGAGTCAATGCTCTGTCCAGGTCCAGAGCTGTAAATGTTTGCATAATCTAAGTTCTTGGCGTGACAAACTCCCCCCTCCCCCTCCCCACATCCCCCATCACCCATCTTAAATCCTACACTTGACATGGATCAGGGGACTACCATCACTATTTACTACATCTAATTTTCCAGCAATGATCTCAGTAAAAGATATTTACAGTAGCTGCAATTTGATAATCGTTTTTCTTCGCTAGGCTCGAACCTTCAGCCATATATAGAAGGCATGACTAAAAAAAAAAGAAAGAAAGAAAGAAAACATTTGTTCCAAAGTGAAAGGTTCAGGCAAATAGTGATAGAGAAACCACAATAATGTGACTTAAATACTATTTGAAACTTACCAACGGACTGCGGGAAGAAATAGTTGGCGTAATGGCATAATGGTTTCTCCTAATTGTCACCCTTCAAAGTAAGAATGTGACCACAAATCTGCCATAAGAGTTAGGATTAAAATTGCTTACCAGTGGTTTAAAGATTAATGTGAACCCAAAGCAGACAGCTAAATGATAGCTGTGACGACATGTCTCATCCAAAAAAAAAAACGACATTATAAGTTATTCGAGCATTCAAGGTCAACAGTGTGCAAATGTGTAAAAGTGTGTCGTGTTTGCTGCTGTTCGTGTGTGTGGGGGGTATTCAAGGGTGTTGCAAATCTTCTCACCACAAACCCTTCGAGTGTTGGAATGCCACTTCTGAAGGTATGCACCTAGAAGCCTCCATGCATGGGTTTTCAGTACAAAAGCTGCCCCCTTCTCCTTCCCGTGACACATTCTGGGCTGAAGTCCCAGCTCCGCTGGCCGTGTGGATGGATGCTCTGGCTGCATGCAGGGCTTGGATCAGCACAGCAGGATCCGCTTCCTGGACCGCAGTGTCGGGCTGGAAATCTTGGGGTTTCAGGGCAGAGCAGAGCTCGGTCTTAAATCCATCATTAAGTAAGGCATGGGCCAAATAAAGCGAGTGGCACGCAGGGGTTAAAAGTATTTGTCCGGCTGCCAGCTGCTTCAACAGTGTGAAATCAATGTCAAATCAAATGGAATGAATGGCGTGATGTGTCAGCGAGAAGGGCAAAAGTTCAATGACAGTTGTGGGACATATTTAGAAAGCTGTCCCTGTGCTTCATATTACTGTCAGGAAGACAACAAAAGGGTGGGTGGGGGACAAACCTTCAAAGTAACAAGACAGTTGGTTGAAAAATGTCATCAAAATGGTTGACCAAAATGGGAAATGATTCGACTAGGGAGGTTCAGCTAATTACTATCTGCTTAATGAATAATCTAGTCTGAGGTTCCAAAAAGCAATGGAGCACAAAACAATTTAAATAGTATTCCGAGCACCAGAATAGTTAAGATATAATATTTTAGCTTTACAAAACTTAAGAAGCACAATTTTAAGCCTCAGTATGATAGTTTGGTGGGAGGCATCACTAACTCATAACTTTTTAGTCTCATTCCACATCAGATCTCATGTTGATTCTCCAGGTTCATTCTACTGCCCAAAAATATGCCAGGATTGAACTCGCAAAACTGTCAACCGGTGTGAATGAGTGTGTGAATGTGAGTGCACAGTGCCATGTGATAGACTGTTCTTGGGTTAGACTCAGGATACAACTTGCATGAATGAATATATGAATGAATGAAAAAAAGGGGGAAGCCTATTGATCTAATGAAAAGATTACTGTGCTGCATTTCTTACACTTGACTATTAAAAGCAAATGAGAGATGAAAGTCGATATGACTCGATATCACAGCAGTGCACATTACCCTGCGTTAATGCATTAATTCAAACCTATTCAATTTCTATACTTTCTATATATGACACTGCTGTGCACCATATTTGTACATGCATTGTACATTGTTTCCAAAAAATAATCTTTTTATGCATGAAAATGCTGCCTAAACTTGGTTTTTTTTCTTATGAAAACAAATGTAGCAATTTTGCAGAAGTCACACATATATTCCATATGAATGATCGACATTTCAAATACCGTTTTATTTTTATTGATCACACAGTCACATGATGTCACCTTCGGGTTTTTTGAATGTCATGCGATATGTTGACATGCTTCATTAAATTCCTTTCACATATGATTTTCGCCTTTTATTCACATGGCCATGTGAAAGTCATATGATCACATGCGAAATGTATGTCATTTTTACATAATTTTTCAAATGAAATTAGTAAAAAAAAAAAAAAAAGAATTGCCCATTTTAATCAGAAAGATAAACAAATATGTTAATTGCCATGGTGGAAAACAAATAACATAAAACAAAGATGAAATTTAGATTCGTTAATATCCCAAGGTAATGCACATCCTTTAACAACTCGTGTTTTTTTATGTGCTACATGTTAAACTAAGCTCTTTGATGGTAACACAAAGAAAAAAGGTGGAGATGAAAGTAAAGTACCTGTACTCGTGTATCTCCTAAAGAGACTCTGTCAAGTGTATATGATGGGTGATCCTTGCTAAAGGTCACTGTGGTAGATGAGCCTATGCCTTTGTTTAAATACAAACCATGTGTTAATGTGAGACGTCTAAAAAAATGCTCCTGCAGTTTATTTGCCCTTGTCATATTTCAACTGAAGAGAGTGCACGGGTCAAAGTATATATCATATTGTATGATGAAAAATGTGTTCCATTCATATACCAACCAAGGATCTTTTCTGAACAACTTTTTCCTGGTTCTGTATTTCTACAAACTCACTGAAAAGAGCTGATCCGATCTGAGATCACAAAAGCGAGCGGACAAATTGTTTGAGCAGCGTTCTACGTGAGCAGGAAATGCAGAAGCTACAGGAAGCCCGACTGGCTAAGAATAGCACTCAGTAATAGATTGGAGCCACACTGACAGGAAATTGTTTTTGCTAGCCATCCTGTACCTAAAGCCACAGTATGTGAATCTTCCACCTCAAAAATGGAACCGTAGTGCTTCTATGGTGGAATTGTTCTATACACTATGGCAGGCTCTGATTTGGCATCTTAAATTACACGTAGGCCAGTGTACTTTTATGCAAGGCATAGTATGAAGCAATTACTGCCTTGGATGAGGAAATGAGTAACAGGATAAGCGGTGTGCTCTAACATCCAAGGCATTTATACTGAACTATTGTATTATATTTAAGTTGTATTTGCTGATGCAATCATAATCCGTTGCATTGCATAAATCCATTGCGTTTGACAAAGTAATAATTCAATAGGAGGATTTCACAGTTCTCATTAAAGTATATAAATTGAAAGAAAGGTGGAGCACAAAGTGGGGATTTAGTGAGAAGGCCACGTCATTTACACCTTCACAAAGCAGAAATTCTGGCTACACTAACTGCTGGCCTAGAAAATGGTGATGCACTCAACCACTTCTGCACGCACACACACATGCACGCACACACACACACAGAGGACACCTGGTATCCGATATATTCCATCTATCCATGTAGGAACCTCTGTATTCCAACTAGACTGCGGAGGCCAACGGTGATTACCTTTGCACGTATTTGAAAATGTTTTTATGACCGTGACCTCGTGTCAACATTCACACGCACATTCAGACACTACAGGCAAATTGGGAATGCCAGTTACCCTAATCTGCATGTCTTTAGATTAGATTGTGGGAGGAAAGCGAAGTACCCGGAGGAAACCCACCAAGCATGAGAACATACAAACTCCGTGCACACAAACCGAAGGTGGGAATCGAACCCTCGACCCTGGAGGTGCAACAAGGCAGTAGCACGCAAGGCAAGAAACCAACTTCTGTACATGATGTTTAGGAAGTTTTGAACAATGAAGGACTTCGGGCTAAATATTGATAGTTGTATAGTAATTCCATTGCATGAAATAAAAAATATTCTTATATATTGATCACTATATTATCTTATACTTATATTATCACTATTTTTACAATTTGAAAATGTTTTCGTCTCAATACTTTTGGCCACCTCTGTATATGACTTTACAAATATACACTTTTTCGTGAATGCATTATAAAACTTTTTGGTTATATGCAAGTACCTGAAACACTATATGAAAGGACATATTAGTTATGGGACTTTTAGAATGGAAAGCCATTGGGGTCACAATGCAGCGCTAAATATTAGGAGCAGCTGGTCTTACCCTAGGCTGCATGGTGGTCTAGTGGTTAGCACTGTTGACTTGAACATTCAGGGTCTAGGTTCAATTCCTGCCTTTGGTCTGTGTGCATGGAGTCTGCATGTTCTCCCCGTACTTGGTGGGTTTTCTCAGGTTACTACTCCTGGGATAAGCTCCAGCCCCCCGCAACCCTGTATACCGAATAAAGTGGTATAGACAGTGAGTAGTTGGCATGTTCTCCTTGTGCTTGGTGGATCCTCATGGTACTCCGGTTTCCATCCACAATCCAAAGACATGCATTCTAGGCTAACTAGTGTTTCCAAATTGCCCATAGTGTGCAAATGTGTGAGTTTGTGTCTGTTTGTGTCCTGTAATGAATTGGCGCAGTGTCCAGGGTATGCGCCGCGAGTACAATTTTAAAGGCTCCAAGCCTTCAAAAACCCTGTAAAGGATGAGCAGTATGAGAAGGAGTGGGAGATGAGTTTTTATTTTTTGTCGATTTGGCATGTTTTCCTCTTATTAATGAATTAATCACCAATTATGCACCAACTTGATATGCGAGTCGCCATTAAACACAAGAGAAGAAGAAAACAACAAATAGGGTTGAAACTGTTGGGCTCTTGAGCAAGGTCCTTCACCCCTTAAGTGTTCAGATACAATAGGGTGTCAAGCTGGCAACCCGAGCCCACGAGCAACAGGCACAGAAACGCCAGACCCTATACAGCACCTATTCTGTCCAACCACCTTTATGGCTTATTCTCCTTGGCTATAAAAGTACTGGCAATAATTAAAAATTACTTTCACCCTGGTCCGCTCTCAGACTGACCAACACTACAGCCACTATACTGTATGCCTGGAGCCTCAGAAGACAAATGGTCGATTTGGAAACACCAGTTAGCCTAATCTGCATGTCTTTGAACTGTGGGAGGTAGAGCTGGGCGATATGCCCTATAAATTGAATCTCGATTTTTTTAAAGACCAATTTCGATTTTCAATTTTAAAATGATTTTTTTGCTTTAAAAAAAAACAAAAAAAAAACAGACAGTATAGGTTTTTTAAAATTATTTACTTAAGCAAAACGATATAACATTACCTGCTTATTTGGATTAAAAGTATATATATTAAATCACTTAAACAATTTTGCAAACCACATGCAACTTACATGCTGAATAAAATCAAACAGGTGCCTGTAAAATCGATTTAAAACTCTCACAAGTGAGCGTTTAATTAGACGCGCCATCATGTGGTCGGACAAACTTGCCTCTTAATTATTCTGCCATTGGGGCAATTACAATGTATCTAATATTTTAACAAAAAATAGTGATATCCCGAGTTAAGAAAAAAAGTAATCGTCTTAAAACGTAAATTCGAATTAATCGAAAAAATCGCCCAGCCCTATAGTGGGAGGAAACCGGAGGAAACCAATCATGCACACAAACCCAAGCCAGGAATCCATGGCGGTAACAGGCTACACCAGCCATATATTAGGCAAGATCCATTTAAAAAAAAAAAAAAAGGAAACAAATTTTAGTGACACATTTATAAATGTTGGTTTTATACGTCTGATCTCGAAGCGATTGAATTCTATTTGCCTCTTGCACCCGAATGGCCTTCCATATAGCAGCGCGTGTAAACAGAGCGTAGGTGCCTTGGCTCCTCCCCCCTCAGGCTCCGCCCCCACGCTGCTTCCTCCACTCCCTCGCCGAATTGCACCTTTTAAGTGGCAAAAAATTCGGGACAGAAAATGGCGACGGCGGGGAGCCGGACCTCGTCGTCGGGATTATTAGAGTCAAGCGAGCGTACAGACGGCGGACGCGGCGCTCAGGGCGGTGGCAGTGCGCCTAGTCTCCCGAGCAGTCCGGGCAGGGCGAAGAGAAACGCGGGGGAGAATGCGCAGTGGAGGCGGAAAGAGCTGCGCAAAGTGAGGAGTGTGGATCTGGAGAAAGCCGAGGCACTGCAGCTCCCCTCCTCCTCCTCCTCCTCCTTGTGTTCCTCCGCCGACACTGGAGGCTCGGCTCCCATCGCCGCACAGCTCCACTACTTCTCCGTGTCCTCTCCTGCCGCCGTGCAGGCCAGTTTATCCCAGCAATGCCGGCATGTCCAGCACAGCGACTCACTGAGTGATCATCCTCTCCTGGACAAAGCGAGTCTGTGCACTGGCGCTCAGGATTTACCACAAACTTCTTGTAGAAGCAGCAGCGAGCAGATCAGCACTGATCATGCAACTTCAGCGGAACTGAACCCTGTTCAGCAGAGGTGAGATTTCACTTCATTCAGAATATATTCGACCTAAAGAAATGTCCTGATTACATTTTAGTGTGAGAGTCCAGGACTGGAAGTTATTTCTGGTTGGGAAGCACATGTTCCCATTTGTGACCATATTTAACTCTGACTTGTGAATGAAAAGTTGTGTTCTACTGTCACACTGCCTTGAAAGATGGATTTGTATCGTCTCGAGTGAATAGGAAGAAAGATTGACTTATTTAGTTAGTTATTTAAGGCTGTCTGTCAAGTTGCACGCATGGGATATTCAAGCACATGGGCATGAATGGACAGACCCTCACTAATATTAGCTCCAGGAGGTTTGCATTCACTCTTTTTATTTGTAGAGTCTATAATAAAAATATTATTCATATTGTTGTGATTTACATTAGCTCTGTCCGAGGTGTTTGTTTGTTTATTTAATTTGATGTTTTTGAAGCTCATCACTCTGATGTATCTGATCCAATTTAAATCATTCTTTGATGTCTCAAATACTCTTTGAAGTTGTTTCCGTCTCATAAATAAGGAAGGGTTTAAAGATAAGATGTGATAAGGATTTGAGGAATCATGCTTTATACCACTCTTGTGTGGCAATTTAAGCATAGTCAAAATATAACCTGCAATAAGGGAGGACATTTATATAATAATAATAATAATAATAATAATAATATGACAAACCAACAGTTGTAGTAGTGTGTTGTGCAGAAATTTAGAGCATCAATAGATATTATCAGAATCATTATTGACATAAAAAAAAAAAAGTTCAGGAGTGTAGTAGTGCTTAGTGTAGTAGTATTTAGGAGGATCGTCCCAACAAGCGATACCAGCATGGGATATAGATTATTGCTAGATAAAAAGTAATATTTACCTCAGTAAAAACACAAGAGCTAGTGAAATATCCTTGACATATGGTTATTAATAAATGCTCAGTTTTACACTTGCTGAAAGTCTAAGGATTTTGCACTTATTTATTTATTTATTTATTTATTTATTTTTAGAGAATGAATTTTTAACCTTCTTAATCTGTTTCCCAGTATGTGAATTCACTGCATGGTTGGATAACACTGTACATGTATACATATTAACAGACTTTTTCTTGCAGCTTTATTGATTTAATCAGAGGTTTTGGACTGTGAAGTCTGGGAAGTTGGCTTCAGTTTATAATGGAAAAGGAAAAAAGATCAGTTTTTCTTTTTTGCTTTGTCTTTTAAGTAATTTTGCCCTCGTGACACATTGATGAACCTGACAAATCTGTCGCACTGTACCGCTCTGCTCTTATGCACGTTGCATTTATTGTTTCTTCTACAACTACGGCATCATATTAGATTTTTTTTTAGAAACTATGCTTTATAATGACTTCTCTTTCTCTCTCACTCTTACAAACACACACACACCATTTGGGATTCAGCATGTTCATGTTAGTTGTCCATCTCTGCATAACAGGGAGAGAGAGAAAGAGCGCGAGAACACCTTATTTCCTGTTTTGAGTACTTTTTTTCAACTTTACCTTAAAAGGAAAAGCTCATGCGAGACAATAATAAAGCAAGATGCAAAGGTTAATTTATAAATCTAATAAAGGGAATAAAGTGACCGGTGTTGAAAAGGTATCTTGTGGAATGATCAAGACGTTTACTTAACTTTTACATGTGGGTTTGGTGAGACCTTTTGAGTTTGAAATGTGTTTGTGTCAATATGAGACTGTGGAAAGGGAACGCTGGTTGATTTTTAGAATAATAACATAAACCGGACCATATTTGAATCTTTGGACGGGAAAAACGAAACCATTTGTGTTGTTTTTGTGAATTATTAAGATCATGTGTTAGCCGCTTTACTGGGTTTTAGACGGTCATGTTTTTAAGCAGAGCAGGTTCATTTTCCCCTCCTGTTTATTCACACTCGAATGTTAAAGCAGTAAATAGTATCTGAGTCAGAGCAGCTCGAATGTGCATCAGTTGAGAGCCTGATTCACCTCTGTCGTGTCCCCTCAGGTGAGGAGAAGAAGAGCATCAGGCCCATTCCCAACCCCCTCCCAACACCCAAATGTCACAGGTTGATGCTTTCTTCTCGACAGGTGTTGAAAAGGATCCAAAACCAGATGTTCTCCTGTCTGTGTACTCTAGCATTAGGAGGCGTTCGTCTGCCCCGAATGCAGCCGCCGATGTCTACTTGAGAACAGATCAAAGGAGGCTGCTATTCAAGCGCTGCGTCGGGTTGGCATAGTTTTAAAAAGGCTACCTTATTCAGAGGTCTGGCCCGCTTTTGTTTCCTTTGAAGGCTTCCCCCTTGATCACCGCAGGAACCGATCCGTTTGAAGGGAAAGGGTCATTTGGCCACGCAAGGCGAGAAAGGTGTTTGTCTTCTGCGTTTTTACAGGAACAGCTCCTGATTGGCAAATTTAAATAACAATAATCAGTCTGAGCAAATAACATTTTTGTGCTTAACGATGTGTGTGTGTGTGTGTACACTTAGCTAACTAAACTCAGACAAGTTGTTGTTGTTTATCTGTTTAGCAGTGGTTTGGGGCACAAGTTGTGCGACTGCTGCAGTGGTAGTGTTGTGGATGAACGTTTCCGTTAGTGTGGACTGAGCTGGGTGTTCCCGGCCCATGGGATTGTAATTAATTTGTTTGCATTTCCAGCGGATGTGACAGGAGTTCTGATGTTCTGGTTTACAGAAGGCAGCCAGTTAGATGCAGGATAAGATACCTCGGCTGGAAAAGCAAAATGTCACGGGACTCTTCTCTAGCCAAGTGAAACACACTGCTCTTGCATGGTGGTGGTGTGAAACTAAATGTAGGCGGTTTGTTGGATTAGAGATTTAGCGGTGGCGAAGTCCTGTGGAGCAAGTTATAACAATCGTTATCCCTTGTTTTTGTACATATTGATATTGGACATGTTAAATCAACATCACATATCCAATGCTTCTTAGCGCTCTCTCTCACTCTCTCTCGCTTGCTCGCTCGCTCGCTCTCATTTCTGGTAGTAATAAATAAATAGAGCAGAGTGCTTCCCAATCTCTGAAAGATAACAGTGTCACGAGATCACAAGAAATGAACGGCGTAACTGGGATAGCAAGGTCTAGTGTGTGTGTCTTTCATAGATAAAAAGGCTTTATAGACATAATTAGATATAATGTTTCGTCTTTGGCATCTACGTGAGATTATCCGTCGCTAAATATTTTAAATTTTTCCCTGAGTTTCGTGAAATCACATGCAACATCACCACTAATGGTTATATGAAAACTCCCCAGAGAGGGTTAATGGAGTGAAGCTGGGACTGTTTTCTTTCTAGCCCAGACTGTACACTCATGCAGCCGTGTCGGGTTATTAAATAACCCGAGTGTAATATAGACAGAGCACAGAGTGTAATGTCCACCTAGGTCACATTTATGTTATGGTATTATGGCTGATAGGTTTCAGCATATGGTGCGGATTATTCTGTTATAATCTAATTTGCAATTGTTGAGAGGATGGACGTGAGACACATCCGTGTGTGTTAAACGTGACCATGCTGGATTATTTATCCTATTAACCTTTTTTTTTTAACCAAATTGTCTGTGAAGGAGAAACAAAAACAAGATTGATTAAGCGCTTGTTGTTTTGTCAATGTACAAAATGTACAAAATGATGGGTGGCAAAACTTTCTTTTTTTTTTCTTTTCATTTCTGATTTGTTCTAATTTAGTCATAGAAAATTTCCACCCGTCATTAGGGCGAAGGCTGTCCCATGTTTCCACTGAGTGTTTCCAACTGCATCTTTTCTGCACCAAAGGGACAAACATAACACTCTGAGGATAGCGCTATCCGCTCCTTCCGCTTGCGCCACCCATGATTGGCTAGCATCGCGATCGATGTGAGAGCGCTAGATTTCCACCCGTCCCTCCACCCCAGAGAGCTCGGCTAATCGTCCATCTCTAGTCCCTCGGCTGCAGGAGGCTTCAGCCTCACTCAGGATTCGAACTCGCGATCTCCGCATGATCATGATGAGGCTGAGCTCGTTAACACCGTGCTTGTTGTTTATGTTGGAATTAAATGATTTGGAGTTTTTTTGTTGTACCCAGTACTTTTGTGCATAGGAACGCTGTACTTTAAAATCTGGCTAAGCTGGAATGAAAAAATACGCCAGAAGAGCCGGTATCGTCTTCAACGCAGATACTCGATCAGGCAATAGATGGATGAATTAGGAATGATTGACAGGTGTGCTGAGGTTTTTAAAAAAAATTTATTTATTTATTTTTAAACCACCCCTGTCCAGCCTCCCCATCTCGCATTGTAATCTGGTCTTGAAAATTGCAACATCATCACTTTTTGTCACTGGAAATGGGAAATTAATTTAAAGTTCAAATTGAGTTTGTCTACCTCAGAGAAAACATGACATGATCATAATGGGATTTTATGGAAGGAAAAAAAATCTTGAATGCGGTTACCAATTTGTCTTTAACTGTGTGGGGGTGTGATAGTTCCTTCCTCAACATTGTTCCTGTTATGCCATCAGTGAGACCATGTGATATTATGCATTGCTCAACATTAGCAGTTCCATTATCAAGTAGTAGATATTGGATTTAAATTTTTTTTTTTTTTTTTATAGATGTCTTCACATCTAATATCACACCGAGCCATCACATTCAGAGATTTAAAAGAAGTTTTATTTTAATTAAAGAATTGAAAATCGGATCGTAGTTAACGTTTACACGAATTGCGTTTATTTGAGATGACTTCTCTAAATCTTGTCCTCTTGTCATGTGTGAAGAGAGCATGTGACTCACGATCATCGCGCTAAGAGTTTTTGACGGGCTTGGCACGCTATAAGATGAACTTCCCCCCGCGACTAAGCTCCGGTATAACATCTGGAGCTACACCGACTTTATTGCTGCTGAGCTAGGACATGGGACGAATGGCTGCTAGCTTAAACATGTCACAGGTTCATCCTGCCTCGTGTTCCCTCGGGAAATCTCTGCTTTTGAAAGTGATCCGGTAAGGAGTGTGTATAGAACTTTATGGAGGGTTTCGCTGGGAGCCATGAAAGGAGAACAAACTAGGAGGTTGATGTCTGGTCCGGTGATGGTCACCGATGCTCTTGACTGACACGTCATATTTGGCTGAAGATCGTATAGTGTAGATTCAAATAGTCGTTTTCAAGCCTGTTGTGTTAAACTTGAAGTCGATGGCGATGAAAGAGTTTTCCAGTTTGCTAGCAGAGTTTTGTCAGTGACGGCTACATGCTAATGTGTATCATGAGCTGTTTATGGTTGCTGTTGTCTGAAGTATTTGGTTGCTAAGTAGGCGAGGGCAAGAATGTTCAGAAACCGAATGTTTGGCATGAGGATCAGAAACGAACGTCTTTCTCCATCCGCTTGCACACAAGCTAAAACTATTTGTCCTGATTTGTACGTTATTTGAAGTTGGAGTTCATGGTAATTTGGGTGATTTAAGACTCTAGGAAATATTTCCTTAAAAAAAATCAGCTAAAACCATGGTGCAGGAACTGGTGTGGCAAGATAATCTGTTTGACGTTGGTTTTAATCAGAATCTACCAAAGTAAATGAAATACATCTATGAAGTTTTATTTATATATATATATTATTTTTTTTTTTTTTACATCAATTCATCCTGATTATTATTTCTGATTCCATTTAATATGTATGAAAAGATATTATGATATCTGTGATAATTTATCCCATTGACCAATCCAAGAATGATCTACATTGTACAATTTAAGGTTTTAAGTGTACAGGCTTTTAACTGTACATGAGTGTTTCATTAAACCACAATGTCTTGGTTAATTGCAATTTTTTTTCATCGCATACATGTCATGAGTGACATTTCATGTCCTCAACTGGTTTAAACTCCTTTTAGTGTCTTTTGTCGCTACATACTAAAAAAAAAAAATAGAATCCTAATGTACATGTTATGAAAACTGGGAATCGCCCTCAGTGTGCCATCTCGCCTGTAAATATAGTTAGGATTTGTGTGTAAAGATATTTGCCCTCATTCTGTCGAGTGGAGGTCTCCTGAGATTTGGCCTATTTTGTCTAACCAGTCAAGGCCTCTTCACGGTCACCAGAAAGCACCCGTTTAAAGCCTGGGTTAGCTGAAACTCTCAAGCCTGAATGCTGGCAACAAAGATCCGGATATTTCAGTGCCCATTTCAGTGCCCCCCCCCACCCCCAAACACACACACACACACACACACACACACACCTCCCCTCATTTCTGTTTAGTTAGCAGCAGGACGAGGCAAGCTAGAGATTACATGTGAAAAGCAAACACGCAGGTCCCTGAATAATCAGGCCCAGATTACTAGTTAAAACAGTATGTCTTGTGGAGGGTCATCATGTGAGACCGACCCTTTCTGGGAAAAAAAAATAAATACAAATGAAAGTCATGTGTTACATGCCCCAGTAATGCAGTGAGGGGGGTGCAAAAGTGCATGCTTTTGCAAAAGTAAAAGAGGAAATGGTTTTTGGTTTTGTTGTTCATTTCTTTTCTCCACTGAAGGATTTTAGTTACAGCCACTGTCACTTTCACAATCTACAAGGAGACCATTCTTAGTGATGTCTGAGCTGCTCGCCAGTAACGTCCGAGCTCCTTTAAACTGTGTGTTACGGGACATGTTTAGGGACTGTCCGGGTGACCCGTCTCTTCAGACTGCGGCGAGAATTTCATCATCAGCAAGAATTTCCATTAGGGGTGTACGTGATATGATATGACAGAAAATACCAGGTCATATGATTCCTGAAAGCATTTCTTTATTATAGGATGCGTGTCACATACAGGATAACAATTAAATATAGGAAAAAATATATCAAATGGAATCTAGGATGAGCTCACAAATTCTTGCATTAAAAAAAAAGAGTAAAAAATATAAACATCAAACGATCTGTTGTGAATCATTTTGTAAACATTACACTTTCCACAAGATTTCAAAATTCGATAGACACTTTATTGATCCCAAAGGAAATTCCAGATATCCAGCAGCAATAGAAACAGTAACACACAGACAGGTTTGTAGATGTGATTGTACACTGTATGTCCAACATAAAAATCAGACATGTTGAAATTAATAATAATAATAAGTGAAATGCAATGCAACCTTGTGCAATTGCATTTATGACGGTGACAACTGTGCAAATAGTAGTAATTATGCAAAGTAATTATTCTGTCATAGCGGCATTTGCACATCCGCTATGACAGAAATGACTGTAATATGGATATTATATCTTCATCCTCCCCTACTGGCTTCCCTTATTTCTAAATGTTTATTTTGTGTTAACATGTCTCCTGCTCAGATTCGGTCTAGTCCCGGTCAACTGCCCTACTAATCCTTCCAGGATTCATTCTCTGGCTTGCACTCCTTGCAATTAATTACCAGCATCAAAGTACAAACAGCTTTAAACTGAACGCTTGTTTACCCGTAGAGTAAACTACATTTATAGCTGGACGTGTGTGAAAAATTGGTTATTTGACTGCGACTGTTGTACTGCAGGCATCTGACCAAATCTTGATGGCCCAATAAGAGGACCATTGTTGTCGAACAGAGGGGCGCATGCAACTGGCATGGCAATAAAACTCCCACACACACACACACACACACACACACGCACTCCTATGTAGCAGCGTTGCAGAATGTTGTGCACGAGCATGCATACGAATTTCTAGGGATTTCTCCGATTTACTCCGAGAAGTGTAATAAAGTTGCATAAACAGACAGATTTAATGCATGTCCATGTCCAAATGTGTAACTCTGTGGAGGAAGTGGAAGTCACTTGATAAAAAAAAAAAAGTGCACTTTGCTCAATACAAAGCTGTCTCAAGTGACGAGACGAATGCGATTGGCCTCTGTGCTAGCACGTTTCGTGACCTCGCGTTTACCTCCAGAGGGTAAACCGAGAAACTCTCCTAGCAGTCAATAGTTCAGCAAGTCGTCCCCCAGAGCAATGAGTAAAAGCTGTGGAGAAACATGTGAGCAGTAACAGCTTGGACACGTAGCTCTGAACCTCCAATCATCTCGCTCCTCAAGAGACAGGTAATACGATCCTGCGAGCTTGCTCGGTGCACCGGACACACAGCGCTACCCGACACGAAGCACCGACATATGGATTCTGTGAAGCCTTTAATGAGGTGCCTCTAAATATTTTGGAGGACGAAAATGGCCGAGTAACCCTTAACCACCCTGCAGACTCTCTCTCCTCTTCAGCTCTCCCATTAGCTACATTCCAGTCTGCTTTTCAGAAGAAAGGCTTTCGAAGTGTTTACTCAGCCACTCCTTTTCTCCCTCAGTGCGTTCATCCGGGCAGCTGCTCCGGCCCCGTGCTTCCCCCGCGACGCTCTTCCGCAGTTGTTTTCCTTTTTGTCTTGCTCGGTTGTTCGGGGGTCAAGTTTTGTCTCCGTTGACTTTTTTTTTTTGAAATGTTTGGGTGTAAAGGAGCATTAAGATTGAATAGAACGTTTTCTTTCTGAGAGCTCTCACTTTCTTTCCTCTTTAATGTTCTCATGCAACAGTTCCGCTCTGGATAGAGTTGTAACAGAGTCCTTTTTTTTTTTTTTTTTTGTTCGGGATGGTGTATCAGGCTCTTTCAGGGCTTTTGGCTACATTGCTGACAGTAATGTCCTTGGTTTCTTTGTGCCGTAAAAACAATACAGTTACTTTTTGTCTAGCAGGCTTGCGACTTCTCCTTATTCTACTCTTCCTGATTATTTCCCTTTCCCTTTTTTCGGTTCTAGATTCTTGGTTCATGTGACTTCCATTTTCTTTAAAAAGATTAAATAAAATAAAAAAACTAAACGCACTAATACAAAAAAAGCATATTCTTAGAATTTCCTGTAACGGCTATTAAAATCGAAACATGGTAACATTTATTTATTTTCTCGAAACGCTTAAACAAGCTAAGCAGTTAATTAAAGCTTCAAAACTAAGTGTATCCAGCTAGCTATTTTAGCTTTGGTTTTTATAGTAATGTGTCAAGCATGCAGACATGAACAGCCATTGATTAGTCATGATGACTCCATTCCATGTCGGAGAATGCATCTAGATTGCTGAGCAGTATGTTAAAGTTGGAGCAATTCTGATAAAAATCTTATTCTTGGCATACTAACAGACCCGGTCCATAGTAGTAGTGTTAGCATTACCATACAGGCTGCATTAATGATGGATGCAAAGTTTCTGTACGTTTTACTTATACTGTTTGTTATGCCATTTCTTGAAAAATAGTTTTTGGCACCGAAAGGAACCCTTTAGGGGCAATCTTTAAAATCTTTTATAGTTTAAGTCAAACTTAAAATCATACAACCTGTTGACTTCAAGCACATCAGTGTGATGAGACTCTTACCTGCAGCGAAACATTTAAATGGTGCGGATGTATTAAAGAAGGCAGTACATCCGTGAATAACGATCATGGCTGAGGTGGCTCGGAGCACGCTGCTTTCAGTCATTCCCTTGGACACGGAGATGGTGGAAAGCTCTCGTGGAAAAATAAACAGTGTGGTATGGTCACTAGAGATGTTCTGTTTTTGCAGGACGATGCACAATTTTAAACCGCACACTGCATTATAAGGGACTTTTGGGCTGTTAAAGGAGTTCCTGGGAGGCCAGCGTTTCAGACATAAAGCAGGCAGTCTGATCATGGCTCTGGCGTACTGAGAAGACCTTCCACCTTGTTGGTATCCAAGTACTAATGAAATGCTGGGATTAGGGCCGTTCCCAGTTTGTGCATAAACATTGAGACTTAACGGTAGTTCAACACCACGTAATAACTAACTTAAAGCATTGTGTAAGATGTATACTACACAGCTAGCTAGCTAGTTAGCTAGCTAAATACATAGATGGTCAGCCAAAAACGCATCAGGAAAAGAAAAATGGTATGATGTAAATATGATGGTATTCTTGATGTTATATTAATATAGTAATTATAATCGTATCTCGTATAGCTATATTAAAAAAAAAAAAACTTTGCAAACAAAAAATTATATATAATTCCAACTTTTTCCCATATTGAAAGAATGAACAAACTAATTCATGGGAAGAAAAGATTTTTTTTTTTTTAATAACACACATATGTATATATGTACATGTTTTAAAAAAAATTGTTTGCAAAGGAAAGGTTTTATTTTTTCTTTCAAAAACGACTAACGTTTTTTCAAAAACGTTTCAAGAACGACTAACTTTAACGAAAGGATTGTAACTTTTTTCTTTTTCTTTCTTTTTTCCCCCATAAATTAGTTTCTCTCTTGCAAAAAGTAGAAACAGGAAATCCACAGGAAAATGTAGAAAACCTCATCATTGTGGTTGTCGCTTGAATGCTAAGCTTGATGAAAGAACAAGGCGTTGGTGGTCATCAAGTCTAAGTTTAATTCAGATCCTCTGAATGTTTTAAATTCGTTTTCAATCTTTCAGCAGTCTTTAAATAGCTGCTTTCTCCGCATTGCTTCAGATGTATGTAAAAATATCCCAGCTGTAGCTATCTTTATCTGCTGCACTTTTAGTGCCTGAGCTTATCCTTGGGATATACGGGCCAGCTTGCCTGTGAACTGCGTTGCCTGTCGCATCCGTTTATCTTCATCTGTTTCTTACTTTCACTTGTGTGGGTGTGTGTGTGGGTGTGTGTGTGGGTGTGTGTGTGGGTGTGTGTGTGGGTGTGTGGGTGTGTGGGTGTGTGGGTGTGTGTGTGGGTGGGTGCGCACAATTGCCCCAGATTCTTCCATGAATCAAGTCTCTCGTATTTCTTCGAGACACTGAAATATGCCACACCTTCTGCTGGCAGGTTTGGCAGGATGAAGCAATAAAGAAAATGGTTGTTTGTTTGTTTCTATTTTTTGTTCTCTTTCTCTGATGACGTGTTTTGTGTGTCTCACACTCTTTCTTTCTTTCTCTCTCTCTTTCTCACTTCTCTTTGTCTTTGCTGTGGAGTTGCTCTGCGTCAGTGAGTGGAGTTATTGTATTTGTCAGGTCAGAGTGATGAGGGGAAGACCACGTCTCCAAACATGAGCCTCTGACCTGGATGCTCTCTCGCCACAGCCTAGAAATCCCCTCTCAGATTGTGGAAAAATAAGCCTCCACCGCAGGCCAATGTTAGAGCTGAGGGGGATGAGTTTGTTTTTTCAGAAGGCTCCGATTCAGTGTTATTTCATGAGACCTCATGAGACTGTCTGCCTTCGTGCCTGATACCGATTTGATCAAGGAGGATGGGCCATGTCTGGCTGGCATGAGGTACATTTTATTTCATGATTTTATTTGTTTTTATTTAGAATAAGAACAATTTACAGTGCAGTGCAAAAATCTTCACACCCCTCATTTCTTCAAATTTAGCTTCCAATATATTTGAATGTACTCTTCTGGAGTAGATGTCCAGACTTCCTGAAGGACTTTGATTTTCAATCCAGACCCAACTGACGAGAAGAATGTTCTTGTTAATCCATACAATACAGCCTAAAATCATCCAAGTATTGCAAAATAATCTAAATTGGGGCATGAACCAGTGAGAAACGGGTGCAGATGATGACAGGTGATCAAGCTGGTGATTTGTATACTGATGATGCTGAATACTGAGCGGTTGTAGATTCAACAGATGAGAAGGGAAATGAGGTTGCTGCTGAGCTTGTTACATAAATGACCAATTTTATATGTTAAATTGTATCTTTAGGCACTGTTGTTCCCTTTTTTTCTTTTTCTTTTTTTTATCCACATAATACATCATTTATAGAGACGGAGCGGGAAAATTTAATAAGGGTTACAATTTGTTTTATGTGCTGATTGACATATCGCCACACTGACACCAGAATTGTTTGAAAAATTATATCTATACAAATATACAAACACAATATTTACATTTAGAATAGAAATGAACGGCGCGCAGACGCATTTGCGCATTTAAAGCCTCTGATCTGACCCACTCATTACACACGTTTACACAACTGCTAAGTAGCTGTTAGAAGCTGCACGCGCCCACGTGCTCGCAGCCACTCAACCCGCGCGCTCGCTGTAAAGTTGAGTTTTGAGACTTTGGAGACATTTGAGGAGATGAAACTTCGCCATTTCTTTATAATCCTACAGGTAGTACACGCTGAACTATTTCAGCATTTTTTATCCTGTGCAGTAGGAGTAAATTACTTGCAAATTTTATTTAGAAATAATAATTATGGCAGAGGACAGATATACAGTATGTGCTGCTCAGGTAAATGTTAAACTCCTCTTTTAACTAAGAACTCATTTTTATAAGCAGCATTTAATTAATTCTAATCTTAATTAATTTTAATCTTTTTTTTTTTAAAGGTTTTAAAGTGTAACAAAATCGGTTGAAAATGTACTATCGAATCTGTATATTTATAAAATCGCGGCACTGGGGTATCAGGAGGTAACTGGTGCGTCCCATCACTCATAATTTAATTTTATTTTATTTAATATGAAACAGTGACGGCTGCCTCAAGACGTTTGCACAGTACTGTTTTATATTTTGATTTTAATCTTTTATTTGGTTAAACTTTTTATATAAATATTTTATTATTTATTCTATAATCATCTAAAAATTTATTACAGTTATATTGAAGATATTGTGTAAAATTCTGCTTTACAATGCCTTTGTGTGGAGAGAGAAATAACAGGGCGTTTGACACATTTATCTTTCTCTGACTGTCACTTCTTGGTTATTTGTGAGGTGTTAGGGTGTTTAACCAGAAACCCTTGACCTTCACATTTCTTGTTTGTGTTCCATTACGTCATTCTCTTTTTGAAATGTTTTTTTTCTTAAACCAACATCCTCAAAAGCGGAGTATTTATTAATAGGGTCGTTTTTTTCATTATAGCACCCTGATCTCCATATAAGGCTTTAGACTTCGTGTGGCCGCATTCCTTACGGTCTGTAAAGTGAATGTTTAACAGGTAGTAAGTTAGCAGTACGCTGCGATAAGAAACCACAACCAGGAGGCCATGTCTCAGGTAAGCCCACCGAGTGTGTGTTTAAGATTAAGTCATGTACCATTTGCTGTGACCTCGAAGCATGGTACAAGTTATATAGTTTCAAGGTTCGACCGTGCACATAATGTCGTCGTCGTTGTTTACAGCCAGATAACAGTATTTGGTCTTGGGCTTTTGTAGTTGAAGCGGGATTGGGTCTGTTCTTAGCCCTTCTGTTGACGAGTGGAGTAACTTCAGCCTCAGGTAAAACCAGTTTTAGGTGGAAAAAACGAGTTTAGTTACACGATGATCCATGGCAACATGAAACTGGATATAAATGTGCTCGTGGCTAAATCACACCTTCACACCTTTTGAACACTTTAGCCTACATAGACTGCATAATCATCACACAGCTACTCGTCGTTACATTTGCAGTGATGTATTGGGATTGCAGATTCTTCAATTTAATCTTTTTTTTTTTTTTTTTTTACAAACTTATCAAATAATTTGGTAAAAATGTGAGAACAGTTTTTTTTTTTTTTTGCTTTTGGTTAATACATACTTAAAAAAAAAAAAAAAAATAGGTAACCTTACTAATGTTAAGTGGATTAACATTGATGAAAATGTAAAAGAAATATATCACAGCATTTAGACATCATACAAATCATGCTTGGATCTTCTGCAAATAAAGTTTCGTGAAAGTATCGCTGCTTCTCCTTCTGTATTTATGCTCCCATCTTTTCAGTTCAGTTTTTTATTTGGTTCTTCTGAAAAGGACTGCATGCAAAATTCCACGAAGGTGCAACAAACACCTGGAAAAAAAGACCAGCATTATTCCTGGATTAATTACCAGGAGGTTTATGAACAGATATTGATGCATTACTTCAGCCTAATCGACATTGTACACAGTGAGATCTTCCAAGTAAGACGTCATCATTGGACTTAAAAGTGAAATTCAGTGTTCTGTTTGAAGCAATGTCGTTTTCAAATGCCCTCTTCTCTGAAGATCAGGGGTTCGACCTGGAAGTTCTGCTTGTGACCCTGCCTCTCGTAAACCTCGTAAAAAAAATATTACTAAAGAAGATTTGATACTGTTCTGGGTTTCCTGTTCTTGGGTCTTTTTCAGATGGAGATCTCATTGGTGGGTGTCCAAATGTTTTGTTTACTTGTACATGGTTCAAGTCAAAAAACAAGTCGTATTTTGCAGCATACCACAATTATTTGGCACAGAAAGCGGTTCTGTCTTGCCAAAAACTCTACTACTTTTTTTATTTTTTAAATTTTTTTTCATGTACTTCGAAGTCATGTGACTTTGTAACGTTCTGGAGTTTCAGTGTTGTTCATGTGTACACGTGTAAAGCTGTGTATGTGTGTGCGTGTATATATATATAATATGTGTGTGTGCGTGCGAGTGTGTACATGCCTCCCCTGCCCCCCACCTGCCCTCTCCAGAGGCCATGCTCTACTTCCAGCACTCGGCCTAGTGGGCCATTAATGGACTGCCTGCTCATCAGCTCTCGTGGCTCAATTGCCCTGACGCTGGAGCTTTGTGTGCGTGTGTGTGTTAAAGTAGCACTCAGGCTGGAACACAAGTAAGGTGTAAGACCACATATTTCCAACCCTACGGTTGTGCCTTCTCACTTCTCCTATATAGTGCGGTTATAGAGAGCATGTCAGGGTTGATGATGTCCACAGCAGGTTTTCTTGATTCTATCCTAAAGTCTGTATGCTGTTTCCTTGCTGACCTGCTTTAGAGGGTCTGAAAGGGAAGCTGTTGGGGGTTTCGCGGTTAGTGTGGAGAATGGTGGGGGTCGCGGTGCTCTGGTGGGGGTAGAGCGTCGCACGCTGCGTCGGTTGACTAG
Organism: Clarias batrachus; assembly: GCA_003987875.1. Classification (NCBI taxonomy): domain Eukaryota; kingdom Metazoa; phylum Chordata; class Actinopteri; order Siluriformes; family Clariidae; genus Clarias; species Clarias batrachus. Next base: position 250,660 of record QMIH01000007.1, on the reverse strand, counting down.
GAGGAATTTCTCCGCATTCCAGCCACATACCAGAGCTGGAGCATTGGGACGCACAGACTACACAGCATGCATCATTGATTTCCCATTCTCTGCACCTGCATCAGCCAGCACCACAGCTGCTGGATTTTTTTTCATTCAGGGTTTTTATGGTGTTTAAAAATTTCAACATGGACACTCGCAAAGACTTCTGGAATTGTTATATTTTGACCCCCCTCGATGTGGACGTGCGAAGCTTCAGTCACAAAAGCGTGCAAGAAGCTACGCGGGACACCAAGCAGCGAGGGTGTCTAAATGGAGAAATTATTTGTAATAAGTCCAAGTCTCAGATTACCTCCAAAAATAAAAGCTGTTTGCAGAGTTCTGCCATCATGTGAGGCCTTTAAGAGCCTGGAGGCAGGATGCATCCAAAATATTTAGCCTTTGATACTTGTGCGCCTACTGAGCTGGTGAAAGTTTACTTCACATCACATGGTGGATATACACAAATGGCGAAAGAAAAAGAAATCCCGGCAGTTAAACTTTGACTTTTTGTGTGATATTAGTTTATTTTAAACGAATAGACATGGTGACTTGTGAAAGTTTAAAAGTTTGGCTTCTTCTTCTCATTATTATTATTATAGCTCAGGGATAAAGGGATAAATTATTGATTTATTAATATTGATTTTTTTTTTCTTTAAAACGATATCTTTTAAAGATAATGCAGGAATCAGCAGTCCTTAGGAATTAGCTGACCTGGCATTGAAACATTATTTTACAGTAGCAACTATCTGATTAATATCCTCTCTTATTTGTTAAACTCCCAGCATCAGTCAGTGGGACCAGACTTGCGTTCTTAACTTTACGATTATTTTCTGTATTTAACGACATCTATTAGTATTTGCATTCAAATGATAACACAAGATATACAATCCAAATCTCCTTACACTCTTAGTGTTTCCAGGCTTATGGAAATCTGGTGCTCATGTTGTGTTGGAATTCTGGCATAATTATTCATTATTACTGAATAATGGATAAAAAGTTAACATACTGTATTGTTTAATTATTCAGTTTATGTTTATTATTTATTAATATTTTGGTCCTGGTTTTGATTCTGAATTTAGTCAGTAAAAAAAATTATATATTGCATTAAACTTGCAAAAAAATCGCTGCTGCTTCTTTTGACTTTATGGGCAATACTGCCACCTACTGGATTGGAGTGTGGAGCAGGAGTTTGGCAAGGAGAAGGGAAAAAAAGTTTGCTTTGCAACACAGCATGACATTTAGTCCATTAGTAGATTTTCATATTTCATATCAAATCAATTCCCAAAATCCACAATAATCTAATCAAGTCCAGTATAATTTTTTCCCATCGCATTTTTTCCCCCCCTGATTTTCTCCCTAATTTAGTCGTGTCCAATTCCTCCCCGTCACTAGGGCGCTCCCACATTAAGGCTACTACTACCACTCAGCCGGGAAGGCGAAGACTATCACGTGTTTCCTCCGAACCACGTGACGCCAGTCGACCGCATCTTTTCGAACCGCACGCTCACTCACTGTCTGTGGCGGCGTAACACACTCGCCTATCCGCTGCTTCCTCACTCAAGGAGGAAGCTCAAGGTTGCCCCAGATTGGCTGTAGAGCCGCGATTAATGTGGGAGCACTAAATACCTCTCATCCCTCCCCTCTGAGAGAGCTCAGCCAATCAGCTCTCTCTAGGCGCCGGCTGTGAGAGGTCAGCATCACCTGGGGATCGAACTTGCGATCCGCGGATGATCGGGCGAGCGCTTTACCACTGCGACACTCGGAGGCCCTCCATCGCATTCTTGATTTAAACTGTAACTGCTTATTTAAATGTCTTCTCATTCATTTGTACTCGATCTAGTGTGGACAAACCAAGCTTACATTTTGATGATACTTGTATATAGGTATAAAGTATCTCCTGTTATCTAACAGGCAAGTCTGGTTTTGTTGACACACCGTTCCAGCATATAGCCTTGATACTTCTGCTGCATGCCGAGTTGTTGGAGAGACCCTCGTTGTCAACACCAGCTACAGATCCGTTCCACATACTGTACTAGTATTAACATTGTGGCTGAAACATTTCCATTGTTGCAGTGGTTATTTTCACTGAAGCTGTCGCCTGTACTTGTCCTACCGTCTCTACTGTGGCCTTTGGACTCGTTGCCAGGGCAGCGGTGTACAGTACAAAAAATGACAAATATGCATCTTTCAAAACTTGCTGGTGGCTCGTGCTGTTGTTTAGGAACAGCTGATGGAAGGTGAAACCTTCTCGCCTTCTGTTATTTCGGACCGTAGGCATCGTGTGATGTCCGCGTGCACACCGCAGGGGGTCAGCACCTCTGACTTCCCCAAAGATTACTCGGGTTAAGGACAAGAAGAGGACGCTCATATGGCTCATACACTGAAAAAAAAAAATTCTCCCCCAGATGGTTTCTAACATCCCCGGAATGAACATTTCATTTCTCTTAATCCAGTTATACACTATTCCAGGATGATCTGTTTCCTAAAGGTTTCTGTTCCCTAAATAAAAACAAGAGGGCTTGTGTTTTTTAATAGTCAGTTCCCGATCTTATGAGAGCCACGCTCGCTGCAGATACGGAGATGAACAAAAGTCTTCACACTGGACTCTGATCTGCTGACTCCCTTTATATGAAACTTGTTTTCAGAAGAGAAACCTTTAGTACAGTATATTGCAAATCTTAGCTGTCTGTCTGCTCGGCTAACCCTGCAGATCTCATCACAAGAAGCTGGAAAGTTGTCTTTTGTGCTGATCCTGCCAGTACAATCCAATATCTAATGGCACTGAATTAATTAGAAACACCATGAGTATAAATCTTTCAGCTTGCAGCCCCAACTTTTAAAGTTCAAAGCTTGCGTTTAACGTCTCCGGGGGTTTGTGAGGTAGACGCAAGGTACACATCTATACTGTACATCTGTTTGCTCAGCAGCTCAACAGTGTCTGTACTCCTGCAGCTGCTTGATGCTTTACATTGGTGCTGAACCTTTAACAAGTAAAGAGGTCATGACGTCTAGGACTGCTTACATGTTTCAGCATTTGGCAGACGGATTTAGCCAGAGCGACTTACATTTTTATCTCGTTATACACCTGGGTAGTTGAGGGTTAAGGGCCGCGCTCAAGGGCCCAAGTGGTGGGGGGTTTGAACCTGGGACCTTCTAGATCAGAGTCCAATACCAAAACACAAAGTCCGATTTGTTGCTAGGAAATTTTAGCAATAGTTAATTATGGCTCTTTTGCTAGCTAATATATGAATTTCAGTTGAACATTTATTGCAAGTATGTGCTAAAAAGTAGAAGGAAGTAACGGTATGTCAAATTTCAACCAAAATTTTCATTTTGTCAGAATAAAACTACAATTCAAAATGGATAACCCTATCTCTGTGGTTCTGTTTCTTTCCATTTCTGGTTACGTAAATGTGAATCTGCTGAATTTTGACCAGATATTGTGCAAGTCTTTGTTTTTAGCTTAAAGTAAACTCCACCATATGATCTTCCTTCATCGGGGCTGATCATGTGCACAAGTAGTTTTCCTGAGTGTGTGTGTGCGTGTGTGTGTGTGCCGTTTCCTCATATTTGGAAAAGGACCATCAATGTTGACGCACAGCGTTTTTGGCTAAGATTTCACAAAACACCTGCTGCCTTTGTCTTGACCAGTTTTAGGACTCGAGCAGAGTGTGTGTGTGTGCGTGGTTGTGTTTTATTTTAAATCGGTTATATCCTCTGATTTTCACTGTGGCCTTCTTTGTTTCTTTGTTGACCCATATTGTGTTTTTGACTTTGTTCAGTTGTCATTAAGCTTCTTGTGCTTTTGTCCATGTTTGGAGCCTTTATTTAAGGACTGCGGGTCGAGTGTATGGGACTGTTAAGTCCTTCTAAGAACAAGTAGCTCCTGCTATTATGCGCAGCACTCAGACTCCACTGTCCCCTCCAGCGGAGAGCTGCCGATTGTCTCAGCAGTAACATGAGTGCTGGGAACCGTGTAGTTCATGAGAAAGGGTGTGTGTGCACGCTGCTTACCGGCATGTGTGTGCATGCGGATGTGTTGTGGTGTACGTGCCAAAAATAGCTGTTTTTTAAATTATTATTATTTCGAACCCGCGTATGCGCGGTCAGTCGTAAGCGTACGCGCGCGGGTGCATGTGTGCGGTGAAACTCGGCGCTGGCTTATGCGGAGGTTCGAAACGGATTCCCAGCCGCCGGCTCTTCTGCGTTCCACCTGCGCGGCCCACAATGCCTCTTTGTTCCTGGCTCATGGCACTGTGGGATAGCTGTTATCCGAGAGCCGAGGGCCGGTCACCACCGACTTCTTCTTTCAGGGCAGAGATGGTAAACTCTCGCTATCTGGTTTCGTTGTGCTCGAGTTAGGCTCCAGGGAGTTGAGATCTCCTCTCGTGGGAGTGCGAGTGCTACGTGCCTCTCGCTTGTTTGTTTGCAGTGCAAGTACTATAGTTACCTCTGGATGTACCAGAAGGTGTTTGGTGCAGACTTTTTGAGTTGCTAGTTCTTTGGCAGGACTCTCAATCCCTCAGTCTGTTTCAAATAAGTGAAGCGAAGTGTACTTTGCTGTTCTTCTTTTCTTTTTCTTTTTTTTAATAACTACAAAATAAATTGATTCCAAGCAGCTGCACCTTGAATCATGAAAATCGGAGACTTTCATATGAAAACATTAGTTCCTCTTGAACTGTAAATGTTTTTGCAGTTGTCAGGGCTTCGGCGCACTTCCTCTTCGATGCGTCCTTTTGTGTTATATCATGCGAGGCTGGGTTCAGCAAAGGAAGTCTGGCTTTCCTGTTCCCTGGTTTGTTATTGTTACGCCACCCCTTATTGAGTAATTGAAAAGGGCCGAAGGGGTGCGCGCCATCGATTCTGGTCTTAATTAAAGATGAAAGCTGGCCACAGCTGCCCTTCCCCTGTCCTGACCACCCTCCTACACGTGGGCATTTGGAGCCAAAGAGGTGGTCCAGTCCTTCTTTATCTCTGTTATGTTCACTCTCTCTCCTCCTCATTAAGCTGACATGGCAGATCGGCCAGGGGATTTCCACCACTGCATCGTCAGATATAATTGCTTTAATGAGACTTGGGCCCTGCAATTTTGACTATCATCAGTAATTTCTACCTAGAATTATAGTTTTTTTTTTTTTTTGCATGTTTAGTGGGATTTAAATAAATAAATAAATAAACGGCCGCGTCCTAACTATGTCCCCGTTTTCTGAAACAATCGATGCACTTTCCAAATCTGTGAAAGTGATACCGTGTGTTTTAGGGCAAGCGTCGAGGGATGGCTAGCCGAAGCGGCCCAAACAGTAAGCGCACTGTCCGACAGGTTTGTTCTTTCCCAGGTTGAAAAAGCTGTGCTGGCTGCAACACCTCGGTCCTGGACGGGGCAGAGACTTTAGGCTTTCTCAACCAGATTTCATCCGTTGTCTTTTAAAAGCACTTAGAGTGTTAGTTTGAAAAAGAACTCCCTCACAAAGCAGTGAGTGTTACGGGCTCAGACTGCCAGGTCTCCTTATCATAACATCCTCTGCTACGAGGCAGGCTGTTTGTTCTGAAGCTCTCTGACCGCCGTTGGACTACGTGGTGTGTGTGTGTGTGTGTGTGTGTGTGTGTGTGTGTGTGTGTGTGTGTGTGTGTGTGTGTGTGTGTGTGTGAGAGAGGGCGAGAAAGAGAGGAGGCTCCATTTGCTCTGCTTACTCAGCTCTGTCATCGACCTCTCATGCCGTGGTGGCCTTCAGTACGGTTCGTGCGTTATGGACTTGAGTGTGGATATCCTGAGGCTGCTGGATTTCATTTATTTCTTACACAGACTTAAAAGTTGGTTTGGACTTGATTTGATGTGGGGGGGATTTTTAAATTGTTTTTTCTTGCATGAAGCAGATAGACGGTGAATGTAACGCTTTTTTGCTTCTTGTTTGTAGCCGAGACATGGAGAACAAAGAGACGCTGCGTGGACTGCAGAAAATGGAGGATCGGCCGGAGGAGCGCATGATCCGGGAGAAGCTTAAGGCCACCTGTATGCCCACCTGGAAACACGAGTGGCTGGAGAGGAGGAACAAGAGAGGCCCGGTGGTCAGCCATTCTCCTGTCTTTGTTTATTATATCTCGTATCTAGAAACTGATGTCTGTATTATTGGGACAGGTGTTGTAGTAACGCTGTGTATTCCACTCTTGTTCAGGTGGTAAAGCCCATTCCCTTGCGGCCAGACAGCAATGAAGCCGGACGTCTGGGCCTTGAGACAGGCGTCGACACCGCGAGCAACTCTTCGTCTCAGAGCAGAGGCCGTCGCAGCCCGTCCCCTGGACCTTCCTCATCCTCCGCCTCGTCCAGTTCCTCATCTACCAAGATAGCAGGGAAACCCGAGTCCCCAGGCGTCCGCAGGAAGAGGGGATCCCCAGTTCCAGTAAGGTTTATTTCCACAATCTGGCGCGCAAGGCTAGACGACTGTTGCGTTCGTAATTGGTTTATAGTGTGTTATGTTGTAGGGCTCGTTTGTGACGTTGCACTCCTTTTTCGACTCGTCTAGTTTCAGAGCGGCAGGGTAACGCCTCCTCGGCGAGCGCCATCACCTGACGGTTTCTCCCCGTACAGTCCTGAAGAGACAAATCGCAGGGTCAACAAGGTCATGAGGGCCCGGCTTTATCTGCTCCAGCAAATTGGACCTAACTCTTTCCTGATTGGAGGAGACAGCCCAGACAACAAATACCGTGTGTTCATTGGACCTCAGGTTAGTGCGGTCTTCTAGCGAGTCAAACGTGAGTTGATGATCATGTTTTAGGTTTATTCGGTAATGGATATGGATGAGCTTTTCACTTTATCCAAACGGACTCCTAATATCCTACCCGTTGCCATTCGCTCATCAGACCTGCAGCTGCGGTCGAGGGGCCTTCTGCATCCATGTGCTTTTCGTCATGCTGAGAGTCTTCCAGCTGGAGTCGTCCGATCCACTGCTCTGGAGAAAGACCCTCAAAAACTTTGAGGTACAGTAAAGAAGCACAGGAAGAAAAAAAATACCCTTGACCCAAAGTGGAAATTCAAATCTAGCTCACACAGTGTTTTTTTTTTTTTTCCATGTTCAGGTGGAGAGCTTATTCCAGAAGTACCACAACCGGAGGAGCTCACGGATCAAAGCCCCGTCTCGCAGCACCATCCAGAAGTTCGTGTCGCGCATGTCCAACTCCCATACTACCTGCACATCCAGCTCCTCACCCTCCAGCAACGAGAGCAGGTCAGTACGCCTGTGATGGAAAGGGGCCAGGAGGTGGTCTATAATTAATACATGTGTCCATAATTAAGGAGACATAAAGACCATGCAGACAGAAGTGTGATATTCTGTGAAATATGAGAAGAAATTTCATTATGTACACGTGCTGTATAAATGTATATTATTATGGGAAGAATTTTTACTCTGGATAAAAAGGAAAAAATTTGGCGGCTTAACATTTTCTTAATTTTTGTGAGAACGGCAATTTATCAGTCTAAGAAAAATCCTGCGTGATGAAGCACCGCTCAGTTTGGGTGTGTGTGTCTCGTCTACAGCATGAAGGACGAGGAAGAGCAGATGTGTCCGATCTGTCTGCTGGACATGCTGGATGAGGAGAGTCTGACTGTGTGTGAGGAGGGCTGCAGGAACAAGCTGCACCACCACTGCATGTCAATATGTGAGTATAAGTCCACACACACACACATTTGGGTGACCTTTAAAAATAGGAGGAAAACTAAAAATAGGAGCGTTAAAAAAAAGAAAAAAAAGGTGGAAATATTTTCCATCAGGAGGAAAAAAAGAAGCAAGAACCCAAAGATCTCATATGCATCCTTCACAATCAAAATGTGTAACCAGTTTCTAAAATGACTTCATTATCAGCCAGGGTCGTGTAAAATAACACGGAATATTTTGTTTTTCAGGGGCGGAGGAATGTCGGAGAAACCAAGAAGCCCTGATCTGCCCTCTTTGCAGGGCCAAGTGGAAGTCACATGATTTTTACAGGTGAGAAGACTCTCAACTCTTTTTCATGTTTCTCCTGAAACGCTTATTAAGTCGTATAAACCTGAACAATCAGGAGTGATGAACGATTCGTCGAATATAGCCTCTTCGAAAGGCGGTACCAGGAATACAAGCTATTGTTTCATTTCTTGACATCGCCAGTGTTTCCACGTCTGTGCAGGAAGCACCTGCATGTGGTCGAGGTGAAAGGGCAGGCAAGGCTGCGGAGACGCTCCCAGATAAGACAATCAGATGAGGTCCGGGAAGAGGGGGAGAAGTGTACAGCGCTTCGTTAGTTACACAGGAAGATAATGTGAAGAGCACGTGTGAAAAACAAGCAGACGGAAAGCTTTGATTTACCCCTTTCCTACTTGCCAAGCCACTCGCATCAGTCCTAATATGAAACATCAGTCCAGACCTCAGACCTCAGCAGGAGCTAAAGAATGTTACCGTCAACAGGCCTGAATTATACTCCTAGACCACTGGCGCGTTCCAGTAGCTCTGTGAATACAATATGTATTTTAAAACATCTTATTAACGCTTTCCGTTCAAGGCGACGGTCTCCTCAGTGATTGGCTTCCAGGTGTGAACGTGGGATATCAGTTCATTTGAAACCGCGTTGCGAGCAAAAATGGATGGCTAACAGACGTTTTTTGCAAACGGAAACGTCCTCAATGCTTACAGGTTTCTGAGATGCTTAAGGGCGAGTATTATCAGGATGAAGGTTGAACAATCAATCAACCGCACTCGTTACAGTGAGATCTCAATGACGGCCCTAGCTGAGGCGACTGACACTACAGTCATTCTCGTGAACATTCACCAGCTGATCCTTGAAATTGAGTGGACAAATTTTTGCTAACTTGCGGAAGAGGCGCATCTGTCTGCACATGCAATCGAACCACTTGCACGTTACAGGAACTGGCCTGTGAGTTATTACCACATCTCCATACACTCCAAGCCATCTCCACATGTTTGGGCCGTTAAAGGAGTTCCTGGAAGGCCAGCGTTTCACACGGGAAGCAGGCAGATGTACTTTGATGGTATCGAAAACATTGGGATGAGTGCATTAGTATAGCTGGGGATTATCTAGAGAAATAAAGCTGGTTTCACTCTCATAACTGTATTCTGTACAAATCAAAAGTCCTGGTTCGACTTGAACGCCCATGATGTATATTCTGGTGCTAGAAAGGGTGGGATGGTGACATGGTGTATGATGCATGACTTTGGATTAGGATTGGCTTCATCATGCAGTTGCTATTTAATAGCGACACGGTGGGACAGTGCAGGTAGTGTGTGTGTGTGTGTGTGTGTGTGTGTGTGTGTGTGTGTGTGTGTGTGTGTGTGTGTAGGGGCATCAGCAGGTTGGAATTCCGTGTGTCGGATCTTCTCTCAGTGGTTAGGTGAGCTAGACAGTATGGCACCACCTGTGTTTTGTGTGTCTGCCCAGGGCTGAAATGCTAGCAGCTAGTCACGTCCTCGGTTCCTCCCACCATTCCAACGGCACGAATATGTTCCCGATGTGGGATCTCTTTGCATTAAACGCTGTGAAACTATAGCCTGTTGGTGTTTCTTCTGAATAAAGCAATTATTCAAATTTTCCTGGATGAATGTTGTTTGTTTACAAGATCTAAGATCTTCGTGATTTTCTTATGATGATATATTCATGAAGATAATATTATTATTATTATTATTATTATTATTAATTCCACCTCACATGTGCATTTTGTGTCCAGTCACGACCCAGCGTCTACAACGGAAAGCTCCATAAGCCGCTCACAGAGCCTGGTATCTTCATCCCCCGCGTCATCATCCTCCCACGCTGAAGGTCAGAGGGTCGCGCACGAGGGAGACTTCTCTCTCCCGCATTACGGAGTGCAGCAAATCCCTCAAACTTATAAAGAACTGGCCGAGCCTTGGATCAAGGTGAGGTGCTGGAAGGTGTAGCCACATTTTGAGTCATGCAGAACATTAAGAAACAGCTCCAACATTGCTTAGAAGTTTAATGCAATCTTTCTGGATTCATTTCCTAATCTCGATTGACAAGTAGATATGTCTAATGTTTTTTCGTTATCTCCGTCGTCAGGTGTTCGGTATCGAGCTGGTCGGCTGTCTGTTCTCCCGGAACTGGAACATCAGAGAGATGGCGCTCCGGAGGCTGTCGCATGACGTGAGCGGCGCCTTGCTCCTGGCTAACGGCGAGCACTCGATGGCGAACGCGGCGACCGGAGCGGGGGCGGGTATCGGAGCGGCGGGAAGCGAGATCTCCGGGGAAGTGGTGGTGGAGTCGTGCTGCAGCGTTCTGTCTATGGTGTGCGCAGACCCTGTGTACAAAGTCTACGTAGCTGCGCTGGTAAGATTCCGTATCTTGGTTCACATAGATTCACATCCCAGTCAGTAAACATGCGAGAAAACACACTTTAAAAAACAAACGAGAGCGAAGTGGATCTCGGTCCTAATCCGCCTCATATCATGGGTAGCTTAACACCCACTTGACAGATGTGGCGTTTGATTTGATCACTACAGTGCAACCCGTCACACGCAACAAGCGTCTCGTGATCGGGTCAGGTGGCGGCCGCTTGTGTTTGCGTGCTCTCGTGAGTGCACAGAGCTTCTATCACACCTGCAGGAAATTGCTCAACTGCAATCTGGGATGGTATCTGAGATCTTCTTTAAATTATAATCTGTTCAGGGACAATTAAAGAAAACCAGAGAAGACATTTGTGAACAGACTTAAAGTCAATTTATTTATTTGTTTATTTATTTATTTATTTGTTTGTTTACTTATTTTAGATTTTCTTTTTAGATAGGTGTAATTGTTATTTTAAACCCGTCGCTCGGGTAAGACATCGTGTCATCTAGACGTCTTCAATCCCAGCTTGCTAGTGCGTCACATTTATGTATTATTTTTATTATGATTATTCTAATCACGCTCACACTATTTGAGAGATTTTTGCATTGCAATATCAAGATAGATATATTTTTTAAGCTCAGATTCTTTTGTGGCGATTTGCCCGGTGCCGAAGTTCATTATTACGACAAACCATGCTGGCTAGTTCTAAAGTTCACTTTAAACCAGGAAGTCTGCAAAACAGCAACGAACTTCACACCGGGACTTAAAGGTTTCAGTTTTTTTTTTTCCCCTCTACTCTTAACCTATTTCTGCTTCTTTTAAAAAACAATAGCGTTTGGTGACTGTTTTCATGGCATGCTTCTCGGAGTCTGACTTTTCCCCGAGGCTTTTCTGTTCCAGCGTTTTATGAAAACAAGAAAAGTTCTGTCCTCTTGGGGGATTTCCAGAATATTTAGCGTTGTTGGATGGATTTTTGCTGTATTCTTCAAACAAAGGAAAAAAAAAAGTGGGGGATGGTGTCCATGGACTAAAAATACCAGGCGCACTTTTGTTCAAGGCAAGGCCAGGAGTTCTATCAAAGCTTTATACTTTTTTTTTTTTTTTTTTGTAGCGAAGTTTGTATTGGCGAAAAAGTGTCACCGGACGAATTACAGCAGTGGAAAGGATACGTAGGCCTTTAAGTATGTTTGAGTATCTGTTGATAGAGTTAAGAGTTCTCCTTGTGGCCCAGTGAGTGTTTGTGTTGTATTTTTTTTTTCCTCCAGGTTTATATTCTGTTTTTTTTTAAAGCTAGGGAAAGGTGTAGGCGGGAAAATGTGTGTGTGTGTGCGTGTGTGTAGCTGGAGTAAGAAGGAGGTTCGATGCTGAGCTTATCAGCACTGGGCAACACTCCAGTACAATGCTCTATCAGTCACCACTCCCCAGTCTTCTCTGGTCGTCAGGGGTCAGGGTGAACCGTTTCTCACACACTTGCACAAACACGCATATGCTGAGCATGATACGCTGCGAACATGTAGGTCCTTTGCTTCAGATCATCCTGGCATCCTTGTTCTCACAAGAATAGTCCGGCCATAGCGCTCGAGGTCGAAAGTTCACGGCTCTCTGTTTAGCCCCGTGATGGCGCGTTACATACCGCCTGCTGCGTAGAGCCAGTTAGACACGCGGTTTAATTGACCGCTAACTTCTTAAAGTTTAATGCATAATGCTGGCATACATGCAAACCTGTTTCTACATTCAACAAAACGCTTTTTCTGATCTGCTCGAGCATACATTGTGTGATGTTTTGATTCCTTGTGACTGTTTAGGATTCTTATGTTTTCTTTTTTCCCCTCCTTGCTCAGAAAACCCTGCGGGCCATGCTGGTCTACACGCCATGCCACAGTCTGTCGGAGCGCAGTCGCCTGCAGCAGCTGCTCCGGCCCGTGGTCGAGACCATCTTGGTTAAATGTGCCGACGCCAACAGGTGCTGGACGTCCTCAAAGCCGAGGAGTTTCAAATATGTTGCACATAATAATGAGCCGTGTGAATGCACTGAAATACGTTTTTACTCGTTCGCTGTCATGCATTTAAAAGAGAAGGAAGAGTCTTAATGTTAATGTAAATCTTCCCAACTCCGAGTGCTTGTGGATATAGAATGATAACCGTTGTGATGACGTGTGTGTGTTCACAGTCGCACCAGCCAGCTGTCTGTGTCCACTCTCCTGGAGCTCTGTAAAGGCCAAGTTGGGGAGCTTGCTGTTGGTAGAGAGATTCTCAAAGCAGGTGCGAATAGCACTCAGGTCCTCAAATGCAATAACAGATTTGTATACTTGTATGAGCTTCCAGTAAATCATCTTTTAAAATGTATATACCTGTCTGTCTGTCTGTCTTAGGTTCTATCGGGATAGGTGGAGTGGACTATGTGCTGAACTGTATCCTGGGTTCCCAGACGGAGGCGAATAACTGGCAGGCTCTCCTAGGCCGCTTGTGCCTGATCGACAGGTTGCTGCTGGAGTTTCCAGCCGAGTTCTACCCCCATATCGTCACAGCCGCAGACTGCGGACATCCCCAGAATCAGGTGGAGAGGTACAGGACAGCCGCATCTAAACATCACTAATTCAGTTGATCACAGCCGACTTGCAAATTAAATGGACTTAAAATGATTTTGTTACTTCCAGGTACCAGAAATTACTGCGTCTGCTGGGCTTTGCGCTGCAGTCCATCGATAACTCGCACTCCATGGTAGGGAAGCTGTCGCGCCGCGTGTTCCTGAGTGCCGCCCGCATGGTGGCCCGCGTCCCCCACGTCTTCGTCAAACTGCTGGACATGCTGAGTGTCACCAGCTCCACCCACTATGCCCGTATGCGTCGGCGCCTCCTGGCCATTGCCGAGGAGATGGACATCCTAGATGCCTTGCACCTTGGCCTTGAGGATGTACAGGGGGGCTCGGGGGCGCACTGCGACGCCTTTCTGGATCCCGCAGCTCCTCACAACTCGCCCATTTCCACAGAGAGGAACTCGCCCACGCACTGCTTGCCGGAAAAGCCCTGCGGTAAAGTCGCTCAATGTGGAACGGCCAGCGCCAAAACCATAGACGACATGTCCGACAGGTTGGCATGCATCACCGCTGGACCTGCTGATTCCCCAAAACCCCCAGTTCAACAGCGCGGCCCCCACAGACCGCTGAGCCAGTGTCTTAATTCACATTCGCCCTCCTCCAGTCAACCACCCCCACTCCCCTCCCCTTCTACCTCTCAAGCTAGGCCACAAGGTTTTGTCCCGGGCAAGCTCACTAACTGTTCCCCCGGTGCTCAGCGCAAATTCCCAATTCCTAAGGGTGCTAGTGGAGGAGGGACCAATAAAGACACTGACAAGCTGCCTTCTCCTGTGTTCTCCCAAGCTCGGCCTCTGCCCCCCAACCACATCCATCGTCCCAAACCCTCGAGGCCCTCTCTTTCTCCTTCCACCTCTTGTGAGGCAGCTAAAGCTCAGTGCCAGGCTCGCAAAGGCAATATGAAGCTCGATCTTCAGGACATTTCTCCAGGACATGAAAGTTCAAGGTGCAGTGCTAGCTCTGCATTCGTCCCTAGCGAGGATGCGGTCTTCACACCCGTGGACGATAAGTTCCATGGCCTGGACCCTTCTGCGGAGCTCAACTCCAGCATGGAGGACCTTCTGGAAGCGGACAGCACAGTGACGTTCCAGTCGGAGGTGGCGGTGTTGTCACCCGAGCAGGCTGGTCCGGACGACGCGTACTGCCAGGATGTGACGCAGAACCAGAAGTGCAAGGAGAAAATGGAGGCCGAAGAAGAGGAGGCGCTAGCGGTCGTCATGGCAATGTCGGCATCCCAGGATGCGCTACCCATTATCCCGCAGCTGCAGGTGGAAAAGGAGGAGGAGGTCATCATCATACAGGTGGACGTGAGTGTAGATTTTCAATTTCATTCTAATTCAAGACTGAAATACGGTTTGTTTCTGACTTGCACAAGTGAAATTCATTAAACCAACATCGACCACGTTGTAACCTTTCCAGACGCCAGAGACTCTGCCTGGTCATACCAAAGCAAAACAGCCCTACCGCGAGGGTGCCGAGTGGCTGAAGGGTCAGCAGATCGGCCTGGGCGCTTTCTCATCCTGCTACCAAGCTCAGGACGTCGGCACCGGAACGCTGATGGCCGTCAAACAGGTGTGTGTGTGTGTGTGTATAAATGAGTTTCGTCTGCAGGATGGCCTGGCTCGTACAGTATATCTGCAACTGCTTATTTGGGAGTGGGTGGTCACATAGTGCTGTAACTTGAACATGTCCACTAAAATGTTTTTTTTTTTTTTCCTTTGGCTAACTAACCTGAATCACTATTTATGTTTTTGGAAGTCTGTTAAACCAAAGTTGTGTGCATACACTTTGTGCCCAGTCTCTCTCTCTCTATCTCTCTCTAAATATTTCTCTCCACCCGTCTTATCTTGCTGCATATCAGCACTTTCTGAATTCCTTGTGCCCATTACAGTGCAGCACTTGAGTAAGACCAGGTTTACAGCCTGATTTTAAAAAAACATATCGACTCTGAAAAGGGTCACGTCTTGTGACACACACACACACCCCAAGCCTTGACCAATCAGCATTCACTTCATTTGGAAGGTTAACATACACACTTTGGATTGTGGATGGCGCGTATACCCATATAAACCAACCTTACATCTATTCCTGTGTTGCTTTATCATTTGTCCTACATGTTTGAGGTCATGAGATGTTTGTATGTATTTTTTATATCACAGGTATGTTTTAATCTTTTGATTCCTAATCTGTTTTGACGTCACAAGCGTCATTATTTTAAATAGCTTTTTATGCTATGCATGATTTTTATTATTTTTATTATGTTTCTGTACACTGCTGTCAATGACCAAGGCCAAGTTCACTGGTTAATGCAACGTAACACAAATATTGAGCATTTCCTCCTCAAATAAATTTCCGTCAGCATCAATAACCAAAGGAAAAAGTGATGCAGCAAAGCCATAATCCACGTTGATGGCCCACTTTACAGCAGAAGGATGTCAATAAATGTAGAAGAATTATTGATTTCTTTCAGTATGACTTAAAAGCACATTTTTTGGCCTTTTAAAATCCAGTTTAGAAATGCAAAATTGGGGGGAATAAAGTGACGGTGATGACACCTTGTATATTAATGACTGGCGCTAGTCCGTGAACTGAAAGCAAACATTTTTCTTTCACACTACGAAAAAAAGTGCCGTCTCCAAGGTCAGTACTACATGTTTACCAAATACAGTATCACGCTAAACCCCTTGCATGTGTCATCAACTGCTATTGAGTCTACACGGATCATGTTACAAGCATATGAGATGGTCCTGTCAAAGCAGTCTGCCAGTAAGAGGGTTATCTGGCAAATTCTTGGATGATTCAGATCAGCGTTAAATGTGTTGCCAGGCAGAAGCTAGATGCAGTCTGGGTTCAGGCAGAGTGTAATGTTCCACACTATAGCTTTACTGCCTACATTCGGTTCGTTACCGGTTGAAATTTGTCTACACTATGGGGTACCTACCTATTCAATGAGACTTTGGGCATAAAGTGGGGTACATCCTGGATGGGGTACCAATCCATCACAGGGCACAGTGACATTCACACACTCATTCACACACTACAGGCAATTTGGGAACACCAATTAGACTAATCTCTTTGTCTTTTGACTGTGGGAGGAAACCAGAGCACCCAGAGGAAACCCACCAAGCATGGGGAGAGCATGCAAACTCCATGCATACAGACCCCGAGACGGGAATCGAACCCCCTGACCCTCGAGGTGCCTCACGCCTTTTATGTGATGCCTTTGTAGGTGACCTACGTGAGGAACACATCCTCCGAGCAGGAGGAGGTTGTAGAGGTACTGCGGGAGGAGATTCGAATGATGAGCCACCTCGATCACCCCAACATCATCCGCATGCTGGGCGCGACCTGCGAGAAGAACAACTACAATCTGTTCGTGGAGTGGATGGCAGGCAAGATCTCAGTTTCAACACATTTTAATTAACTTGCTTTTTGCTTTTCCTGCCCGTCAGCCAAATCCTTCATGAATCCGATAAAGCTACAGTGAAGCTCATTCCTGTGACTGTTTCGTTCCAGGTGGTTCTGTGTCTCATCTACTGAACAAGTACGGTGCCTTTAAGGAAGGTGTGGTGATCAACTATACAGAGCAGCTGCTCCGGGGTCTGTCCTACCTCCACGAGAATCAGATCATCCACCGTGACATCAAAGGTGAGCTGCGCACAACCAGACCTTCTGCCAGGAAAGGGATGATAACTTTCGCAACCCGTCAGTCATTATTAAACGTTTTCAAGCACAGGATTATGCTTAGATCGGATTTTACAACTGTATCCATCATGCGAACAAAACTGGGTCAGAGCTGAAACATGCCGGCTCTGGCTAGCGTGACCACCGGGACAATATTAACAATTTCACACCAGCTGTTCCAGCAAAAACATTCTTCCCTGCAGAACGAAATGCCATAAACATGCAACATGCAGGAAATGTTTGAGAATTAAATACAGATTTTTGTCGGATGTAATTTCCCATTACATTGCATTTAACTTCCATCAGTGCTTGCAGTAATGATACACTTTAATGCAATCACTGTTCGATAGCAACACCGAGATGTGGTTAGAATTGAAGACAGGTCAGAAAGCTGGAGGCCATGCTCTACAGATCAAGGAACACCCTTTATAGTTTTTATTTTTGGCAGGCAGTTTCTTCATTTCCTTCGACTTTAAAATTCAACGTGATTATATGACTAAAAATATACACAGCTCATACAGGATACGTCCATGCTTCCTAAACATTATACCTAGCTTACAGTTCAGTATGAAGCAGCATCTTTAAGCGATTATACTCTATTTCAGACATAGGTTCTAAACTTGGCCCAAAAAATTTATATTTTACAGTGGTGGCCAAAAGTATTGGAACAAAATAGAAATTCAAGGTTTTGAGGACATTATCTGTAAAAAAAAAAAATAATAATAATAATAATGACAATAGTGGCTTACTGGCTCACAGTCCAGGTTTTTACCCCGCCTCGTGCCCCAAGTCTCCCGGGATAGACTCCAGGCCCCCTGCGACCCTGTGTACAGGATTAAGCGGTATAGACGACGATGTGTGAGTGAAATTGCTATACAACAATCAACGTTTAGTCCTGCTGGAGCCGTCTGGGCACAGAGTAAAAAAAAAAAAGTCTGCAGTACTCTGGTGTCATTTGCTCAATCCATGCCTACTGGATATTTTCCTGAAGATCATGTACTAAAGACGGTTTCTTGACTGCTGCTGCCTTCTTCACAACAGTTTTCTGTACAGTTTAGGCCTGGAGATGATCCTGGCCATGGCATCAGAAGCTGAAAGCAATTGACACATCTTCAGTTAATTAGTACAACTCTTCAGCCAGATAGGCTAGAACTAATTAGTGAAATCTGTAATACATGCCACATGTTTGTCTTTTGACCGGTATTCTGTATTAAATGGCATTTTCATAATGGCTTTTAAATGATTTTCATAGATTAAAAATGTTGCTCTAAATGGAGTAGCTACCTGTACAGTACCCTGTGTGATCGACCCCTTTCAAAACGGTTTAAACATAAACAATCGTCCATTTCATCGTCTGAATTTCTGCGTCCATGATGTCGTGCTGGTTGTGCAATATTTGAGCCACAGTGGCCTCTAGTGGCTGCTGCACTCTCCCTGCATAGAGCAGACTCTTGTTCAATTTGCTCTTGATTGGCTTGAAGAATACTATGTGAAAAACAGACATTTGCGTTTCTTAAAATGTATATACCTTCATAATAATATTCCAGCGACGTCACCTTGTATTGCAAAGTATTACGATTATGCGTTTCTGATTGTTGTCTTTACCCTGCATAGGTGCCAACCTGCTGATTGACAGCACAGGCCAGAGGCTGCGGATAGCCGACTTTGGCGCAGCGGCGAGGCTGGCGTCCAAAGGCACGGGCGCAGGGGAGTTCCAGGGCCAGCTGCTTGGTACCATCGCCTTCATGGCCCCGGAGGTAAGACCGAGTTGATGAGACAAACCACCGGCATGTTTCACTGATACAGAAAGCTTTGTTTGAATTATAAAATGTCCAAATACATCATTATGATGTGAAGAGAATGCTGAATGATCCACTGAGAGACACTTCAGCCATTTAAATGTCCAGACAAAGCTGTGAGCGCTGGGTGTCGCAATCAGATTCACGTGGCTCTCCGGCGAATCTGGCCAAAGTGCATTTAGATTTCTCACTAACTCCCCAAGTGAAAGAAAATTGTAATCCTTTAGAGGCGGACCAAGTTGCCTGCGTGTTAATGTTTTGTTCTCATTGTGGACGCAGACATTCTTTAATTAGGAGGCAGTTTAGCCGGACTTGCCCCCTCTTCGGCAGTAAGCTTCATTTCTAAAGCCTCTTAATACTGAACAATGCCAAACCCCCAATAACAACCCCCGTCTATTCTTTTCCCGGGGCAGAAGTATACGCCGAAAATTTCATCTTGAAGATCTTAAAGAAAATGAAAAGGATTTCTCATTCAGGTGGCAAAACTACTGTGACGATGGGGGTTAATGCATTAACAAACACTTCTGCATATTGGGACACAGCAGTATCTAAAACCGTTACCGAAGGAAGTCATATTTCATCCTAAAATAGGTTTTACAGAAGTAACCTGAGCTGTAGACAAAAATATAAACCATGGTGGCCAAAGTGACCATCTAATACAGTCCCCCTCCCCTTTTTTTTTTGCTGTGTTTGCATTATGGTAAATACATTTTTTTTAAATGGGAAAATTGAGCTCTTCTGGTAAAAGAAATCACTGCTGCCTATGTGTTTATTTGGTGGTGTAAATATTTAGAGATGAATTATCACGTTAATGACACTGCATGATTACTGTTATAAACGTAGAAGACTTACAGGAAACGGGCGTTCATACAGTGCGGTTTCCTGTCCGAATAAATTGAGAACACTTGACCAGTTTACTTTTCCCCCGAAAAACAACCCACCCCTTCTGTTGAAACTGCATAAGCCGCCTCGTGGGTTGCCTTTTTGGGAAAGAGGCTCGGTTTAGACATGGGTTTAGGGTGGAGTTAATGTCCAGGCCAGATCAGCCTAAAGGGAAGAAACCAACCAGGTCCGTCCCATGTCAGTAACGCGGATTATGGTTTTAATAATAGATGTGTAGACACATTTTGTAAACCAGCAGCTGACCTCCCTGTGCCCCTGCAGGTGCTGAGAGGCCAGCAGTACGGCCGGAGCTGTGACGTGTGGAGCGTGGGATGTGCCATCATCGAGATGTCGTGTGCCAAGCCACCGTGGAATGCAGAGAAGCACTCGAACCACCTGGCACTCATATTCAAGGTGAGGATTTCAAAATAATCGACGTATAAGATCTTCAAAGAATTTAAAGAGCAGCTGTGTATGTTTTTTATAATGAAGTTGAGTGCTGAAGAGTAAAGATGCATTTGTTGCGTCAAGCTGAAAGGATGGTGGTGTAGTCTCACGTTGTCCTTACCTTTTATCATACATCAAAACATGTTTAAAGATCCGGTTATAGTCTCGCAATGGTCTTTGAAGGAAGTTTATGATTATATGGGTTTGCGCAAGTTGGTTCAAGAGTCTTGATCTACAGGCAAAAATGTATTTAAATGTTCAAGTCAAACCGGGACTTTTGATTGCGCAGAACACAGTTATGGGAGTAAAAACTACCATTATTTCTCTATATAATCCCCTGTTGCGCTATTGTATCATACCAGCATTTCACTAGTGCTTGGACACTATTTTTTCAGGTCAGGAGTGTACGAGGATGTGGCAACTCCCACTCGAGTTCCTGTAATGTGCAAGTGATCTTCATTAATGAACGCGTGTACGACAAGTGTGACAAGTTATTCATAGATTTTCAAGGATCAAGCGTTTCACTCGCTGAATGTTTAAGAGAAAAACTGCAGTGTGCTCCGAGCCACCTCAGCCGGGATCATCCTTCATGGACATACAGCCTTCTTTAAAATGTTGGCACCATTCAAATGTTTTACTGTGGCTAAGAGTCTCATCAGCAAAGAAGCTTGAAGTCCTCTGCAAATGCCAATCAGTTTTATGACTTCATTCACGATTAATTTGATCACAAGTCCCAGTTTGACTCGAACGCCCATCATCTCAATCACAGCAGATGCTCAAATTGATGAATAGTGACTTAGTGCCATTTCTGTGTTCAATGATTGCAAAAATCTTGAACATTTAGAATAGAAGAAATCAGGAGGGGGTTGAATGTTTGTTTGTTTGTTTTTTTTTACATCAATGTATGCACTGTATAACGACTCGTCACTAGTGTTTAGTGTTTTAGCCAGACGTTCCTAAAAAATGCTTCTTTTTTTTTTTTGGACCATCATATTTATAAATGTCTGTTCTCAGATCGCCAGTGCTACCACAGCTCCCAGCATCCCTCCTCAGCTTTCTCCGGGTCTGAGAGACGTCACACTGCGCTGTCTGGAGCTGCAGCCTACCGACCGGCCGCCCTCTCGCGAGCTCCTCAAACACCCCATCTTCCGCCATAACTGGTAACACTGAGTGTCCAGGAACTACTGAAGCGCCTGTCCGGGCTGCCCCCCCTTCACTGCTGTCTTCCCCTCTGCACTAGCACTAGCTTAGCACAGATATATATGTATATACACACACTGGGCCCTTTACTGCTGTAGCCTCAACAAATAATGCAAAAGCAGCCCATCGAGTGCCTTTACAAAAAAGCGTTATGTCTCTTTGGTGCATTCTGCATCGTGTTTGTTGCCATTTCAATCACAGGAAGGCGCTGAAGAGCTTTTTTTTTTTTTTTTAATGAAATCTATGTAACTGGAGCAAGATGATTATTATTTTTTTTCCAGTAAAGGTGTAATAATCTTGTTTTAACTGGTGGAATCTTTTGCATTTAACCGTTTCTTTACATTTGTGCATTTTACTGTCGGGCCATCATGTTTTTCTTTTGCGACATGTAAAAAGCACCACGAACGGGTTTCAGGGAAAGGTGACGCTACAACAGAAATTTAGCCATTTCAGCTAGCGTTAACGCTTATTGTGAATGCTCAGAACGCTGGTATCTGTCTAAATGTACGGTTTCTGGTTTTAAATCTCAGCGGAAATCCCATGTAAAAATGTCTGATTTTTATACGCCTTATAAATGGGGCGGAGTCAAGGATGCATTTATTAACTTTCTGGGTTTAGCTATGTTTTTGATTTCAAGACCAGCAATCGTCTTGAACCTCAAAACTGAACTCATAACTCGTGATGTTACTTCAAAAAAACATCGACTTGCAGTTGACTTTCCTTCGGTTCTGTGATTAGCATGTTAGCGTGTACATGAGCCTTCGTTGTAAACAGTGTCATTTTATTCAGAACAGTCTTTTTTTTTTTCTTTTTTTTTAAGCTGCATTCTTGGTGCTGTTCAATCCGATGCTAATCATCTTGATGATCTTGTCCTCAGCGCATGTTTAAAGCGATTGTCCAGCCGAGCGATTCTGATTCACCTCAGGCTGAATATTAGCGCCATTAGCTGTGTATGGTGGCGGGATATTACTGAGCTTGCACCTTTCTTTCTTGTCAATATTCTTTTTTTTTTGTTGTTGCTCGAAATATGAGTCTATTCGTCTTTTCTTTTTTGTTTTTAATTAGAAACACTGAACAAGTTTTTAAATCATGTTAATTGTATGACTTGTAACTCTTCAAGTGTTGGTGTTCTTGTAACCTGTTAAATGATGAGGTTCATTTTTTTAGAATCTATTTTTTTTTCTGATTTTTTTTTTTTTTGCAAACCCTCCTAATCAAATGAAGGGGTGTCAAAAAATACATGACATTTTTTAAGATAATTTTTTTCTTTTTTTAAAGCAGAAATAAAACTATTTAACGCACGTTCTTGTGTGGGATACGAGCCGATCAGGCTTGAAGAGTTAAGATGTAAATATATGTGAAGTTTTTGGTAGCTAAAATTTATTTTACTTGACTCCTGTATTTTTATACCACACTTTTTCCATAAATACATATTTTTTTTGTTTCTCCTCGGAGTTTATTTTATCTTTCTTTTTAATGTCTATATGAAAAAGCTTTAAAATTATGCACTCTTTGTCTTTTTATATACTGAAAAAGAAAACGATCAGACAAATTCAGTCAAATTCATAAGTGCTAATCAGTATTACCTGTAATTCAGTTCTTTCACTTTTTCATTGATTTTCCTTTCAATTCTTGCAGTTATGTATTTTATTTTACACTGATGTATTGTACTTTTGCCCTTTTCATGGATCAGAGCTGGACTGAAATTGTGAAATAATGCTGTTTCTTGTCACTCGGTACTTCTTTTTTCTTTTTTTCTTTTCTTGTTCATTTTTCTTCCTCCTCTTTTCTCTTTTTTATTTTTTATTTTGTTTTTGGTTCACATCTATTGCTGTTTTATTCCAGTCTCTACTACCTCAGGTGTCCTATAGAGTTTCCTCTACCAAAGTTCACTTTCTCAATATATATAATTATATATATATAAATATATATATTCTTTTGACTGTTATTTGTTTATTTTAATCTCTATTTTTCAGATTTCCAGGGCTTAGGGGCTAAGTTTTATATTAGCACCATTTTTATTGTGCAAATAAACTCATGAAACCTACGGGGTAACGAAAGAACAATTGGCTTAATCTATATTCTTTCATTTGAAGCAGATTGAAATGTTTAAAGTTTTGATCCTATTGGAAACCTTTTATAATAAAATCGACTTTTGTTGTTCGTCTTTAGCAAATAAAAATGGGAAATTGGTCTTATTTTTGTGTACATGCAGCTTTCTTGTGTGCTGATTTTTTGACTAATGTACATTTTCTATAAATTGAATAAGGGTGATGGAAAATCTAGACTTAAAGTTTTGAACCTTTTAGCTCGATCAGTAAGGGCTTTCACCAGGGAAAATTTCTAGAAAATCTGAGATAATGGCCGCCAGAATGATTGCCGCCCTTCATAACCTGGTTGTGCCACTGAACGGAAGGAACTATTATTCTTTATCCTAACAAAAATCTCCAAATTGAAATGTTTTAATTACGTTGCTTTAATGTTTCCCTGATGTACCAAAATTACTGACGTTAAATATTTTGAACAAATTCTCCCTGTGTCCATAATAACTGTTACTTTTACCTTTTTCGTTTCCCTGGCTTATAAACACGTTTGCATATAGTCCAATCAGCCATAACATTAAATACAAGGAGAGGTAAAATAATGTGGGATGTCGAGGCCAGGGATACACGCGTGCATCTTAATAAATTTCATTAGCATTGGAAATACATTTCAGTAATTTGATTCAAAAAGTGAAATTCATATAGATTTATTACACACAGACTGATACATTTCAAGTGTCTATTTCTTTTAGTTTTGTTTATGACTTACAGCTAATGAAAACCCAAAATTCTGTATCTCAGAAAACATGCATAGAATATTACTTATTTAAAAAAAAAAAAAAAGATTTTTAACACAGAAATGTTGGACTATTGAAAATTATGAACATGCACAGCACTCAATACTTGGTTGGGGCTCCCTTTACATGAATTATTGCAGAAATGCAGCGTGGCATGGAGGCGATCAGTCTGTGGCACTGCTGAGGTGTTTTTGGAAACCCAGGCTGCTCTGATATCGGCCTTCAGCTCATCTGAGTTGTTGGGTCTGGTGTCTCGCGTCTCCCTCTTCACAATACCCCATAGATTCTCTATAGGATTTTGGTTAGGGGAGTTTGTTGGTCAATCAAGCATAGGGATACAATGGTCCTTAAACTAGGTATTAATACTTTTCGCAGTGTGCCAAGTCCTCCTGGAAAATTAAATCAGCATCTCCATAAAGCTGGTCAGCACAGGGGAGCATGAAGTGATCTAAAACTCCCTGGTAGACTTTGGACCTGATAAAAGACAGTGGACCAACGGCAGCAGACGACATGGCTCCGCAAAACACCACTGACTGCAAACTTTACATTGAAAATTTACTTTAATCTGAAAACAGGACTTTGGTGAATACTTGCAGTATACAATCACAAACCGAACATCCACCTCTCCCTAGTTCAGTGGTTTGAGGTTTTCAAATTTCAGTTTCACATTGTTACACTACTGGGAGTGTGAATCCTATTTATGTGGAGCTTGCATGTTATCTTGTTGCTTTGTAAGGTATCCTTGTTGTTATAGGCATAACTGGTGCTCAATAATGTGAATAACTTAGGCAAAAGCACTGCATACAGTATATAGTTGAGGACAATTATTATTATTTTTTCCATAATACATTTTTATGCTGGTAATTCTAAAATGCTGGGAGATTCTAGATATGAAATACATATAAGTAGTGTTGTGTGTAAAAAGTAAAAAAAAAAAAAAATCTTTACATCATTCAATATCAGGACTTGATTCTATTTGTTTATTCTAGGAAGCACAGCATGTTCCTTCAGGGTTTTTTTCCCGTTACTTATTATATTCACTCATCGTCTACACTGTTGTATCCTGTATACAGGGTTGCAAGGGGCTTGGAGCGTATCCCAGTAGACTTAGGGCATGAGGCAGGGTGCACCCTGGTTGGAGTGCCAATCCATCACAGTGCACACACACATATACACACTCATTCACACACTACAGGACAATGCTGGAGCTCCAATTAGCCAATATGCATGTTTTTGGACTGTGGGAGGAAACCAGAGGACCCAGAGGAAACCCACCAAACATGAGGAGAACATGCAAACTCCATGCACACAGACCTGCGCCGGGAATGGAACCCAGAAGATGAAAGGTGACAGTGCTAACCAAAAAGCAAGTGTTGTGTCCCCTTGGCTTAGATAAACTGTGTTTATTCTACTGGGTGACAACGTGAATGAGAACGTTTCACATCATTTTGTCTTTGTTGTTTTTCCATATTTTCCAAAGCTATATTAATCAATCTTATAAAAAGTATCCAGTGAAGCACCACCACTTTCTGTATTGTATCATGGTGTATCACCCTGCATCGCTCCTGTTCAAGGTGGGACGTTTTTGAAGATTCAGCCACGGCATGTTGTGAACTTGCTCCGTATCGCGCGGATTGGTGCACTCACGTGGGACGGGCCGCGAGGCGCGCGCTGATTGGTCGGCGCTCTCTCACCATACGCCGTCACTCACTCACACCATTGAGCCACTCACAGCGCGGCTGGTCTGCGCTCGCTCAGATTGGTGGGTTGTTAAAAAGGGGAGGGAAATAAACCTTCTGAAGTTCGGTTCTGTTACCTGATTGGGTGTTTAAAAGACGCTCAAAGACGCAAAGAGCTCGCTCAGGTAATGGCCTCTTACTGTATATATAAGAGAATCTGCATTCAAGTGTGCATCCCTGCTGAAATAAACCTCTGTGACTTTAGGTTCAGCTTATTTACTGAAGAACTAAATACTTAAATAGGTAAGTATTTTTTTTCCCTGTTTGTGTATAAATAGTCATTCCTTTAAAGATGTATTTGACTTATATATTGCCTCAATGTATAATGTATAATAATAAAATATATATAATAAAGTAATTTATTTCTTAATTTCCATAATTGTTTTTAATTCTACAAAGCGCTGTATTAATAAAATATATATAATAATAATAATAATAATAATAATAATAATAATAATAATAATGGAAAAATATTTAACAATTATTACAATACATATTTAGTTAAAATTATGTGTATAACCTGATAAAAAGCTCCATTAGCATTGCATTATAAAAATAGGTCTTTTTAATATGCAAAAAGAAAACAAGATATTCCACATAGAACACGTGCAAACACCAACAAACACTTTTTAACTGAAAGTGACATTCACATAAACAGCAGCTAGAAATATGTTTTATTACAAAAATGTTCATAAATTGGTCGATACTTCCGGCTTCATGCTAATTTATTTAATTTAGAAACAAAACTTTTTTTTTTATGTAAATGTCTCTATGAGAGTTATCTCTTACATTTTCATAACATATATTTATTGTATACATGATTAATGAATTTCATCACTATGAATTGTGATCTGTTTTAAATAATTCTATAAATATTAGATAACAATGAAATGATATAAAACAACTATAAATTCCTATCTAGTGTAACTTACCAATAAATAAAATAAAATAAAATAAACAAATGAACTGCATTCCACATATTCAATGTTATGAATAATGAGGCAAAAAAAGGCAAAAAAACACACATGAAACCCTAATGCTATGATTAACAAGCAATGAAAAAACTAAACAAAGTGGGGGAAAAAATCTAAATGAAACAGAATGTACATTAAATGTAGACATCCTCTCTAACAGCTGCAGTTGAGACAGAATTGCATTCATCTAATAAAGTATTAAGAATCAGTATTGTAAAATAGATAAAACTTTATTTATTATTAGGGTTAACATAGCTTAAAAATTACTTTCTACTTCTGCTTTTCTAACAATCATGCTGAAAATAAATATGTAGGACAGTTTTATAAAGGATCTCTTTTACATTGTTTAAGAGACTGAATCAGTGATTCAGTGAACAGGTCTGTTTCTTAGAGCCTCTGTTTATTACACGCACACTGTTATGTTATAAGTGGTAGAGTGTGCGGCGCCGTCGTTGTGTACTGCTCCTGGTTCAATCCTACACTCAGGATACTGTGTGCAGTTCTCTCTGTGTCCTCTTGGGTTTCCTCTGGGTTTTTAGGTTTTCTCTGCCTGACCAAGATCACAGACAATACGTGTGTCAGTCTGTTCTCGCTGTGTCCTTTTGGTTGGGATCTAATTTTTCTGTAAGTAAGTCAAGGTTTACTGTTCTTCCTAATGTTCTTTTTTGTTGTTTAACAGCAGTTGGAATTTAGTAGGTTATATTACTGCCAGCTGTGGGTCTCAAGCTCCCTCTTAAATTTATAGAATTTATAAAATTAATTTATCTGGCACTTCCACACACACTCGTTCTTCTTTACACGTTTCGTCTCGGTTCTGCTTCCCTGTGTTTTAACGTGACTTTTTAAAGATAAATTGTTGATATAACAAATAAACAAATGAATGATTTGTGAAAGTGTCATAAATCATTTATCTTATCTAAGACACAGTAAGAGTTAATATTTAATAAAACATTGATTACTTTTGCGCATTGGTGGCCAAGTGTTAGCTTTCACATCTACCATGCGGAAGGCTCGGGTTCAGTTCCCCGACCCAATCACCAAACCCCAGCCGATACAGTACCGGGCCCAAGCGCCGGTTAGAATGTGAGTTGCATAAGGAAGGGCATGCAGCATAAAACCTGTGTAGTTCGGATGGTCTGATATGGCGACCCCCCGATGGGGGCAGCCGAAAGATCTACAACAAAAACAACATTTTACTGTTTGGTTTGTATTATGTGTAAATTAATTAGTTTATTGTATAAGTGTATTGTAATGTGAACTTCTTTTTGGGGGGGGGAAAGGAAGAATTTCTATTATAAGTATATCCAGAGCAACAACACAGCACATTTATATGTTTCTTTATAAACAATATTTTTGGATAGACTGATTTAATAATTACTCATGGGTTTATTTGCGACTCACGGTTGCCATAGTGCGCAACAGCGCGTCTCTACTTGCTAAACCGGAAGTCGGTCCGTCAGCTTTTGTCGTCCGGCTGATGAGCGCTCACATGAGAGAACTGACCTTATGATTTCTGGGAAGGGGAAGAAACTCCTCTCTTTCTGACATTGATTTTTTTTGTTTGGGTTATATGTTTGTAAGGTAGGTATATATTACATTTTCTGAACTTTTCCGAGAAAACTAACTGTCAAGGTTAGATTTTTCTTTATTTGTTATTCGGAGCTTTTAGGTTTCCGGCTAGTTTAGCCGCGCTAGCTGTGTACGCTAACCGTCCTCACACCTTGTCATGGCTAACTGACTGTCGATGTTTATTTACTAATATATACTGTTAGAAACAAATAGTGCTTTGAGGTATATAACCAAGTCCTGGAATACCCTGTTGGTTGTGTGTAACCGAGTTTGTGTGTGTGTGTGTGTGTGAGAGAGGTGAGGGTAACGTTTAAGCCTCTTATATGAGGGTGTGTTCACTCAGCCGGCTGAATGCTGAGGTCAGACCTAATCACTGCCTCTGTCAGCTGGACAGTCTGACTCCCTCCCTCTGGGACAACACTTCACTGGATTATTATTGCTCAAAACTGCCTATTTAACACGTATGTAAATTGGTTTATATATATTAGTATGGTAGTTGGCTTGTTGGATAGTAACTAATACTGTAACTATTGGAAAGCTGTGTTACTGTTTTATACTGTTTTTTTTGTTTCATTTTCTTTCTGAATTAATATCAAATAAAATATCATCAGCTAATCATTAAGGCTTAGTGGTTAGCACTGTCACCTTGCACGTGCAGGTTGCAGGTTCCCACCTCGAGTCATGTTGTCACTTTGTCTTTCTTGTTGCACATTTGCATATAAACTTTATGTTGTCTCTTTTGAATAGAACTTGGGTAGTTTTCTGTTAATTTAAAAATGTCAATCTGTCTTGTCTCAGCTAATTAGGTCTCTTAGTTAGCTAGTTAGTTTTGTTGTTTATTTAATTTATGTTGTTATTTTATGTTGTATGTAGCCTACTAAACTGCATGTATAGAGTGTGCACGTTCTCCCCATGCTTCTCCGGGTACTCTTGTTTTCTTCCACAGTCCAAATATATGCAGATGCAGGCTAACTAGCATTCTTGAATTGACCATAGTGTGTGTGTATGCGATGGATTGACACCCTGTCCAGGGTATCCCCTCTACGTGCCCTAAGCCATGACCCTGTATACAGGATAAAGCAGTATAGTATATATGATGAGTGAGTGAGAGTGAGCTAATGACATTCGTTCCTTGAATGGAAGGAAATTACTAAACTGTGCAGAACAAGGTGTGGGAATCTCTGATTTAATATAAGGCCTTTATTATTAAATCTGGAATTCCCTCCCGGATCAATAAAGTATCTATCTATTGATTTTTTTTTCTATACACAATACATGATACATTGTTCCTTTTTTTTACACAACCTTAGATAAAGTTGTTATTCATGTCTGTGTTCTCAGTCACTGATTAAATTCAGTTTCTCCACATTTTGTGTGTTTGATGCAAAACAATGTATTGAGTATAGAGCCATTATTGTGACTGTTCTGGACAGCTTGTTGTGACCGATAACTAGGTAAAAGGTCATGGAATGACAGCTTTTTGACCTTTACCACATTAACCTTTAATCTGATTACATTGGACTTGCATGTGTGGTAGGACAAATACAACTACAAATATTCTGATGGAAGAGTTTTTATCAACAGTCATTTTGTTATGTCCCTGCACACATAACCGGTTAAACTGTGCTTTTTTTTCCCCCTTTTCCAGCTCGATCACAATGCCTGGTTCTCTCCCTGCGATCTATTCAGCCACTTGGCCCAAAGATGTTGGCATCATTGCTATGGAGGTATACATTCCCTCCCAGTATGTAGACCAGGCAGAACTGGAGGAGTTTGATGGAGTAGGAGCAGGGAAGTACACAATCGGTCTTGGGCAAGCGCGGATGGGTTTCTGCTCAGACCGAGAGGACATTAACTCGCTGTGTCTGACTGTGGTGCAGCGTCTTATGGAGAGAAACGGCTTGTCCTATGAGAGCGTGGGAAGACTCGAGGTGGGCACGGAGACCATCATCGACAAGTCAAAGTCAGTGAAGACGGTACTAATGCAGTTGTTTGAGGAATCAGGGAATACAGACGTGGAGGGAATCGACACGACTAACGCATGCTACGGTGGCACTGCTGCTCTTTTCAATGCTGTTAACTGGGTGGAGTCCAGCTCCTGGGACGGTAAATTTGCTTAGCCATACAATTTATAAATGCACTTCTGAGCAACTTGATTAATTATGAAGGAGCTGCTATTTATATCTAATCTTGAAGATTTTTAGAGATTGCATGAACTTGCATTATTATAATTCTGATAGTATTTAATAATGCTGGTATTCCTATTAGATTTGTGTTTATTATATGTCGCTGCAGGTCGTTACGCTCTGGTTGTGACTGGAGATATTGCGGTTTATGCCACTGGCAGTGCCAGGCCTACAGGAGGCGCTGGAGCAGTAGCCATGTTAGTAGGGCCTAATGCACCTCTGGCATTTGATCGAGGTATGTGGTCTTAAAAAAAAAAAAATAAAAAAAAAAACGCAAGTGATGACCTTTGGTATACTTACACCACTGCTTTTGTTTTGATTGTTGGCTTGGGTCAGAGTCCACTCATTGCTATTTCTAAACACTCATATATAATAGGATTTCTTTTACAAAAAAAAAAAAGAAGAAGAAAACTGAAGTAGTCACAGTTTGACCTGACTGACTGTTTTTTTTGTTTCTTTATTTGTTTTTTTTTCACAAAAAAATGGAGTTGGAATGATTAATCAGAGGTGTGAATCAGGTGTGGGATTCTATGTGGGAAATACAATCCAAATACAAGAGCCCATAGCAGGAGAAGCATTAAGTCAGTGCTCAAAGTCGTTAAATGTTTTCCCTCAGTATGTAGTCCTGTATCACTCAACTCCAGCAAATGGCAGCAAGGCTTTTAAATCAATAATGGTTATTACACTAAGAACTAAAATTTATTATACCTTTTTCATTTGGGCGTTACTTAACCATATGTTGTTTGATTAATTAAACACACAGTTTGCATGATACCAAACTGGCCGATCAAACAGTAGTCCATAATGCTTTCATTTTTTTTTTCTTCTCCTTGCAGGTTTACGAGGGACCCATATGCAACATGCATATGATTTTTATAAGCCTGACATGGTGTCTGAGTATCCAGTAGTGGATGGCAAACTCTCCATCCAGTGCTACCTCAGTGCATTGGACAGATGTTACTTTGTCTACCGTAATAAGATTCAAGCCCAATGGCAAAGGGGTGTGTACTGTTTTCAGGACTCTTATTCCTTATGCAAGCAAGTTAGCTTACAGTTTAAGCAAAGGCGCTGTACAGTCATGCATCGAGGTGCCACACCATTCCAGTGACACAAGGGGGAACCCAAAACCTAGGTGGTTTTAATGCTATGGCTGATCAGTGTATTACCACAGGAAGTGGTTTTGAACTTAAGTGAATACAGTAGGGCTTTTTGCTTGTTGAATAGACATTAAACATTTAGATCTCTGTCTAAATAACAGAAACTCAACACAAGATACTTTTTTTTTGTATTTAGATTTTATATATAGTTATTTGTATGTTTGTTTCAGAGTGCGTCGAGAGACGTTTCAGTCTGAATGACTTTGGCTACATGGTCTTCCACTCTCCCTACTGTAAACTAGTTCAGAAGTCTCTGGCTCGACTCCTGCTGAACGACTTCCTGGCTCATCCCAACCCCAACATGGAGAGTGGGCCGTTCAGCGGTCTCGAAGCCTTCAGGTCAGTATCTATAAATTAAGAGCACTACATTGAGACTGAGCTGTCATTTCTATTTACAAGTACAAAAACCTGTACTTTGGACAGCCTGCAGTCTGCTTTGAGTCGCTATTGTGAATTCACTGTTACGTTAAGACTAGATGCGTATACAGTATGCAAGGACAACTGCAAGGACTTTCTGCATTCGAAAGAGTACTAATAAAAGCAGAAAACCGTAATGTACAGTGTGAAGCAAAGTCAGTATCTGATGTCATGACTCTTTGCTTAAAATATAGTTTTAGGTAAAAACCTGCACAGTTTTATAAGGAAACTAGCTGCTAAGTTTTACTGAACAACCTGCAGAACCACCTAAAGTTCTTCTGAGGAATTTGTCGCACCTGCTTATTTTGCATGCATGTAAAACACGGAAGGTTTCTTTGTTATTTTCGTGCCAAAAGGTATTTTCCCGTATGATTACATGGAATACTATGTATAAAGCAGACAAGAAGTTCAAGACCCAGAACAAGTCTAGACGAGATTATGAAAGGATTTCAACTGTTAAAATCTAACAGTCTTTTTTTAGAGATGTTTTTTTTTTTTAGAGATGTTTTTTTTTTTTTTTTTTTAAACCCCTTCAGTTAGGTCAAGTCCCAAATGACTTTTTATTTATATAGTTTATAGAACGGATTTAAAACTGATGCATACATTTATATTTTTTATAACATTAAATTATAAAATTGATAATACATTTTGTAAACATTATTATAAAACACTATCATAAAAATATGATATTTTATTTAAAAATATCTAAAATTATGGAGTAGTTTCAAATGAAGGAAGATTCTATTTTATCTGAAAATAATGCTCATTTGTGTGTATGTATATGCACAGTATGTATACAGTGTGTGTATATATTTAAGAAATGTGTATTTCAGTAGACTAGTTTTGGTTAACCGTATAGACCGAGACTTTACCTCTGCTTTGTCGCTTGTCTATAATTATTTTGATTATATTATTATGGTTTTCCCCCAGGGATGTGAAGGCTGAGGACACGTATTTTGACCGTGATGTGGAGAAGGCCTTCATGAAAGCCAGCGCAGAGATGTTTGAGCAGAAAACCAAGGCCTCCTTGCTTATATCTAACCAGAATGGCAACATGTACACACCATCTGTGTATGGCTGTCTGGCTTCTGTTTTAGCACAGTATGAACCTTTCTTCTTTGCTTTCTAGAACAGATAGATATTCTATATAGATACAGTATATCCATATATTGCCCATTATATGACCACCACAGAATTGTTGTATTTATTAATTATTTTGTTCTTTCAGTAATTTTCTATACACATTTATAATGAATCCAAAGACAAATTTAGTTACATTAGCGATACATGTCTTAGTATGAGAGGACGTGAGAGAAGATTCTACTAGAGCTGTTTTTATTCAACAAATGAATCCCTGAAATTATGTAACATTCCTAGCATGTTTATAGAGTGTAAAACCTACTAAGTGATCTTTTTACCTAACAGATTTACACCTCAGCAACTGGCAGGTCAGAGAATTGGCTTGTTCTCATATGGATCAGGTCTTGCTGCCACACTATACTCAATCAGAGTGACACAAGATGCAACACCTGGTGAGCATGCTTGTACAGTACATTCAACAACAATTCTATACAAATGCCTTGAAGTTACCAGTTATGCAAGCATGTGTATGTTTTTTTTTTTTTCCCTCCAGGCTCGTCGCTAGATAAACTGGTTTCCAGTCTGTCAGATATTCAGGCCCGACTGGACTCGAGGAAGAAGGTTCCACCTGCTGTCTTTGCAGACAACATGAAGCTCAGAGAGGAGACTCATCACTTGGGTAAACTGAAGTCGTTATCTCTAATGCTTTCTAAACTTTTAAAATTCGTTGCTTAATTTCAGTTTCATATGTTGTGATCTGATGAAAGCAGAATGTAGTGATACTGAACTTGAACTCTACTGATCTATGGTTTACCCCTACAGCAAACTACATCCCCCAGAGTACAGTGGACGACTTGTTCCCAGGAACATGGTATCTAACGCGTGTGGATGAGAAACATCGCAGGTTTTACGCCAGACGTTCCCTGGATGAACACGGACATCTCGAGGCAGGACTTCTAAATTCCGTTACCGCATCAGAGGTACGGCAGAATATTTGAAGGTTTACTCAACGCTATTTTATCTGATGAGAAAACGTGAAACCGCTGTGCAGTACTCGTATACCTAGAGCACGAAATCTTGATCCTAGTTGAGAAAGATCAATTTCAGTTTCTCTAAAAAGATATCATCGCCCTCTGTTGCCCATGAGATGAATTACAATCGTGAAGAAAACATTGAGCAGTCCCATCCCACTAACAGACCCCTACATGTGACTCATTAGTTTCCTTTTAAGGAAAAGTGGCAGTGGAGAGCAACTCGGCGCCACCCACACCCAAAAGGCATTCCTGGTTTTCAAAAAGTTAGGCCTGAAATTAAGAAATTAGCTACAAACTTTTCATGGCTGTTAAGCAATTTTTAAACTATTTTTTATATTTATGAACATAATTTTAAAAAATATACAAACAGAACATTAAATGGCCTTGATTATATTCCCAGCCACTAGATTGCAGCGCTTCATAAGTTGAAATTTCATTTCCCAAATGAAAATGTAAGTGTTTTGTCAGGAAGGGCATCCAGCCTGTGCTAGGCTGAATGTGCAGCTCACATGATTCACTGTGGCAACCCCTTAATGGGGGAGAACCTTATCAAACTGTTGTTTAATTCCTGCATTGCTAATTTAGTCTTTTGTCGTTTAATGTAATTTCCTTTGCGTGTCCAAATACAAAACATGCCATCATACATTATGCCTTTATACCATCACACCCATAATCTGAGGTTTTTGTCTAATCTAATTTGCATTTGTCTTCTTCAGCACATCCCCAGCCCGGTGAAGAAGATGCCTCGCATCCCAGCCACCACTGCTGCCCCTGAGACAGTCACCGTTGCCAATGGGGATCATTGACATTAACCTCAGTGAGGTTACTCATACTTTAGGTGACAATATGGACACGTAATCTGAAAATAAAATGGGGTAGAGACTGAGATTTCTGTCTTGGTCTTGAGACGATTATGAACAAGCATGAATTTTCAACTATTCCTGGTTAAGCCTGGTTTTTTTGTCACAGTTTAAGCTGATCGCTTGTAAGCTGGTGGGATACGTGAATGGGTGGGATAAGCGAATGGAGACGTAAGGAGCACAATGTGGTTAATGTCATCTATGCACAGACAACGGGGAATGTTTTCAAATAATCCTCAGTCTCATTTCACATCAGGTTTCTTTTTATAATCTGGGGTAAATTAATAAAAATAAATTATAGGGGACAATGATAAGAATCTGAGTCCCAGCTGTGTAAGGGGGAGGGAAGGGTTGGTAAGGGCCTTTTTATTTCTATCGCATGCTGTTTTTCATTAAGCCATGTTGCTGATTTTTTTTTTTTTTTTACCCCCACATTTCTCATCTTTTTTAACACCTGGATGCGCATTTAGATGTTTTGTTGAGTAATTATTTTATTAGTCCATGATCGTAGTCCATTGCGACTACTGAGTCAACTCTGAGTTAAAAACTGTCCACAATTATAGTCTTTCGCCACCTGTTATCTCGAGATTAACTTATCCCTTATTAAATGATTGCTACCAGCCTGGGAGGCTGCGTTCTGTCACCACATCTTTCTATGTGGGAAGTTAAAGGTGCATGTAAAATCAATCTAACCCAAATAAGAGCATGTCCTGTTGCATCTGTTGGTGCATGTGGGACTGTTGGTCCAGCATTGTATCCATTTATACTTCATATAACTTCATTAGATGTATACTTCATATCTTACCGCAACATTTGAGAGCTACCTTTAATGAGTTTAGACTTTAGGTGGTTTGTTCTCAATTATACTCAGTCAATTTTGCAGCATTATGGAGTTGTGTGACCTACAACTAATAATACAAACAATCTGTTTTGTTATCGGCTGGGGAAAAAAAAATGCTGTAAGTCGGTTGCTCTAATAAGGGTGGCTTTATCTGTAATGAGGAAGCACTTGTGTCAAATGAACTGAGGATAAATATGGTTCAAAATGAGGTTAAAGTATTTTATTGATCAGAGTATAACAAAGTAATATAGGTTGTTTAATAGACATGACTGTACTATTTATAAGAAAAAAGATTGAACCACTTAAAGCAGGAAAAGATTAAGGAAAAAGAAAAGCCGTTGGTCTTTATTTGGTCTGTTCAATATGAATCCCTTGTTTTTGGTCATGCCAAACGAAAGTGGCTTACAAAATATTTTCCAACTTGATTTCACCATACACTAGGACATGTGACTGTATCAAATAAATAACATTGAACTTTTGAGCAAGAGTTCCATCTGTCAGTGACCTGGAGTTCAAGTTAGTCATATAGCACTATATAAAACAGAATAAAGGGTCATTGGTGCACCCTGGTACCCTAGTGTGTCAGTTATTGTCTTCTCTTTACAACATTTTAAAAGACATTATCAACTTGGTTCTTATTATTTGTATTTTTTTTACAGATAGCACCAAGCTTCCACAGAGTTATCAGTCAGACACTTGCTTACAAAACAACCATATAATTTTTTTTAAATTACAGTATTTGTTTGTAATTTACCTTAATCTGTTCAATAATAATAAATATAAAACGTAAATTCCAGTCCCTCAGCATCACATGTAGACATTTTGCATTTCATTTCATTCAAATTTTTCTTTATTGTATTTTTTATATATAAATAATTTAATGTACAATTATATATATATACTCTTAAAAGAGTACTAAATCATCCCCTTGCTGTTGTGGTGGAACCCTTTATATTTTGTACCTTTAATATATATCTTTTACTTGAAAATTTTTAAAGTTTTTTATTTTTTTTATTGTTCCTATATACTGTATAACTAAAATAAACAAACAAAAACTGATAGATAGATATAATGTATATAATATATAATAAAATTTCAACTTGGTAGTAAATCATTAAAGGTACACTATATACCGTTCTCTTTCTAGGTAAATGATATTTAGAAAAAGTACAAAGTGTAATGCTTAAAGGGTCCACAGTAACACTAAGAGGTGGTGCAATGTAGTACCCTCTTCTGACAGTGTATGTTTACATACATAACTGTATCTATGTGTGAGTTTGTGTGTGTGTGTGTGTGTATATGTATATGTGTATATATA